>CM024765.1:63195220-63230950 GCA_014218235.1 Colocasia esculenta
CCCTTCTTTGATCAGATCCCACCTTCTCTCTATCTTCCAAGTTCTTATTCATGAATGTACAATATTCTTCCATATTATCAATATACAACTGTGTGTATTAATGAGAAGAAGCTCTGGGATAGAGAGATACACTATCTACTACCAAGCAAGAAAGCAGCTCACTCTCAAGGTCTCCATTGGAACATCAGAGTTCATGAATTTCTGCATAAGGCAGCCTCTAAGAAGTTCTTTCCCCTTAGAAGAACTATGAGTAGTGACAACTACACTAGGAGAGTCAATTGGTATCATCGCCGCCATCTTAAGTCTTATAGGAAAATCCCCTCTGTAGGACCATCCTATGACATAGATGGTTCCAAGTTCTTTCATGTATTTCCTGAAAATGAGAAGAAGCTCTGGGATCTTGTAACACCCCGAAAATTTAGTGATTAAATAAAGGGGAATAAATTAAATAAACAGAGTGAGAGACTTCCAATACCATGTATAATGATCCATTAACAAGATTGGGCCAATAGAGCATATTGGCCCAAGGATATAAATGAACTAGGACAGGAAATTAACCAGAATTTCGTGTATGTAATTATGCCATAATTGGAGAGGGCAAGTTAGAGTTAAAATTAAGATAATTAGTCATGCAAGGTAAGCTAAACCCGAACCCAACCCCAATTGGTGGTTTCCTAAACCATTACTACCTCCTTAGAGGAAAGAGTCCCAGATTTCTTGGAAAACAGAGAACAAAATTCGCAGCCCTTTTCCTAGTCTCATTAGGACTCTTAACTACATCCTAAAACTATAAGAACTCGTCCCTAAACTCTTGGGGAAGGTTTAACAACGAGTTGGGGTCGTTTAGAGGCAGGCTAGAGCTTCAGAGGAGAAGGAGAAAGGCTGGGAACCCGGAGCTTCATCCCCCTGCATCCTCTGCTGCGTCCAGAACGTCGACTGGCCTTAGATCTTCATAAAGGTAGGTGTTATCGGGACCAGATTAAAGGAAAACCTATACCATCATGTAGAGCATCGTGTCTATGTTCATTTGCACTTGATTTGCCCAATTTTCATGTTGTATGCATGGAGTATTGGTCGTTTTCTCTAAGTCATGTCCAGTTAGGGCTTATTTTCGTTTGTCTTATTATACACGAGATTAGAGACCGAATTTGATTAAACTTCCTTCACAAAAGTTCTTCTATTGAAGTTACATCATTTTTTATGTTGGACGTTTTATCCAAAAGCTTTTCGTTAGAGAGTTATAAGCTTCGTAGGGAGTCACTGCATGATACTACGATTTCGGGCTACACTTGACTTTTTGTTCTTCATATGTTTTCTCGGGATTGAGACCGAATTAGATCAAATCAACCCCAAACATAGTTCTTCCACTAGTTGTCCTCTTCATCTTTCATGTTGAACATTTTGTCAAAATGTCATGTTTAGAGAGTTATAAAAGTTGGAAGTGAATCATTGCATGAGATGTGTTTTCGGGTTCCACATGACTTATAAGTTTTGTTCTAGAAGGGCACTAGTGTCGACACTACTTGGGCTAGTGTCGACACACTGTCCCAAAACAGCCCAGAAGGTGTTCTGGGAAGGCCTCTAGTGTCGACACTACTTGGGCTAGTGTCGACACACTGTCCCAGCTTGGCCAGAAGGTGTTCTGGGAGCTGTCTCTAGTGTCGACACTACCTGAACTAGTGTCGACACTACTTGACCTTTCTGCCTTGTATTTGAGGCACTGTGTCGACACTACCTGAACTAGTGTCGACACTACTTGACCAGTTTGCATTATTTTCTGGTGTTTGAGGCATTGTGTCGACACCAGTAAGGACTGTGTCGACACTACCCTTACACAAAATTACATAATTTGGGTCTGATCATTTCATGATGTCTACTAGCATGTGCATGATGTTACATGGTATGCATGGACCTAAAATAAATCAACCCATTGAAAAATAGTAATGATATGAATATGATTCTAATGTGAGATTGTGATTGATCTTATGTCCATTGGATTATCTTGTGATCTTGCTTATTGTCAATTGATAAGATAAGAATATGATATGATGTGGGGATGAATACATGTTAGTATGGACATGTTAGTGGTGTTAATGTTATGATTTGCATATGAGTTTCATGGATTACATGTTCCCGGTGTTCAATTAATTATGCGTCATATGCATACATGTTAGGAAAGCACGTGTTCTATATACGATCTGTCTTTAGAAACATCCTCATGTCAAGACATTAATGACCTATGAAACATAAGATACGTCGTTATCCTACCTTGTTCTTTTGAGATGTTTGTCATTCCTTGACTCTATGAATGATCATGTTCTTTTACTACGAGCTTGTTAATTGAAACTATGTGGCCATAATATGAAATGTTTGTTCGGCACAACGTGGGACTCGGTCCAAAACTTGATCCAATGCCTGTGCAATAGGGGCCCTGTCCGGTCCTGGGGAGGAGCGCCCCAACGTACTTGTTAACCGCGGGAGTATGGACTCTTGGTGCTTGGCATAGCACACTGACATGCAAGATTGTGAAATGTGCCTCCTGTTTGACATGATAAGTTTGACTTGACATGATATGATACGGTTGTTCTTGTGAACATATGAGATCTGCTTGAGTATGGCCAATCTCTTCTGATATGATTTTCTCTTGAATTATCTGTCCATTGTATATGGAACTCGACATTTGATCTGATATGATATCCGTTCTACCTTGCTATTCAACTTGTTAGAAAAGCATGCAATGTCCATATTCATATGCATATCTACCTATTTAAAATGTTAATCATGTATATTAGTGCCCGCACGTTATTGAGATGTAAATCCTACTGAGCTAGTTCGCTCACCCCTATCATCCTGCCCTTTTCAGGTAGTGATGAAGAACCCGTGGAGTCAGATGGGACTGGGCAAGAGTGACGAGCACCCTCCTAGTAATAGATGACAGTTTAGAAATAGACAATTGAGTAGTCGATGTATTAGAGAAACCTTGTTATTTGATTAATAAACACTTTTCAGTTGATTCTTCTCATGTGAGGTTGTATCTAGTTGAATGGAATGAAATAAGGTAATGTGTGTGTGACCATAGTATAGTCTCGAATGTGTTATTATATTCAATTGTGACTCTGTGTTATTCAACTGTGATACGCCTGTGTATCGTTCACGTCCCCCGGTATTTATTCCGCTGCTAATATCAGGGCGTGACAGTTGGTATCAGAGCCTAAACTTTAGGGTCCAAGGGATTAGGAACATAGAATGAAACTAGATTACACGAGTCAAAATCTGTCGTACCTAATGTGAGCTTGGGTAGAGCCATGGGAATAGAAGTCACATGTGATATATTTAGATGACTGACTCATATTATTATCTTGAAGGTGCTTATTACCTCAATGGCCGCTGAACGTGCTAGGCTAGGGACATGCAACGAACTATACAGAACTTGACTCAGGCCATCTTACAAGCCACCCAAGGTGGAGGTAACCGCGGAGCCGGTGAGCTCCACCGAAATTTCTGGAATATGGATCCGCCTAGGTTTGAAGGGAGTACTGACCCAGATGTTGCTGAACACTAGGTTAAGGAGATTGAAAGGATATTCAGGGTCATGCAATGCACAGACCAGAACAAAGTACTACTGGCGACTTTCCAATTGGAAAAGGATGCCAGAGCATGGTGGGAGTCGGTAGAAGCAACACTAAATGGACAACAACTAACATGGGCTCAGTTCATTGAGCGATTCAACACCAAGTATTTTTCTGAGAGGGTCCAAGAACGGAAAGGCCCGAATTTGCGGCTTTGAAGCAGAGAGGACTCAATGTGGCTGAGTATGAGGCCCAATTCTCTCGTCTGTCCCGATATGCTGTGCACTTAATTGGGACAGAAAGGATGAAGGCGAAACGCTTTCTGAATGGCTTGAGGCCCCAGTTCATCCTCAACTGGCGCCAATGGACATTCAAACCTATGCTGACATGGTAAGGAAGGCTCAGTTATTGGAAGATGCCATGGAGACTGCTGAAAGAATTAAGGAAAATCTGTGAAACGGAGCAAGTGTCGTCTGCTGGAAGTATCGTCCGACTATTGGGAAGAAAAGGCCCAGTGGCGGAGTAAATGAACCAGCGGATAAAAAGCCAAAGGAGATAGGTAAGCAGATAGTGGTGACAACGGGAGAAAGGTGCAAACATTGTGATAGAGCTGGTCATCGGTCTGAAGAATGCTGGAGAGCGCAAGGGAGATGCCTACGCTGTGGGAGTCGTGACCATAGGATCTCGGACTGCCCAATGTTGAAAGAACAAGCCCCATAGGACAAACGTCCAATGGACAGAAGAGGCAAGACCGACTGCAAGCTGTCCAGGAACCAGAAACTGCTGAAGAAGGAGGTATCGTGGAAGGTACACTTACTATTCTTTCCAGACCCGCATATGTTCTCTTTGATACGGGAGCTACGCATTCCTTCATATCCCAAACATTTGTTGATACCCTACCTGTGAAACTTGTCCCAATGAAATCCGGAATAGTTGTGTCAACCCCGATTGGTCCTGGCACCAATCTTACAAACCATACCATCCAGTGAGGTGTTGATTGAAACCCAAAACCTACCAGCAAATTTAATATGTATGGATATGGCGGGGTATGATGTGATACTGGGAGCAGACTGGATGTCTGAACATGGGGCTAGTATCAATTGCAGGAGAAGTCGGGTAATTTTAGCCAGTACCAAAACTAGTGTTCACCGGGGATAGAAACCGCAGGAGATTGTCAATTATCTCTGCATTACAAGCCAAAAGGATGATGAGGAAGGTTGTATGGCCTTCTTGCTTGCCGCTGTAGTCATTGCAAAGAAGGAAGTCAAAGTAGAGGACATCCATGTTGTCAGCGAATACGCTGATGTTTTCCCTGAAGACTTGCCAGGAATCCCTCCTCGAAAAGTTGATTTCACCATCGAGTTGGTCCCTGGAGCAGCACCAGTATCTAGGGCACCATATAGAATGTCCCCCGCAGAACTGAAGGAATTAAAAAAGCAACTGATGGAACTGTTAGAGAAGGGTTTCATCCGACCAAGCACATCGCCATGGGGTGCACCTGTCCTCTTCGTCAAGAAGAAAGATGGGTCGATGAGGCTATGCATAGATTACAGACAACTAATCAGTTAACCATCAAGAACAAATACCCTCTGCCGAGGATTGATGAGTTGTTTGATCAATTATCTGGAGCTAGATACTTCTCTAAAATAGATCTCCGATCCAGTTATCATCAATGAGGATCAAAGGAAAACATTCACAAGACTGCCTTCCGAAGCAGGTATGGGCATTATGAATTTATTGTTATGCCTTTTGGACTAACAAATGCCCCTACAGTTTTCATACAGTTGATGAATAGCATTTATCGCCCATATCTTGATAAGTTTGTGGTGGTATTCATCGATGATATATTGATCTATTCCAAGACAAAGGAAGAGCATGAGGAGCATTTGAGGATTGCATTGCAGATCTTAAGGGAGAACAAATTATATGCCAAGTTAAGTAAATGTGAATTCTGGCTTGAGGAGGTATCCTTTCTAGGGCATGTGGTAACCAAAGATGGTATCGCCGTTGATCCATCAAAGGTTGAGGCTGTATTGAAATGGGAAAGACCGACAAGCGTCACAGAGATCAGGAGTTTCTGGGATTAGCTGGGTATTATCGAAGGTTTATAAAGGATTTCTCAAAGATTGCAGTGCCATTGACCAAACTGACCCGGAAGGAAAATCCATTCGTGTGGACCAATGAATGTGAGGAAGTTTCAACAACTTGAAGAAGTGTCTGACTACTGCTCCTGTCCTCGCCTTACCCACTGAAGAGGGAGGATTTGAAATTTATTCAGATGCTTCTGGAACGGGACTGGGATGGTCCTAATGCAACAAGGGAAGGTAATAGCTTATGCCTCCAGACAGTTGAAGATCCACGAAGCGAACTATCCGGTTCATGACCTGTCACGCCCCCACGCGGAATATCGGAGCGCGAAGGCAGTTGCAAGAAAAGGTATAAAGCGTATACTAGACATCAAACCATTGCACACTGAATAATACTAAAGCAAATCTTTCTCATTAATATTTTCCAAATGTCTAGTTATAACCACTAATATCAGAGCCATTCTAAAGGGCCCAATTACATTGCAACAGAAGGAAATAACTAACTACAACTCTAAGATAACATAATGACTCAAGGGTACTCCTGGCTTCACTCTTGGTCATTCCTCCTCGTGAGTGTACGTGTCATCCTTGGTCTCTCCTGAGAACACAACATCAAATAACGTAGGGTGAGCGATAACGCCCAGTAGGACTTAAATCTCAGGCTCAAGCAGGCTTTAAATAATTAACGCATTTAATGGCAGAGTGTCTAGAGATAGCAGGTACAAGAGAGTCAAAATATAGTAAGAGATAGCACAACAGGTAACAGATAGCACAATAGCACGAGATCGAGTATAGTTTCCAAAAATAGCACAAGTATCGAATATAGCACGAATAGCAGGATGGCCATAGCACAACTAGCACAAGTATAGTAATAGCACGACGAGTATAGCACTTGTTTGTCATTCTAGACATCGAGAGAGTATAGCACGTTTGTGTTTGATTGTCATATAGATAGTCGAGATAGATAGCACTTGAGTGTAATGCCAAACACTCTGATCATTTAACTCCCATGGGTACTAGCACTTTCGGGCGCACATCCCAGGACCAGATCGGGCCTTTATATATTGCCAAGCATTGGTTATATTGTTTATCTTTAGACAATCAGTCAATGGCCATATAGAGTACCAAGAAATAGATAAGAGCACTAGATGAATAGATGAGTTAGTGGAGTGAACGTGAGTAGGTGAGCGAGTAGAGTATAGATGAGAGCTAGTGGACATTGTACGTAATACGTCGAGTAATCAGGCGATAGTAACAGTTGCACAACACGTGCACTTGGTGTTGGCAGTCAGGTGGAACTCACGACCCTACCACTGGCCTTGTTATGCACAGGTCCAGAGGTCCGGCGTGATTTAAGACGAGAGTGAATCTCTAATAGCCGTTTGGATCATATAGATCCCTAAAGGGTATCATAGGTATTAGGGTACAACCGGCTCGTCGACCATGTGGGAATCCATGATCAGAGGAGACTTACGGAGGCCTTGTGCAAGAGTTCACTAGTCCGGCGAAAGGAATATCCGACGGAGAGTTCACCACAAGCCAAGTAAAGTGTGTATATAAAACATGTGCTCGACATTCTAGAGGAATTCTAGAACAGTGGAGCGTCGATATCGGTATATAAACAACGCAAGAAACGAATACAAGTCCTTTAAAATAGGGCAATTAATATACTTTATTGCAATAAATTACCAGATACATTATGAGATATTTTCTGCAAGATTTCAGCCATATATGGATGGTTCATGTGTGTGTAAGTGCAAGAGAAATCATAGATAGAAATAAGTCGTGAAGATGTATTTAAAAATTTTCAATATTGCTCGTTATTAGGCAGGTTTTTACTGGGGGTATAACTATAAAATGCGTAAGGATTATTTAGAAAGTGACAGAAATATTTTTATGGGTTTTTATCAAAAAATTGAGAAGGCGACATAGGTCAATGAGCATTGCGACATGGGCCAGGCAGAACGCGACAGGGTCCTGTACAGGTTGCGACATGGCTGTCTGTTCAGGCGGCCAGAACGCGACGTAGGTACTGTCGCATTCAGAAAGCGACAAGGAAGGCGTCGCGATGGCTTGAGAAAGCGACAAGTGGATGGTCACAATCAGACCAGAAGGCGACATATCGGCCTGTCGCAATCTGGTTGTCTGCACCTGGCTCTGACAGGATTCAGACCAGGCTTTGGATTGCGGGCCAACTTGAAATCGAATGATACATGGTGCTTTGAAAAATCATAACTAATTGTATAGTGAACGAAAAATCATGAAACTAGTTGCAAATTAAACTAGACATGTAAGGGTACTTACATAAATCGGAATTAGAGAGAGAGCATGGTTTGAACATGGTTTGAGAACGAACAAGGACGAGTACATAGAACATGACATAGAGAGCAAGACTGATTTAATTCGAGCAACATGCTCAATGAAATTTAGGCTTTTTAGGGGCAAATGATCCCTAACACCGAAGTATCTACAGTAAAACTTTCGTAGCATGGATCAAGTATACATAGAGATTTGAATTAAACATGACACCTCGGGGTTATCATGTTTGCAGTTCTTCAAAAATTAAGAACAAAAGATAGGATGGATGGAAAATATGAAACTTGGGGGTTTCGTTCAAGAGGGTAGGAAGAACCTACAGAAAAAGTTTCATGGTTTATGCTTGTGAGAATGCCTACCTTGACTCGATTTCCTCTTCTAGGGCTAGAACTTGAAGAACGGGTTGAGAGCTTGAAAGGTTCTTCTTCCCCACGAAATCTCCTCCTCCTGGCCTCTCCTCCTGCCAAGAATCCCTTGGCACGAGCTTGGGTCGGCCAAGAGGTTTAAGTGTATTTATGTAAACCAGTTCCTATTCCTACTACTACTCAAATTCCTCTTAATTCCGAGATTTCCTAACTCCACTTTCCTCTCTTGCTTTCCAATCTCCAATTGGGTTAGGATAGATCTAAATTCGTGCTAGACTATATGGGTAGGTTTAGGAATCCAATTCCTACTCTAATTGACACTTTTATTGCTTTAATAACTCCTTTCTAATTATGATAATTAAACTCCGAATTAGGGTATTCTCTATTATTCTCCTCTTGTAAATTCATATTTGACCCAATAAATTCTAGAGGGTCCATTAAGCAAAGCCCATTACTCTTTTCCATTAATGGTTTTATTTATACTCTTTCGTTTAAATATCCATTTAGCTAGGTTTTTTTAAATTTTATTTTAAATTTTTTTTTTTCTTTCAGGTTGCTACATGACCTGGAGTTGGCAGCTGTAGTATTCACCTTGAAATTTTGGAGGCATTATATCTATGGTGAGCAATTTAAAGTCTTTTCTGACCACAAGAGTTTGAAATACTTGTTCTCACAGAATTAAACATGAGACAAAGAAGGTGGTTAGAGTACCTTAAGGATTTTGACTTTTCCATTCAATATCACCCTGGGAAAGCCAATGTAGTGGCAGACGCTCTAAGTAGGCAACCAGGAGCTATGCTAGCCAATATGATGCTGGGCGAATGGAAGTTACTGGAGCATTTGCGAGCTTGAAACTTAGACGTGGGAAATAAGGAAAACATAATGATTTCAAATCTCCAGATACATCCATCTATTGACCGAAATCAAGAAAATAGGAGAGGATCCATTCTTAGTTGAGATCAGGAGAAGCTAGAGCAAAGACCTGACTTTACTCTATCAGCAGAAGGAGATTATTATTCCGAGGTAGAACATGTGTCCCTAATCATGGAGAACTCAAGAAGAGTTACTGATGAAGCTCACCAGTCCAAATATACGATTCATCCAGATCAACAAATATGTACCAAGACTTAAAAAGGTCGTACTGGTGGCCAAACATGAAGAGGATGTGGCCAATCATGTGGCATACTGTTTACATGCATGAAGTCCAGGCCGAGCATTTCCGTATAGCTGGTGGACTGCTACCACTGGAAATCCCAGAATGGAGTGGGATAGCATCGATATGGACTTTATCATGGGATTGCCCAAGACTAGAAGTGGTATGGATGCAATTTGGTAATGTGGATCGATTGACGAAGTCGGCTCACTTCTTACCGATTAAGAGTACGTGGTCGTAATGTATTATCTGCACTATATGTTAAGGATAGTTAGACTTCATGGGGTTCCATCTAGCATAATATCAGATCGGGACCCTAGATTTACTTCACACTTCTGGAAGGGATTGTAGGCAGCAATGGGTACTAAACTGAATTTTAGTACTGCCTTTCATCCTCAGACTGATGGACAAACTGAAAGGACCAATCAGATTGTGGAAGATATGCTTCGTGCTCTGGTGCTGGATTTTAAAGGGCGATGGGATGATCAGTTGTACCTGATGGAGTTTGCTTATAACAACAGCTATCAGCAAGTATCAAGATGGCTCCATTGAAGCCTTATATGGCAGGAGTTGCAGATCACCCCTTTTTTGGGAAGAGGTTGGGGAAAACCAATGGGTTGGACCCACTTAGTTGCTGTCAGGAAGGTTCAGATTGTCAGGGAACGTCTGAAGATAGCACAATCCAGGCAAAAGTTATGCAGATAGAGAAGAGAGAACTAGAATTTCAGGTTGGTGAACATGTTTTCTTGAAAGTCTCACCTTCAAGGAGAATACCAAGATTTGGATCAAAGAAAGTTGAGTCCCAGATTTATAGGGCCATTTGAAATTCTGGAAAGGCACTCAGGTGGCGTATCGACTTGCACTACCTCCACAGCTGGCGCACGTGCATAATGTGTTCCACATATCCATGCTGCGGAAGTATTTATTCAATGCCGACCATGTATCAACCATGAGGACTTGGAGATTCGGGAGGACCTGACTTATGAGAGAAATCGATCAAACTGTTGGATCGGAAGATTCAACGACTCAGGAATCGTACCATACCTATGGTGAAGGTCCAATGGAGTCGAGATGGAGTCACTAATGCTACTAGGAAACATAAGAAAAGAAGAAGAAAACCATCCAGAACTATCTTAGGTACGAATTACACTATTATGCGTAAATTTTGGGACCAAATTTCTTAAGTGGGGGAGGATGTACCCCCGAAAATTTAGTGATTAAATAAAGGGGAATAAATTAAATAAACAGAGTTGAGAGACTTCCAATACCATGTAATAATGATCCATAACAAGATTGGGCCAATAGAGCATTTGGCCCAGGATATAAATGAACTAGGACAAGAAATTACCCAGAATTTCGTGTATGTAATTATGCCATAATTGGAGAGGGCAAGTTAAGTTAAATTTAGGTAATTAGTCATGCAAGGTAAGCCAAAACCGAACCCAACCCCAATTGGTGGTTTCCTAAACCATTACTACCTCCTTGAGGAAAGAGTCTCAGATTTCTTGGAAACAGGGACAGAATTCGCAGCCCTTTTCCTAGTCTCATTAGGACTCTTAACACTACATCCTAAACTATAAGAACTCGTCCCTAAACTCTTGAGGAAGGTTTAACAATGAGTTTGGGTCATTTAGAGGCAGCTAGAGCTTCATAGGAGAAGGAGAAAGTTGGGAACTCGGAGCTTCATCCCCCTGCATCCTCTGCTGCGTCCAGAACGTCGACTGGCCTTAAATCTTCATAAATGTAGGGTTCTCATGCCAAGATTAAAGGAAAACCTATACCATCATGTAGAGCATTGTGTCTAGTTCATTTGCACTTGATTAGCCCAATTTTCATGTTGTATGCATGGAGTATTGGTCGTTTTCTGTAAGTCGTGTCCAGTTAGGGCTTATTTCCGTTCGTCTTATTATGCACGAGATTTGAGATTGAATTTGACTAAACTTCCTTCACAAAAGTTCTTCTATTTGAAGTCACGATCATCTTTTATGTTGATGTTTTATCCAAAAGTCTTTCGTTAGAGAGTTATAAGCTTCGTAAGGGAGTCACTGCATGATACTACGATTTCGGGCTACACTTGACTTTTTGTTCTTCATATGTTTTCTCGGGATTCCAGACTGAATTAGATCAAAACCTAGACATCAAATTCTTCCACTAGTTGTCCTCTTCATCTTTTAATGTTGAATATTTTTCCAATGTCATTCGTTAAGAGTTATAAGAGTTGGAAGTGAATTGCTGCATGAGATATGTTTTCAGGTTCCACATGACTTATAAGTTTTGTTCTGGAAGGGCACTAGTGTCGACACTACTGGGCTAGTGTCGACACACACTGTCCCAAACAGCCCAGAAGGTGTTCTGGGAAGGCCTCTAGTGTCGACACTACTTGGGCTAGTCGACACACTGTCCCAGCTTGGCCAGAAGGTGTTCGGAGCTGTCTCTATGTCGACACTACCTGAACTAGTGTCGACACTACTTGACCTTTCTGCCTTGTATTTGAGGCACTGTGTCGACACTACCTGAACTAGTGTCGACACTACTTGACCAGTTTGCATTATTTTGTCTGGTGTTTGAGGCCTCGTGTCGACACCAGTAAGGACTGTGTCGACACTACCCTTACACAAAAATTACATAATTTGGGTCTGATCATTTCATGATGTCTACTAGCATGTGCATGATGTTACATGGTATGCATGGACCTAAAATAAATCAACCCATTGAAAAATAGTAATGATATGAATATGATTCTAATGTGAGATTGTGATTGATCTTATGTCCATTGGATTATCTTGTGATCTTGCTTATTGTCAATTGATAAGATAAGAATATGATATGAATGTGGGATGAATACATGTTAGTATACACATGTTAGTGGTGTTAATGTTATGATTTGCATATGAGTTTCATGGATTACATGTTTCCGGTGTTCAATTAATTATGCGTCATATACATACATGTTAGGAAAGCACGTGTTCTATATACGATCTGTCTTTAGAAACATCCTCATGTCAAGACATTAATGACCTATGAACATAAGATACGTCGTTATCCTACCTTGTTCTTTTGAGATGTTTGTCATTCCTTGACTCTATGATGATCATGTTCTTTTACCGAGCTTGTTAATTGAAACTCTGTGGCCATAATATGAATATGTTTGTTCGGCACAATGTGGGACTCCGGTCCAAAACTTGATCCAATGCTTGTGTCAATAGGGGACCTGTCCGGTCTTGGGGAGAGCGCCCCAACATACTTGTTAACCGCGGGAGTATGGACTCTTGGTGCTTGGCATAGCAACTGACATGCAAGATTGTGAAATGTGCCTCCTGTTTGACATGATAAGTTTTGACTTGACATGATATGATACGTTTGTTCTTTGTGAACATATGAGATCTGCTTGAGTATGCCAATCTCTTCTGATATGATTTTCTCTTGAATTATCTATCCATTGTATATGGAACTTGACATTTGATCTGAATATGATCCGTTCTACCTTGCTATTCAACTTGTTAGAAAGCATGCAATGTCATCATATTCATATGCATATCTGCCTATTTAAAATGTTAATCATGTATATTAGTGCCCGCACGTTATTGAGATGCAAATCCTACTGAGCTAGTTCGCTCACCTCTATCATCCTGCCTTTTTCAGGTAGTGATGAAGAACCCGTGGAGTCGGATGGGACTGGGCAAGAGTGACGAGTACCCGTCCTATAATAGATGACAGTTTAGAAATAGACAATTGAGTAGTCGATGTATTAGCGAAACCTTGTTATTTGATTAATAACACTTTTCAGTTGATTCTTCTCATGTGAGGTTGTATCTAGTTGAATGGAATGAAATAAGGTATGTTGTGGTGACCATAGTATAGTCTCGAATGTGTTATTATATTCAATTGTGACTCTGTGTTATTCAACTGTGATATGCCTATTTGTATCGTTCACGTCCCCCCGTATTTATTCCGCTGCTAATATCAAGGCGTGACAGATCTTCTTCAACCCTTCTTTGATCAGATCCCACCTTCTCTCTATCTTCCAAGTTCTTATTCATGAATGTACAATATTCTTCCATATTATCAATATACAACTTTTACTCTCTATCTGTGTGTATTATTACTCTCTCTCTCTCTATATATATATATCCTTTATCCTTTCTGTTAATGCCACAAAGGGGGAGAAAGAAAGAAAAGATAGATATATAGAACAGAATTAGAACAATAAATTTGGTTACCACTATCTATATAAAGTTTTTGTCATTAACAAAAAGGAGGAGAATTGTTGAGCAAAATGTTTTTAAATGTTGAACAACTATCTTAAGAATTGTTGAACAAAAATATTTAGAAACATTGTTGTGCAATTATCTTTTACAAATACTTGATCATTGTGTTTTTGATATGACAAAACTTTTAGACACATTTATTGAATTATACCACACTTTATTTTGTATGAAAATTAATATGTTTTAGTAAAGGCATACATGTACTATACCAACAACCTCTAGTGATATGTGTGTCAACTCATAGGACCTAAGTGTCAACATTGTCACACATGATAATAATTTTTTTTCTAAGTCCACAGCATATACTGAGTACTACTACTTCGACTCCTGGAAAGTCGAAGTAGGCTATCGAGGTTGTGAACTACTGGCTTCACTCCGAATCTTCAAAAGTTGAAGTGATATGGTTCACTCTGACTCTTTGAAAGTCGAAGTGATTTGGACTTCGACTCCTCTAAGACAAGTAGTCTAGCTTCACTCCAACTCCTCTAAAGTCGAATTATTACATAGCCTCATTCCGACTCATGGAAAGTCGAAGTATGACCGATTACTGAACAAACTTGATTGACTCCGACTTTCAGAAGTCGAAGTCTTTTACCAATTTGTCTCACTCCGACTCTCCTAACAGTCGAAGTCTTGTATTGTTCTTGTCTTGATTACTCTTCACTCTGACTCTTTACAAGTTGAAGTATAACATCGACTTATGTGTCACTATACTTGGATATTGTTTTTATTTTTCCTTATACAACATAATGTTTTTTATCTTGATTATTTCAATAGATTCTCTTTATCCCTATGGGATCCTTTACAAAATTAATGTCTCATATGTTCTTACAATATGATGTTTTCTTTGCTATTAAATTTAAATATTTTGATAGGCGGGAAAGAGTATTCAAAGTAATCTATTAAAAATCTTTGATAAGATTCAAAAGAATTGTATAATGTGTTTCTCTTGCTTGCTGTTAGAAATATATTTCTATTCCGATTTAACAGATGCTAAGCAGTAAATGCATGGTAGGTATAAGCAGCATGGGCTATCTGTCAGAACTCACCTACCATATCTCCTTTCTGTTAGAACTCCCATACTTTTAGGAAAAGTCTGTATTTCCCACACTACTGTCTGTCTGTTCTTGAATGCTTTGAACATCTGTCTATCTGAAGTTTCTTATACTTTTACATATATTTCTATCTCACCTACCTTCGAAAGGACATAGGCATTTACGTTTCTCTTTACATTGCAGATATTCAGCTACCTACTAAAGAATGCTTGCTTTCAGTCATGGGTATGGAGCCTGCAGTCATTTAATGAAGCTGTCTCATAGAGTCATGAAGCTATCTGCATAGCCTGAAGCCGTTGAGACTCTAAGAGCTTAAGGACTGATGGTCATAATAGAAGCCTTAAGGTCTCAACATCCAAGGATCAACGACTATGTTAGGTCCTCGAACTTTGTTCATTTTACTCGAATTTTGTCTTATTATGCTTATTAACTTGTGCATATTGTAATTATTATTTACTTATGTGCATATGGATATACATGCTTATTTCTATACATCTTGTATTTATTAATTCTATGCATATTGTATTTAAATATTGTTGTACACATTGTATGTATATATGTTGTGTTGTGTAGGTATATTATTGATGTTTCTGTGTTCTGGACGAAATGCCAGTTAACGTCAAAATCCCTTGACGTTAAGGGCATGTTGACGGCAACCAGTGTGCTGTTGATTTCATGTTGACGTCCATATCGATGGATGTTGACTTCTTGTAAATGGCAACAATGTGGCCGTTTACTTCTCCATTTCTATTGCGATTTCAGATCTGGAAACGACTACGTTTCTTGCGGTTCTGGATTAGGAAACCTAACTCTAACGATAGGAACCAATCTAAAGCATACCCCGACCCACTTAGCTCTATAAAAACACCAGGTTTCGGCCGAGAGTTAGGTCTTTTGGCTTTTGAGAAACCTAGGGTTTTGCTGTGAGAAACCGTGTTTTTAACAAGCTTGTTCGGTGATTTTGTGCCTCTTCCAGCGATTACATCAACTGGGAGGTGCACCTTGGATTGAGGAAGCTTCCCCCACTCTGGAGATCGGCCTACAGCGGCAGGGAAACTGGATTTGGGAGGAGTTTTTCTCATCTTCTTGGCTCCGAGGAGAGCTTCTTCGACTAAATGACCCAATAGAGATTTTATTCCAGGCAAGTAATTGAGGGATCTCATCCCTATGCTGAGGAGGATAAAGTCAGCCTAGCTACCTACATGCTACAGGTACTAAATATATGTATTTAGCAAGGTTAAGGTTTTATTTTGATGGTGCTTTTGGGTTGTGTTTTGCAGGAGAGAGCCGATGTTGGTGGGGCCTCCGTACTATGTACCAGGTATGAGGATGGTGCAATTGAGGTGACTTGGGCCGAGTTCACGAGGCTATTTCGGGCCAGTTCATCCCCGAGCACCTCCAGGACAAGATGGAGTAGGATTTCTCTCTCTTACTCAGGGCTCCATGACGGTATTGGAGTATGAGCCAGGTTTTCTGAGTTATCCAAATATGCTCCCCATATAGTTGCTGATGAGCGCAGGAAGGCAAAGAAGTTTTTGTGATGGGGCTCAAACCATCACTTAGGTCAAGGCTTGTTGCTTTTGACCACCATACTCTAGACGAGGCTCTCACGCGCGTGCAGGCAGTGAGCGAGATGGACCAATACTTGGAGGAGAAGAGGGCAGCACCACCTTTCCAGAGGTAGGACAGGAAGAAGGCAGTGTACCAGTCACCGCAGCGTCCAGTGGCAGCTACTAGTCAGCAGGCAGTTGCACCACCATCCCCCAGCTTCAGGCCCAGCGACAAGAAGATGTGTCCTCACTGTGGAAGGGCACACGACGCTACCGAGTGTTGGAAGTTGGCAGAGAAGTGTCTCAAGTGTGGCAGCACCAAGCACCAGATTCGGGATTGCCCTAGACTTCAGAAGGGTGTTCAGCGAGGAGCACCAGCCCCAGCAGCGGCAGCAGCGGACAACACCAGTCACAGGGAGACTGGAAGGCCTCGAGCCCAAGCTCGAGTGTTTACATTAGCACGAGAGGATGTAGAGCAGGTTGAGAACGTCACAAAAGGTATGGTCTTAGTCATGGTGTGCATGCTCAGGTTTTGTTTGATACGGGTGCCACACACTCGTTCGTTTCCGAGCGTTTTGCCCAGCATTTAGCAGTAGAGTCAGAGTGGAGGCTGATGAGTAGAGGTTCCTTTGTCTTGCACACACCGACAGGAACAGTATCAACTAGGAAGTATTTTCCGTCTTTACCTGTGTGTATGAGGACTGAGGCTTAATTGGGTGCTTTACTTACTCAAGATGAAGGACTATGATGCTATTCTAGGTCTGGATTGCTTGAGGCACACTATGCTTTAGTGGATTGTAGAGGGAAGAAGATTACTTTCCGTATTTCTGGTGAGGATGATTTTCACATCCATTTCCAAGGAACTTAGCGGGAAGGTTTGTGATCTCCGCCATGAAGGCGATGAGTATGGTGAACAAGGGGTGTGACGCATTTCTTGCCAGCGTGGTCTTAGTGCCAAGGCTATTTAGTCACCGACCCTTGAGGAGATTGAGGTAGTGGATGATTTTCCAGATGTGTTCCCTGATCATTTGTCTGGATTGCCACCAGCTAGGGAGATAGAGTTCTCTATAGAGTTTCTTTCAGGAACTCTTCTATCTCTAAGGCTCCATATCGGATGGAACCTGCGGAGTTAGCTGAGTTGATGAGCAGTTGCCGGATTTGTTGATAAGGGATTTATTCGCCCTAGTGTGTCACCATGGGGCGCACCTGTATTGTTCGTGAAGAAGAAGGATGGTTCCCTCAAGTTTGCATTGAGATTATAAAGCTCAACCAGGTGACTGTGAAGAACATGTATCCCTTGCCCGCAGATTGATGATTTGTTCGATCAGCTACAAAGCATCGGTGTTCTCTAAGATTGATCTGCGGTCCAGCTATCATCAGTTGAGGATTAGGGTGAAGATGGTCCAAGACGGCCTTCAGGACTCGTTATGGGCATTGAGTTCTTTGTGCTTCCATTTGTCTGACCAATGCCCCTGCAGTGTTCATGGATCTCATGAATAGGTTTAGGCCTTATTTGGATAGCTTTGTAGTGGTATTCATTGACGATGTGCTAGTCTATTCTCTTGATGAGGCTACACACCGTGATCAGTTGAGGGTTGTTCTGGATGTTCTCCGAGAGCACAAGCTGTATGCAAAGTTCGCAAGTGCGATTTCTGGATGCGCGAGTTCATTTCCTTGGCATTTATCTCAGCGCTGGAGTTGCAGTTGATCCGACAAAGTCCAGGCTATATTAGATTGGGAGACTCTAAGGACCCCATCAGAGATTTGGAGTTTCCTTGTTAGCAGGCTATTATAGACGATTCATCGAAGGTTTTGCATCTATCGCCGCACCTTTGACTAAGCTAACCAGGAAGGGTGTGAAGTTTGTGTGGTCTGAGGATTGCGAGAGTAGTTTCCAGTTGTTGAAGGAGAGGCTTACATCTGCACCTATGTTGATCTTGCCTAGTGGTGCAGAGGGTTTTTCCATCTACTCTGATGCTTCTTAGATTGGTCTTGGTTGTGTGTTGATGCAGCATGGTAAGGTAGTTGCATATGTTTCTCGCCAGTTGAAGGAGCATGAGCGTAACTATCCGACCCATGATTTGGAGCTTGCGGCAGTGGTTCATGCACTGAAGATCTGGAGACACAATCTTTGTGTTGTCAAGTTCGAGGTGTTCACTGACCACAAGAGTCTGAGGTATCTCTTTTCGCAGAAGGAGTTGAACCTGCGACAGAGAAGGTGGATTGAGTTCCTTAAGGACTACGACTTCAAGCTTCAGTATCATCCAAGGAAGGCGAATGTCGTAGCGGATGCACTCAACAGGAAGAGATCATTGCTTCAACAGGATTGGAAGATGCTTGAGGATGCGGCATGTGCGATGACTGAGTTAGAGCCTCAGTTATGTCAAGCTTTCATGGCTCAGTTGGCTATCTGGTCCATAGTTCTAGATGAGGTGATCGAGCGGCAGAGAGCTGATCCTAGACTTCAGGAGATGGTGGCAAGGCAGACATTGCTCGAGATGAGGACGGTGTTATTAGATTTCAGCACCGAGTTTGTGTCCCTGATGTTGTGGATGTCCGTGAGCATGTTCTTGCAGAAGCTCATAGGTCGAGATTCTCTATTCATCCGGCAACACTAAGATGTACCAGGATTTGAAGAGATCTTTCTGGTGGTCCGGTATGAAGAAGGATGTGGCCGAGTTCGTGTCCAGGTGTTTGGTATGTCAGCAGGTGAAGGCCGAGCGTTAGCGACCATCGGCCTTATGCAAAAGATGGAGATACCAGTATGGAAGTGGGAAGCAATCACTATGGATTTTGTGATGGGTTTGCCCAGATCGGCTAAGGGCAATGACTCGATTTGGGTGATTGTTGATCGTTTCTCCAAGACGGCACATTTCTTGCCTATGAGAAGAAGCAGTCCGTGGAGAGTTTGCTAGGCTATATGTCGGCAGCATTGTGAGGTTCATGGTGTGCCGAAGTCCATTATTTTAGACCGAGACCCGAGGTTTACTTCGAGGTTGTGGCAGGGTCTTCAAGAGACTTTGGGTTCTCAGTTAAAGCTTAGTTCAGAGTTCCATCCCTAGACAGATGGCCAGTCTGAGAGGACTATCCAGACGCTCGAGTATGTTTGAGAGCGTGCGTGTTAGATTGGAAGGGTGATTGGGAGCGTCATCTACCCTAGTGGAGTTTGCCTACAACAATAGTTTTCATGCGAGCATCGGCATGGCTCCATTCGAGGCTCTGTATGGGCGACCCTGTAGATCTCCTTTTTGCTAGGAGGAGACAGGTGATAGGCAGCTAGTTGGTCTAGAGTTGGTGCAGGAGACTTCGGATAAGATTCAGCATATCAGGTAGAGGTTAGTTGCGGCGCAGGATAGGCAGAAGAGCTATGCCGACAATAGGAGGAAGATTGGAGTTTGAGGTTGGCGAGTATGTATTTCTCAAGGTTTCGCCTACCGAGGAGTTGTCAGGTTTAGCAGGCATAGCGAGTTGAGTCCTAGATTCATTGGCCCATTTGAGATTATCAGGCAGAGGGTAGCATGGCATATGAGCTTGCTTTGCCCCCAGCGCTAGCTAGTGTTCACCCAGTCTTTCACATGTCTATGCTCAAGAGATATGTGCGAGATCCATCGCAGTCATTAGTCACGAGCGAGTGGAGATTCAGCCAGACTTGTCGTATGTAGAGCAACCAGTAGCTCGTCTATTTTACTTGAATTTGTCTTATTATGCTTATTAACTTGTGCATATGGATATACAATGCATGCTTATTCTGTGCATATTATATTTATTAATTATGTGCATATTGTATTTAAATATTGTGTACACATTTGTATGTATATAGTGTTTGTGTATGTATATTATTGATTTTCTGTGTTCTGGCCGAAATGTCAGTTAACGTCAAAATCCCTTAACGTTAAGGGCATGTTGACGACAACCAGTGTGCTGTTGATTTCATGTTGACGTCCTGATCGATGGACGCTGACTTCCTATAACGGCAACAATGTGGCCGTTTACTTCTCTTTCGTTCTGTGCAATTTCAGATCTGGAAACGGCTGCGTTTCTTGCGGTTCTGGATTAGGAAACATAGCTCTAACGGTAGGAAACCAATCTAAAGCATACCCCGACCCCACTTAGCTCTATAAAAACACTAGGTTTTGACCGAGTTAGGTCTTTTGGGTTTTGAGAAACCTAGGTTTTTGCTGTGAGAAAACCAAGTTTTTAACAAGCTTGATTCAGCAATTTTGTGCCTTTCGGTGATCTACATCGACTGGGAGGTGCACCTTGGATTGAGGAAGCTTCCCCCCACTCTGGAGATCAGCCTATAGCGGCAGGGAAACTGGATTTGGGAGGACTTTTCTTTCATCTTCTTGGCTTGGCCGAGGAGAGGTTCTCAGCTAAATTGACCCAATAGTGATTTATTTCAGGCAAGTAATCAAGGGATCTCATCCCTATACATGTCCTTTAGGTCCTAGGAATTTTTTTGGATTTTTTATTCGCATCCTGGAACCCTCAATTCTTCATTTTTCTTACGTTCAGTCTGCACTTTCTACAGATAGGAACTTAACCAAGCTTGCTGCATCAAGATCCTGAGTTGGCGCAACATCGTGTGCGTTTAACAACCTGACGGCAAGGACCTTGCCGCCAAGTTCGTCTATTTTTCAGAGAAGTGTGGTGATCATGTCTGTGCTATAAATTCAAACTTTTGGATGTCTGATCATGCTGTAAAATTTGTGGTTGGTTGGATACTGTGTTTAGGTCACACATAAGGTTTTATTGAATTACTAAATAGGGTTTTATTTAATATAATTCCAGTATTGAGGAAATTAGCATGATTTGATTGAGTTAATTCTGAATAATTAGATTTGTTGCTTGTTAGGGTTTCAGAATTTTTTCATAATCTTATGGTTACTGTTTTCAGGTTTAGAACTATTAACACTGACTGTTTTACTGTGAACCATGTTTAAGTGAAATTCTTGATAAATCTTTATGAAATTTGTTTAAACTGTTAAAATCAGTTTTTCTATTGCGAAAAATATGAAAAATTAGATATGTGATATCTATTTGAAGCCTGTGATAAACATTTTGTACTGTTTTGACAATAGTAGGTACTATTTGTGTAACAAGGGTAATTGACCATGATAACATGTTTAACTTGAATCATGCGAATTTCAGTATTTAGCAGTATGTTAGGGCTCTGTTATGATTTGTTTATCACTATGAACAGTACGGTTAAGTTCTGTAACCTGAGATGTGAAAGTTATTTAAAGTGCATGTGAAAAGTGATTAGTGTGCATATAAGTGAATGTGATTAATTAATAATGTGTAAAGTGTGCCGATTTGACACTGCTACCATAGAGGGTTGTGGAGCCATACTGTAGTGAAGTCCCTATGGGAACTCAATGTGTATGTGATATCCTAGGGCATTAGGATGAAATCCTGGAGGTGGACAAGTACCACTGATTAGGGTGGAGAGGGCTTCTCCCAGTCTGCGCAGTACCAAGATTCGTCACTGTATTGCCTAGTGACGGGTATGTGTTATATGTATGTGTGTCCTTCTTATGGTGGTTCGGACTATGTGTCACGACAATAAGTGTAAAAAGTGTGAATATGTAAATTGTGAATATGTGAAAAGTGAACATATGAAGTGTTATGTGAGTGTGATAGCATGTGAAAAGATGTGAAACACTATGAATATGATAAATTCATGTTAAACAGCAAGCTAAAGATGTGTATAGTGTTTTAAAAGCATGTGAAAATGGTTAGATATCATGCTAGGATTGCTAGTTACCTTGTGCTAATTTCCATGCTTTAATTGTTTAAGAATATGATGATATGAGTTGTGATTGGCAACATGAATCATGTTACATGTTATGTGTAGAAAGCATGTGTAGGTTGTGCATGTTTAGTTGTTAAATTGAAATGAAGCATGTACCATGTATTTCCCTTATGTTTTAAAGATAGAATGTGTATGTGATGTGTAAGGATGTTCCTTAGATTGCTTGCTGGGTCTTTTTAGAAGACTCATACTTGCTTTGGTGTACAGGTGAGACGGTGTCCCCACACTTGGGGAGGACATAGTGAGGAGCGACTTCGAGCGCGAGAAGTAGCTTCACTTGGGACATTGCTTCATAGTTTACTTTTCTTTCCATTGTATGTAACAATGTTATGGACAATGTTATTTCATATGGACTTGTAATAATGTGAAAATTGTTATTTCTTTACATTTGCTATATAGACTATGGAATTATGTGAATGATGATGGAATAATGAGAATTCTCTTTTATATTTCGCTGTACTCTTTTGTTATTTGTGTACATCTCGACCTGTTATTTAGTGTTGGGTAAATGTCCCACTGTAATGACGCCCTTTATATCGATGTGGATTGGTATAATCGTACCCGTATAAAGAGGGTCGTTACAGACTATCTCTCAAACAACTACTTTCTAACGTTCAGTTTTCAAACGGGCAACTCAATCTCTGAGGCATATATAGGAGCTTAACTTTGAACAAGAAACATACACCAACACCAATCAAAAATGCAAGAAGCAAGAACCACAACAAGCATACACAACCACACCTTCTATAGAAAAGAGAAAGAGAGAAGCTCACAAGATCTGAAGAGAGCCTACTGCTTCAAGCTTCGACTTCCAAGCTCCCCACATTCTGAAGTCTTCTCTTTTGGTGGCTATTGTATTCTAGATCTTCTCAGTCCACCACCTCTAAGTCAGAAAGGGTTAGAGCAATCTTTTTCATTTTGTCTCTCTTTCTGATTTTTGTGTTTACTCAATTCTTGAGCAGACACACTGTACTCTTTTTAGTGTTTTAACCAGTAGGGGGTTTGTTCCCTGTAGTGCCCCTCTTGTGAAGGGAAGACCTGTTGTTGTAGGTGTTTGTATTACCCCTTCGTAAATGGAAGACTTGCTTGGGAGCAAGTGGGTTGTAATACCTCTCAGGTTGAGAGAAGGCCAAGTGTTCTTGGCAGTTAGTGAAATCCCAAGTGGTTCTTGAAAAGTAGCGGTAAATAGCTATGAAGAAATCTAGAAGGTGGGGATGGATTTCTACCCAATTAAAAATTAAACACTTATCAGATTAGAAACTTATGAGAATTTCAAAGTTCTGAGATATGCATAGATTCAAATTAGTACATATAGAGAAAGTGAGGTGTGAATCTACAAATTATTAGATGATATCATACTGAATAGAAAACGTGCCTATCAATCATCTAACATTAAGATAGATCAAACCCTAATGACACAGAGATTTAGGGTGGTTCGGATTACACAATTGTGTATCCTACATCCACCATCCACACACACACAAATTTGCTTATGTAGCCAGTTCAAACATAACACACAACACATACACAATCTGAGATGATCGAAATCTCAAATTAGAACACACACATGAAATTGAGCAGAAGGATAACTCCAATTTCACACTACACACAGAATGATTTGAAGTTGAGATGTAGAACTAGTTGAATGATAAGAAATTGTAGAACAGATGAGACTGGTTCGAATTTCCCCTTTGTGCTTCCAACTGAAACTTCTGAATTCCAACCTCAGCCTGATGATGCTCTATCAATTATGGAAGTTAACATGTGTCGACACATACCTGACTTGTGTCGACACACTGACTATATTCCAAAAATATGGCTTTCTGGGAAGCCTCCTGTGTCGACACCCTGACAGAAGTGTGTCGACACCATCTGCTTTCTGAGTACAAAGGATGTGTCAACACATGAGGGACCTCTGTCGACACAATTGACTTTACTTCTTGAATTTCTTCACTGGAATTGCTCTTTGTGTCGACACTTTAACAAGGTTGTGTTGACACCACTGTCCTCACAACACCTTTTTCTCTGAGTTAAGCATAAAATATTATGTTAGATATGACTGAAGCAAGGTATTTAAAAATTATATGGATCATAGTTAAACATCATCAAAATAAGAGATCCAACAATCTCCCCCTTTTTGATGATGACAACTATGATTCATTGAAAATTTCAGTATAGATGAACAAGGTGTTGAAGTCAGTCAATCACTTCATTTCATGTCACATTTAAGAAACAATCACAATCACAAAGTCACATCATTCATTGAGAAAATCACAAGGTCACATCATTCATTGAGAATTAAACTATAGGAGTATGACATTCATATGAAAATCATAAAATTCAAAAACCAATGAGTCTCAAATTCATTTGACATAAAGTTCTGAACCCAAAAGACTAAAATATTCACACACAAACATCTCTCCACCTTTGACATCATAAAAAAGATAGCACTACTGAGGTGGAGCTGGGGGAGGGGGAAAGAGCTTGTGATCAATGTCTTTCATTTTCTCTTCCAAAGCTCCCAAATTGTTCATGAGTAAGAGTTGAACTACTGTCAATCGTGTATGAAGGGTTTCTTCCATTTTCTTCAGATTCTCAGAGATGTGAACTGTCATGTGATCAATGCCATGGGGCATAGGAGGAACAACTGTAGAAGAGGTAGCATGACGACTATCACCAGTGCTAATATCATCTCTTAGTTTCCACACATTATTGAAATCAGCTTTGAGGTCCTCAATTTGTTGATCAATGTGTGTTGTATGCTCTTTCATCTATTCCATATCACTTACAAAATGAGCAAAAGATAGTCTGCACTTGGAAATTTGAGTCACAGCTTCTTGTCCATTATGAATGCCTTGTTGTGTATTATCAAGAACTTTGTAAAACAAGTCTTGAAGCCCAGACTGTAGAAATGATAACTGAATTGTAGCATCACCAAGTGTGACAACCAACCTATTAAATCTTCTTGAGGCATGTTCAGCAAGTTCTTGTTGCCTCAAAAAATGAGTTGTGACTGTGTTTTCCAATCTTTGTATTCTGAACTCAAAATTGCTTGACATTTCTCTCATAGAGGAATTAGATTGTCAAACTGAACTTGAAGAAAATGATAGAGTTCAGGAGGAACTGAAGATCCACCAGTAGATGTGGAAGCTGATCCTTGATGTTGAAAGAAGGAGGATGGAACAAGCAAACTTGGATGAGGCACACTGTCATATGAAATCTCTTGTGGAATGGACTGTTTAGGCACATCTGGAGGTAATTCCTGCTCTAATGGTGGCTGTTCCACTTGTTGTTCTTGAGGAGGGTCTTCACTAGGAGCTGGCTGTTCTAAATTTTGGTCTGATGGTTGTTCCAATACTGGACCCCTAGTGATCTGATCTCCTTGAATTTTGAACCTCATGTATCTTTTCACATTGTTCAAACAGTATATGTTATACTGAGGAATTTTCTAAACTTTCTCATTTGAAAAGGAGATGCCAAAGTGCTTAAAGATAGCAGTCAAGTGTGCAACATAAAGAAGAAATCTATGAAGTTCCTTCCTTATTGTTTCAGACATAATCTGAAACATGATTTCAGTAAGATCCACCTTAATATTTTTCAACATGCAAAACAATAAAAATCTTTGAATGTCTGTGAGTCTGTTTCTTCCACCACCCTTAGGTGTAAGAATAGTGGTGAATATATGATGCACTAATCGATGCAGTGGAGGAAAAATATTGGCTGTAATGACCCTCTTTATACCGGTACGGTTATACCAACCCACATCGATATAGAAAGTGTCGCCACAGTGGGACATTTACCCAACACATTCAATAGGCTAAGACGTACATAAATATGAACACATAACAACAGAATAAAAGAACTGAATGTAAATTTATTATTCCATCATCCACATTTATCCACAATCTATATAGTACAATAAAGAACTAAAGTTCCCATAACTGAAATTTAAATCAAATACATTGTCCACAACTTAAGTACATGTCGCTCTTTATTACATACTTATGAAAATAAACTACAACGCCGATATTTCCACAAGATCTCCTACTCTCGCTCCGAGTCACTCCTGACTGTCTCCTCGGAAGAAGTAGAGATACCTGCACCTGTACGCCGAAGCAAGAGTGAGTCTAAAAGACTCAGCAAGTAATTCCATTCACATTAAGCATACATGCATCACATGAACATTTTACCTTCTAAGAAAAATAACTAATGTGTATAACATGGATTGGATAAACTTTAAAAGAAGGCCTAAACATGATACTTCTACAATTTTATCATACATGGTACATCCTTATGTCTCTTTTACAATAAAGTAAACCTATCACATGCTTTCTACACATTCTTAATATGCTATCTTAAGTCAACACTTGTTCCATTCATGCTACATTATAAAGATAAGTTAAGCATGGTATTGCACATATTGGAAAAGATGTTCCTATCATGGATTCTATGTACATTCGCACATTCATAATACATTTATAAACATGAATAGCTTGCTGTTTTGACATGGATATTACACATTTATAAATGGGTTCACAATTTCACATAATATCTCATTAATTCACATTTTCACATGCTCATTTACACACTTTACACATGCACATTTCACATATATACAAAATCGCATTATTTTCATTACATGCCGTGACATATAGTCCAAACCACCTCTTAGAAGGACACACACTTATCTCATTCACACACATATCCATCACCTAGGCAATGTAGTGATAGACCTTAGTTACTACGTAGAACCGGGAGAAGCACTCTCCACCCTAACCAGTGGTACTTGTCCACCTCAAGGATTTTAATCCCAATGCCCATGGGACATCACACACATATGAAACCTTCCCGTAGGGACTTTACTACGGTACAGTTCCTCAGCCCTCTAAGGTAGCAGTGTCACCCATGACACATTTACAATATTTTCATTTTTAAACACACTATTTGCATACCCTTTTAACACACTAGTTTCACATTCACATACATGTACATGGTGAAAGATGCATGGAATTATCCAATATGGTAATCTAGAAGGGGGGGGGGGGGGTTGAATAGATTACTGGAAACTGGAAACACTGTTGCTTCTTTTCGATGGAAACACAGACTTATCAAAATTTCAAAGGAATTTAATTGAATTCGAATTGCTGAGTGTGTGTTTGTTGTGAATAAAACATGAACAACCTATCTAGCGTGTGTAGAATCAACTTGCCTACCAATCATCTATCGTGAAAATGTGCAAACCATAAGACACGAGGATTTAAGGTGGTTCAGAGTATACAACTTGTGTATCCTACGTCCACCGTCCACACACACACACGCAGAATGACTGCTTATGAGCGAGTTCAAACACTACAATACACACACACCACGTTGTCTGATGCAAACACACGATCAGAACAACACCACACACGTAGATCAAGCACAAGAGACGCTTGACCCACTGTCACACACACAGAGTATGAAAAAGTAGAAGCAGAGAAGAGTTCAGAGTTGTAGAATCAAATCCTGAGATGGAACTCTTCAAGATGGTCGTCCAGATGAACTTCAAGCTCCGTCTTGACAGGTATCAGTTGATGGAGAAGCTTGAGAGATGGACAAACCAGCTTCAATTCCATTCGGAAGACGGTTCTTTCTTTCCCTGGACGGAAGGTTGAAGCAGAATAGCAGGGAGAAGCTATCTCTCTTGGTTTTTGATTAGGGTTTGGTATGGTGGCTTCTCTTGTGCGAAAATACCTCTAGATGTTCCTTATATATGGGTGTTCAAGTATGGTAAGACGTGGTAAAACGAATCACCCAAATAAGAAACGTATCCAAATCTCAGATCTTGAGGTTTCTCTTCGTCTGTCGACGACAACCTATGCATCTGTCGATAGGTGCTAACAGGTTTGCAAAATCCAGAACACTGGTCTTCCAGGAAATAGTTTCCTGTGTGTAGCTGTCGACAGGCAATCTGGATCTGTCGACAGGTACTGTTGTCCTGAACTTTGTCTTGTCTCCCTGTGCTTGGCTGTCGATAGGGCCTTGTAGATCTGTCGACAAGCACTTATTTAACTTGAGTTTCTTGAGATTTTGCTCTGGAATTTGGTACATTGTTTTGCATACATTCACACCTACATTTAAGAGCATTGTTAGTGAGATATAATGGACAATTAGACAATGCTTGAGTTTGTCACTTTCATCATGTTGTTCATATTCACATAACATCAATTTGTATTGTTCATCATAAAAAACATAACACATATAAACCCAACATTCTCCCCCTTTTTGATGATGACAAAAATTTCAATTTATGCATATTGATGTTTCTCCCCTTTTGGCAACATCCAAAAAGACACGTCATGCACACATGAATATAAAGTGGCAAATAACTGTGACTTTCATTGATTGATCATTCAGTACACACAGTTACAAAAGTTGTTCATGACATGACAAAAAGAAATGCAAAAGAAGATGATAACATGACTGATTAAGCAAACTACGACATCAGTGACAACACCCTTACCAAAGTTAACAATTTACTAGATAGTGAATGTTGGGTTGAGTGTGTTTTGGAACTTTCTAAAGTGTATTTTAATGATATCCAATGAACATCACTCATACCTTGATTTTGATGATGACATACTGTGATCTTAATGATGACATACTATGATATTGATGATGACATATCATGATGTTAATGATGAGATATTATGTTCTTAATGAAGACATGTTGTGATTTTAATAATGACATATTGTGATTTTGATGATGTCATATTGTGATTTTGATGATGACATGTTGTGATTTTGATGATGATATGTTGAACATGTTATACATTTTATACATATCACAATAATGCTTAAACAACATGTTTTTGATGTTTAATATCTCATATTTTAATTATAATATCTTGTACTAATGGTTTATGTGTTAAATTTTCAGGTTCACACATTTTTGTCTTGGTAGTGTCGACACTAGATCAAAGCAGGTCAACACTAGTCCCAGATTCCAGAAGACCCAGTTGCCAGACTGGGACAGCAGGTCGACACTAGATCAAAGCAGGTCGACACTAGTCCCAGATTCCAGAAGGGCAGGTCGACACTAGCTCAAGGCAGGTCGACACTAGACCCAGTTTCCAGCAGACCAGTTTTGCAGAAATGGGACAGCAGGTCGACACTAGTTCAGGGCAGGTCGACACACTTCGGCTGAAAGTCAAAATCGTGAATTTCTCTATACACGTGGCTGCTTGGGATTTAGGGGATTTGACCTAGGGTTCCATGCCCATGCACCCCAAGGCACTTTATGGACATATGGGGCTATAAATACCCATGTTCCTTTCAAGAGGAAGGACAAGGGAATCAAGGGGAATCCCTGGAGAGAAGGTTGTTGTGCAAGGCAAGGGAGCAGATCCAACTGAAGAGGAAGGACAAGGGAATCAAGGGGAATCCCTGGAGAGAAGGTTGTTGTGCAAGGCAAGGAGCAGATCCAACTGAAGAGGCTCAGGAGAAGAAGGATTTCTGGCATTTCAGATGCCATCAAAGCAGAGCATCGCCAATTGAGGAGAATCTCCATCGACTTCCATCAAGCCTCCTTAATTGAAGTCTCTGCAAGGCCTCTTCATCGAAGAACACTCTTTCTACATCTATTTCCCTCATCTCAGAGTTTGTTCTTCCTTATTTCATCTATGAGATTTGTGCATGAAGTTCTGTACAAATTCCTATGTACGAAATAGTCTTGAATCAGATCATTGCTAGAGGATCTGATCTCTTTTGTGTTTGATCTAGCTTTTGTACTGTGAGCTGTTGAGCTCTGGGTTGTGAGTCGTCGCACTCACTGTGTGGTTTAAGCCGTCGTGCTCAATTTGGAGTCGTCGTACTCCGGTTGTTGTTTTGAGCCGTCGTGCTCAGTTTGGAGTCGTCATGCTCCAGGTGTTTCTTGAGTCGTCATGCTCAAGGGTGTTTGGAGTCTTCGTGCTCCTGTGTGAGTTGTACTCAAGGTTTTGAGTAGTGTGGCCTCACTGTGTGAGGGGTGGACGTAGGAGTCACTGGAGGTGATTTCCGAACCACCTAAAATCCTCTGTGCAGTGGTTTGAATTGTGGTTTGCCTTTGTATCTCGCTAGATGCATGCATAGGGATTTCGTTCACACTACTAAATGATTTGCTCACACACTCTAATCACTTCAGATCATTAAATTGTTTGGGTGAATTGATCTCTGATTCAAAGTAATTTTTAATTGCTTAAGCTTCCGCGTTAATTGGTGTTAGATCTATTCACCCCCCCTTCTAGATCTGATCCATCCACCCATCCGATCCTAACAATTGGTATCAGAGCGGGTTAATGTTTGTTACTGATCTGATTTGATTGCTTCTGTTTGATCTCTGTGTTAATTGCTTGAACTGTTTGCTTGATCTTTCACTGTCTCTGTGTGCTTAATCGCTCTGATTCCTACCTTTGGTATTAGAGCAGGTTAACCACTCTAATTTTTAGATCTAATTCCTTGTTACATTGATTCTCTGTGATTAGATCTAATAGTCTTTTGAGTTTTGGTATAATGGAAAATTGCCTTAATCTACATGAATTTTTTGTTATAATTTCAGAGAAATCCCCAGCTTATTTTCATTGGATTTCTCAAAGGACTCACAAAGACAAAGAGCAAAAGAAACTCACAAGCACTCAATGGCAAAGAAGAGCTTCAATGAATCCAGAAAATCAACAATTCAAAAGACTTCGGCTCTAACAGCACATTCCATGAGATCAGAGCATTCTTCATCCTCTTCAGAACACAAGAGTTCAAATAAGTCTACAAGGTCAGGTAAATCAATTCCAGACCCATTTATGTATTTTAATTCTGATTCTGATGTAGATGAAGACATGTCTTATGTTGAATTGATTGAATTCTGTAAGAAGTTACAAAATCTTAATGCAAAGCTGAACACTAAGAATAAAGATTTGAAAAATACTTTAAAACATTGCCATAAAGAAAGTGAAAATTTGAAAAATACACTTGAATTGCACCAGAACAATGATAAGATCTTTCAGAAGAAAATGAGAATTTGAAAAATGAAGTTGAAAAATTAAATTCTGAAAAAGAGAATTTGGAAGATGAAGTCCAAATCTGTGAAAATAACTGAATGGATTGAAAGAAAACCATGAGCTATTGAAATCAAAAGTCATTGATCTAGAAAATGAAAAAGAAGAATTGATTGATCTCAATAACAATTTCAAATTTGATAATGATCAATTAAACAAACAAATTTCTAATATGGCTCATGATCATCAAATAAATGAAAGATGCAAACAACTTGTTGAAGAAAATCATCATTTAAAAAGGAAGATTGAATGCTTGTACCATGACAAACCATTGGACAATGAATGTAGCAATTTGAGTAATAAAATTGCCGATTTGGAAAAACAAATTGCTCAATTTGAAAATGAAAAGAACAAGATGAAAAATAGTTTGGATGTCATGCTAAATAAACTTCAAAATTCAGAAAAAGAAGTTGTTGCATTAAAAGCTGAAAAACAGAAGCTTGAACATGAATTGAAAAATACTAAAAACACAAGTCTTGCTTCTGTGAGAGATAAGAAAAATGGAAATAAAACAAAAATAACATGTGTTAAAGCTACTGTGAACAAGAACCTTGATATCTCTAATAAAAACTTGTGAAAGTTCTTGTTCAGAAACAAACAGAGAAAAAGAAAAATACTGATGTCAAGAAGAATCATCTAACTTCTCCATCAGTTCAAAAAGCTCCAAGGCAAGTTCCAAATTCACATCATGTCAAGAGCCACCAAAAGGTACCTCCTTCTTCTCATGGTAAGCCTCCTCACATGAAAAGGAGATTCCAGCAAATGCATACATGCCAAGGTAAGAACCAGGTAAGAAATGCTCTCATTTGCTTTAATTGTAATAAACCTGGTCATCTTGCCAAACATTGCTGGAACAAAAATCAAAATTTCAATAAACATGCCAAATCAGTCCAATGCTTCACATGTCATAAATTTGGGCATACTTCTAGGGAATGTTGGCATAGAATTGATAATCTTGTGCATGCTCCCATGTTTCATGTCAATGTACATAAGAATAAAGATCATGTTTATACTGAAAACACTTAGAAATTCTATGTACATGAAAAAGGAACTGTTGCACAAAAGATCTCTTCTGAATTCCATGTTAAAAATCTCAATGATAAAAATCTGAAAAATAGAAAACAAAATGTTCAGTATGTCAGTGGTGCATTCTATACCAATAGCTCTAAGATTAAAAACCAAGATTCCAGTGTTTCTAGTCTTCAGAAAAATGCACCCAATATCAAATCTTTTTGGATTCAAAAATCATTGTTGCAAATTCATGGAAGATCCTTAGGACCCAAACAAGTTTGGGTTCTAAAATGTGCTGCTTGAATGCTGGATGCAGGGATCCTTGTAGTCAATTTCAAGATGAAGGCTAAAGATGAAGGCTTAATGACTAAGGCTACAAGGAAAGTAAGTGAAGAGAATGAAAGAAAATGAAAAGCTCACCAGGTAAATTCTTCTGAGAGATTCCCTGCTAAATAAAAATTAAAATCAATTGGGACTCTTATGCAAAGATCAATTGGTATATCAAATGGTGAACTGTGGAAGGACAAGTCATGCTTGTCTGGAAACTATCATTATGTGTGAGGAATTACCTCCGCCAAGTACCAATGATCTTCCTTGTGTAAGAGTCATTAATTTTAAAAATCCAAAAATTAGAAAACTTCATGAAAACATAGATGCATTGAGCAAGGTAAAAAGAAAATCTGGAACTAATTCTGTTCATAGTTCTATCAATGAAAGAAATGCATCTATACCAAAAATAATATCACTTTGGATTAAGAAATCTTTGATGCACTCTAACATTGACTTCATTGCAGGATCCAAGCAAGTGTGGGTGGCAAAACAAGCTTGATCAGCAAGCTGAGGAGTCTTGAAGTCATACATTGTAATGGATTCAAGATATTGGCTGTACAAGGTAAGGAATGATTGGAGAACACAGGTAAAATCTTTGAAAAAGAAATGAAGACTGTTCAGGTAAAATTTCTTTATCATTTCAAACTTGAATTGCTTGAATTGGAATGAATGTTTAATTTTTATTTGAACAATGAGAAATGTGTTTCAATGCTACTCCCAACAATGAACTTTATGTCATAACAATTGGAATCATGCTTGTGTTATCATACTTGCTTAACTATGACCATGATTCTGTGTGCATGCCAACTGATTTGACTTTTTGGTATATCAAATGATGACATGTGGAAAAACAAGTTATCTTGTTTAGAAACTATCATTATGCGTGAGTAAAATACTCCGCCAAGTACCAAAAGTCATGTTATGCTTAAAGCTAATAGTGTGCATAATCATCTGTGAATTGCTTGCTAGCTTTTTCATTCCATGCACATATTAAGGGGGAGTAAATTTGAAAAAGTGCAAAAATGTTTTCATTAAATGCAATGAATTTCATGCTAAAAATAAAGTGTAATTGACCCTTTTTGCAGTGACTATGTGGTATATCAAATGGTGAAATGTGAAAGGACAAGTTAGGCTTGTCTGGAAACTATCATCATGCGTGAGAAAAATTCTCCGCCAAGTATCAATAGTCTTTTCTGCATAAAGATCATCAAGTAAAATGAAAATCTCAAAAACTTTATTTTGAGTCATTACAAAACTCTTCTTCTTCAATAAATTGCCTGTTGAAATATGCTTGATCATGTTCATACTCTTTCTGTGCAAATTGCTTGGAATGAACATATCTGAATTGCTTAAATGATCATTTTATATCATGCATATCTTATGGGGGAGTGAATTCGAAAGAATCTTTGAGTGAAATGCTGGAGAAATTTGCTGGAGAAATTTGCTGGAAAAATATTCTGTCATATCTGATTCATCATCAACTCCCATTCAGTTTGTTGACAAATATTCTTGCTCATAAATTCCTCACTCTCACATTGCATTAGTATTCTTGGTATATCAAATAGTGATATGAAGAAAGGCAAGTTAAGCTTGTCTGAACACTTTCACTATGCGTGAGTATATGTCTCCGCCAAGTATCAAGATTCCTTTATGCAATTGTTGAGGAGAGTATTTGTTGAGGGGGAGTTATTGTTTATTCTTCACTAATTTCTCTTGACAATTGTTGTCTATCTTGAACCCCAAAATCATCAGAATTTTTGAGTCCTTGTGCTATTTTCTTATGAGAGAATTAAGACATTGAAACTAAACTCATTGTGCATTTAGTTTAATTTCAAAGTTTTAGTATCATTTCAAGGTTAAGCAATCATAATACTGAATGTTTTTAAAATGATTTGCAAAACACTATTATAGGCACATGAGTGGCTTTAATATTTCACATGTGTATGTTTAAGCCTTATTTTTACCACATGTTAAGAATAGTCCTTCTAAATTCATAGTCTTGACTTCTCTGGTCAAAGCAAACATATTCCTGTAAAATATCAAAAGAAAAATGATCAATCTGGAAAGATACAAACAGAGTAATGCAAATGCTTGAACCACTGAGTAACCAGGCCATTTCACCTAACAAGTGATTTGTTTCGCGTCAAAAAGTGGAAATCAAAATTTTCAACTCTATATAAGATAATGAAAGTTAAACCACTGAGTAATCAGGAGGTCTTACATCTGATCAATGTGATCTCTTGCAGTGAAAAGTGAAATTTAACTAATTTATTCTTGTATTCTTTCCCAGTTAAAATTGAAAGAAAATAAAAAAGACAGGATAGAAAAGCTTAAGACCTTAATTAAGTTCATGTCTACTGAGTTTAGATCTATTATTGTACATTGTGTTAAACTTAAAGCTCCTAACATCCTTGTTAAATATTTTTGCTCATTCATATAGGTCACTTTTCTTCACATTTGCATCATTATTTTAACTACATTCAGCTCATTATAATTTGCTATTCTTTGTATTGAGTGTGTCTTTGTGATTAAACTTTGTTGCATAAAAACAAAAATATTATCTTTTCTCTCATTTGATAATATCACTTTGCCTCACTTATTTTGATCATTTCTAAACCTTCATTTCCCACTTGTTATCTTTTGGTCTCCACCATCATTGTGTCTCTCTCTTGTCCATCTTTTGATGCTGTCAAAAAGGGGGAGAAAGTTCCTTGAAAGGGGGAGAAAGTAAGTTTCTAAGGGGAGAATGTTCTGTATGGGGAGAAAGTTCAAAGGATGCATATGGTCAAGGGGAGTTTTTGCAGTCAAGGGAGATATGTTTTGTCATCATCAAAAAGGGGGAGATTGTTGGGTTGAGTGTGTTTTGGAACTTTCTAAAGTTGTATTTTAATGATATCCAATGAACATCACTCATACCTTGATTTTGATGATGATATACTGTGATCTTAATGATGACATACTGTGATCTTAATGATGACATACTGTGATATTGATGATGACATATCATGATGTTAATGATGAGATATTATGATCTTAATGAAGACATGTTGTGATTTTAATAATGACATATTGTGATTTTGATGATGTCATATTGTGATTTTGATGATGACATGTTGTGATTTTGATGATGATATGTTGAACAT
>CM024765.1:63231050-63605127 GCA_014218235.1 Colocasia esculenta
GGAAGAAAGTTTGCGTTTCTTTGAGACAGTACTGGAAGAGTCTGTCTTTGAAAGGTGTTCGCCTACCTTTAGCACAGACCTAAGGATAACCTCTTCAAACTCATCCTTAATTTTATCAAGAAAGGGAGAGTCGATTTGGACATCCGTAGGAATAATAGTGATAAAGGAGGGAGGTGCAGGGGGGTTTAGAAATGCATCAGAATTGAGAGATCCTACTTCTGGAAGTGAAGATGTACCAGAAGAGGATGAGGCTCCAGCTGAGGATGCTGGAGGGGCCTCAAATTCTTGAGAAGAAGAAAGATGAGAAGTAGAAGAAACAGGAGAGGATGTGATAGGATGAGGAGGAAAAGGTGTGGGAGAGGAAATGGGCCTGGATCTAGGCTTTTTGAAGGGAGGTGGATCATTATCCTCATCAGAACTTGATGAACTAGTTGTCTCCCCTTCTCTGGCATCCAAATTTTCAGACTCTCTCTGGTCTTCCACCTGATCTCTGGTGGCTGGAGGTGCAACATCTGGTGTCTCTTGGGATTGCTCCCCCTCAAGTGGAGCATCTTCTGCAACGGCACCAGTCTCCCCTGACAGGGAGCATCCATTTCCATCGAATCATCCTGAGGATTTTGCTGCTCTTCTTCCACTGGACCTTCTTCAAAGATGTGGCCTGATACCACAGACTCCTCCATAACAGGCAAGATGTCTTCTGGGAGAATGTCCTCAATTCTCCTTTCATCATGAAGCACAACTGGATCTGCTGCTGCTGGCCTGTCTTCTTCTGCCCTCACTGCTGTTGCTGCCTCTGATTGATTTCTGGCCATAAATGGCCCTTCCTGCTCTGTTTCTACAAGGACTGGAACAGAATCTGATTCCAGTGGCAATTCGGGCATCACAGAATCTGCCTCCAACTGGGATTGAGCAACTGAAGGCTCACCAATGAGTCCTTCACCTTCTGCAACTGAGGCCTTGAACCAGACCCCATTGACTACTGAAAAACCACTCTTCTTTAAATTTCTGGACCTGATAGCTTGGCCCATCTTCTCCACAACTGCCCCTGAGACATCTACACCGAAGTGTCTGAAGATTCTGGTGAGTAAATGGGCATAGGGAAGGGACACATTCAACTTGCTTTTAGTGTCCCAAATCTGCTCCCTGGCAAATTTCATTCTCTCTAACATCACTGCGGCCATATTGATTTCCTCATTTTTAATGGCCCAGAACATTAGGTCGGAGTCAGCTTTAGTGCAAGAGGAGAAGGTTGCACTACGGGGAACCAAAATCTGATAAACAATGAAGTGAAGGAGGCGATTGAAGGCACTTAATTAATTGATATCTAGCTTGCCATCCCTCATTTTGAACCCCGGCCCAATAATCCCCAAACCCTTTTCTTGGGTTTCTACTGAATGAATTCCACTGAAACCGGATGTGCTTACTCCAAATAGCATCCTAAGCAATTCCTGGTCAATTCTGATTAGGGTGCCCTTAACTGAAGAAACGAGGGCCCCATCTTCTTCTGTTCTTAAGCACACAAAGAACGCCTTTACCAAGTCCGGATAACTTACTTCTGAGCAAGTGGTGAGTTCTTTCCACTTCATCTGGTTGATCTTCTCAATGATGTTGCTCATTCTATTCTTCTGCAGATCTGCAACATCTACTTCCTTGTGACCACAGAGCTTTGTCTTCACAAAGGTGAAACGCTCCTCCTGCGCTGGGGTGAGGTATTCGGCGCTGTAGCCACCCACACTGCCGGCAATAGCTGATGCGGCCATGGATTCAGGTAGGAGAAGGTTTGAAGGGTTGAAGAGAAGGGTGACAAGAAGAAACCCTCAAACGATTTCGCGGGAAGGAGATGGAAGCTTCAAATTTGCAGAGGATAGAGACAAGAGTCGCTAGGGCATCGGCTCAAGCGTCGGGACGAAAGAAGGGAAAAAGTGAATGAGGAAGAGGAATCGTTAACGCATCGATTTAAAGAATATAAATGCTCCAAAAGGTGAGGCGTCAGAAAACGACAAACTATGTTGACCGCCTTGAAAGACTATGACTTATCAGACGGAACGCTTAAACTGAGACTTTTGAATTGCTTTTGCCACAAAAGGAGAGAGAGAGAACCTTCTTAAATTCTGAGAATTTTTATACCAGCTTTAAATGAAGATCTTTTCACAAAACACACATGCCTAACTCCCTTCTAAGAGATGTAAATCTCTCTTCAGGTAAGGCCTTTGTGAAAATATCTGCTAGCTGATTGTTTGTATCAATAAACGATATTTCAATATTGCCATTTGCTACATGATCACGAATAAAATGGTATCTGACCTCAATATGTTTGGTCCTGGAGTGCTGAATTGGATTTTTGGTGAGGTTGATAGCGCTGGTGTTGTCACATAGCAGTGGAATTTTCTTGATTTTGAGTCCAAAATCCTCAAGTTGTTGCTTTATCCATAAGAGTTGTGTACAGCAACTTCCAGCAGCTACGTACTCGGCTTCAGCTGTAGATAGTGCTACTGAGTTTTGTTTCCTTGAGCACCATGAGATTAAACATCCTGCAAGAAATTGACAGCAACCACTGGTGCTTTTTCTATCTATCTTGCATCCAGCATAGTCAGCATCAGAATATCCTACCAAATTTACATCACAGGAGTTAGGATACCATAGTCCTAGATCATGAGTCCTGGCCAAGTATCTAAAAATTCTTTTCACAGAAATTAAATGAGACTCTCTGGGGTCGGCTTGATATCTAGCACACATGCATACACTAAATAATATATCAGGTCTACTTGCGGTTAAATAAAGTAATGAACCTATCATACCTCTGTAGATCTTTTGATCTACCTTCTTACCATCCTTGTCACTGTCCATCCTAGTTGATGTACTCATTGGTGTTGACAGTGGCTTGGTGTTTTCAAATCCAAATTTCTTTAGCAGTTCTCTGGTGTACTTTGCTTGACAGATGTGAGTTCCTTCCTTTCCTTGTTTGATTTGAAGTCCAAGGAAGTAGTTAAGCTCTCCCATCATACTCATCTCAAATTCTCCCTGCATTAGCTTTTCAAAATACTTGCACAAGGATTCATCAGTAGATCCAAAGATGATGTCATCCACATAAATTTGAACCAACAGTATATTTTTGACTTTTGTTTTTATAAAAAGAGTGCTATCTACTTGACCTCTACTGAAACCATGTTTTAGGAGAAAAGAACTAAGTCTTTCATACCAGGCTCTAGGTGCTTGTTTTAAACCATATAAAGCCTTATGCAGTTTAAAACATGATTCGGAAAGTCTGTATCATCAAAACCCGGCAGTTGTTCCACATAAACTTCCTCTTTTATAAAACCATTTAGAAAGGCAGATTTAACATCCATTTGAAATAACTTTAAATCTAATGCAGAAGCATAAGCAAGTAAAATTCTAATAGCCTCAAGTCTAGCCACTGGTGCATAGGTTTCATCAAAATCTATGCCTTCCTCTTGACAATAGCCTTGAGCCACCAGTCTGGCCTTGTTTCTTAGAATTACACCAGATTCATCCAACTTGTTTCTGAACACCCATTTAGTGCCGATCACAGGATGGTCTGATGGTCTAGGAACAAGTGACCATACTTGGTTTCTCTTGAATTGATTTAATTCATCTTGCATTGCTATTATCCAAGATTCATCAGTTAAGGCTTCATTGACTGTCTTAGGCTCTAATTGAGATACAAAAGCAAGGTAATCACAAGGAATCAAGTTACCTCTTGTTCTTACCCCTACCGATGGATCACCAATGATGTTTTCAGGTGGATGATCTTTCTTGTATCTCCATTCCTTTGGAAGAGTTTCATGAGAAATTTCTTCTTGTTGTATTTCTTCCAGAGGCGGATCATCCTTGTCTTCAAGTGATGTGCCTTTCAGTTTATTGGACAGTTCATCTGCTTCATCATTATCACTTTCTACTTCCTTTCTCAAGGAGGGGTTAGTTTCATCAAAAATAATGTGTACAGACTGTTCAATCAATAAGGTACGTTTATTAAACACTCTATAGCCTTTGGGTTTAGAGGTGTACCCCATGAAGATGCCTTCATCTGATTTGGCATCCAACTTACCAATATCCCTTTTTCCGTTGTTGTGAATAAAGCAAGGACATCCAAAGGTTCTGAAATGGCTGATCTTTGGCTTCTTCCCTTTAAACAGCTCATATGCAGTCTTCTTCAGGATTGGCCTGATCATGACTCTGTTGACAATGTAGCTGGCTGTGTTGACTGCTTCTGCCCAGAAATATCTTGGTAACTCATATTCACAAAGCATGGTTCTTGCCATATCCAAGAGAGTTCGGTTCTTTCGTTCGGCTATACCATTTTGCTGTGGTGTCCTTGGTGCTGAGAAATTATGCTGAATTCCTTGATCATCACAGAATCCAGCAAACTTTTCATTTTGGAACTCACCACCATGATCAGATCGAATGGATACTATACTGAACTTCTGATCTTTCTGGACTTTCTTGCTGAAGCTAACAAAATTATCAAAAGTATCATTTTTGTGTTCTAAGAATGATACCCATGTGAATCTTGAGTAGTCATCTACTATAACAAATCCGAAATTCTTTCCTCCAAGACTAGTAGTTCTCATTGGCCCAAATAGATCCATATGTAGGAGCTCTAAGGGTTTTGAGGTGGTCACCACCGTCTTTGACTTGAAGGAACTCTTTGTGTGCTTTCCCTTAGCACAAGGTCTGTAGACACTTTCTAATTTACCATTGATTTTCGGTAGACCTTCCACAAGATTCCTCTTTCTGAGCTTGCTCAAGCCATCCAAGCTGCAGTGGCCTAGCCTTTGTGCCACAGATCAGTTGATTTGTCTTTGCTGGCTGCCAGACACACATTTTGCTCTTTGAGTTCTTCAAGGTAGAGCACGTACAGATTCTTCTCTCTATTTGCTTCAAAGATGACTGCACCATCCTTTAGTATGCTGCATTTTGACTCTTGAAATTTGATTTGATGCCCTCTATCACACAGCTGGCTGATACTTATGAGGTTGTGCTTTAAACCTTTGACTAACAGCACATCTTCTATGACTGTTTTTCCTTTGCTGTTTACTGATCCACTGCCAACTACAGTTCCTTTTCCATTATCTCCATAAGTGACTGTTCCTTCTTCATCTTGGAGATGGGAGAAAAGCTTCAGGTTTCCTGTCATGTGCCTTGAGCACCCACTATCCAAATACCATTTGGATGCTCGAGGATTAACCTGAAATAAAGACATCAAGATTTAGGTACCCAAGTTCTTTTGGGTCCTGATGGGTCAGTATCATTACTTTTACTTTTTATTATCCACTTCTTATGTCTTGTTGGACAGGTGGATTTTAAATGTCCTAGCTTATTACAGTGACTACAACATGATGTTATTGTTACTCTTTCTATGTACTTAAAATTCGCTTTATATGCTACATCTTGTTCTGGAGTGAATTTAGGAGTTGGATATTTTTCAGGATAGATTATTTCTTCTTCATTAGTTGGAGGTATGTATCCTAAACCTCGTTTGTTCTTACCAGATCTTCTAGCACCTTTTAATAATAGGGAATTCTTTCCATTTGTAAACTTTTCTAAAGTGCTTGCTAGTGTATTGTTTTCTTCATTTAATTCATTTACCGTTTTTCTTAAATCATCTGAGCTTTCCTATTTTTCTAGGTCAATGATTTGTTTGTTCTTGTCTTTTAAGTTTTCACATAATAGTTCATTTCTTCTCTTAAGCTCCATTATTTGTTTTTCTAGTTCTTCGTTTTCAGATTTTAAATCTAAGTTGGTATTTTCGAGACAGGTGATATTTTTCTTGCTTAGCTTAAGTAGTTTAGACACTTCTTTGTACTTGTCGTAGAGTTCATTAAATGCACTTTCCAAATTATCGGAATCTGAGTCATTACAGGAATCAAAAGAGGAATCAGAAGTTACCTTATCCCCGGTATTTGCCATAAGAGCCAGGTTGGCTTCTTCTTCTTCACTGCTGGAGCTTGACTCACTGTCTGAGTCGCTGCTGTTTTCCCATGCAGCTGCCATGGCTTTCTTTTGTATCTTCTGAACTTCTTGGAGCTGTCCTTCTTCTTGTGATCATTTTTCTTTAGCGTTGGACAGTCTGCCTTGATATGTCCAGGCTTCTTGCATTCATAGCAAAGTGGCTCATTCCTCTTCTGATCTTTTCCGTCTGGTCTCTTGAGATCTTTGTTTTTCTTGAAATACCTCCTACCAGACTGGAACTTCTTCTTTTTGGCCAAGATTCTCTGCAATCTTCTTGACAGCATGGCTTCTTCATCATCACTGTCTTTGCTATCTTCACTATTATCCAAGGATTCTTCGGATGAGTTCCCATTAGCTTTAAGCGCATTTGACTGCTTCTTTCTACTGGAAGATTCTCCTAATCTTTCCATATTTATTTCATGGGCCATGAGAGACCCGATGAGTTTTTCTACTGACATTCTCTTAAGGTCATTAGCTTCTTCGATAGCTGTGACCTTTGCCGTCCATGAAGATGGCAAGGATCTGAGAATCTTCCTTACCATATCTGCAATCTCATATGACTTTCCTAGACTGGCTAGACCATTAGTGATGTCAGTAAATCGACTAAACATTTGAGTAATAGACTCACCTGATTGCATTTGAAATCTTTCATACTGAGTGACAAGAATGTCGATTCTTGTCTCCTTTACTTTGTCTGTACCTTCATATGTAATCCTTAGCTTTTCCCACATTTCCATGGAGGATTTGCATGCTGAAACTCTGTTGAACTCCTTCTTGCTTAGAGCACAACATAGAATGCTCTTAGCTTTACAGTTCAAGGAAATTTTCTTTCTATCTTCATCTGTCCATTGTGCTTTCTCATTTGTGACAACCAGATCACCTTCTTCCACTATCGACCAGATTTGATAGTCATGGCCTTGTAGAAAGTATTCCATCCTGGTCTTCCAATACGTATAATCTTCACCGTCGAACAAAGGAGGTCTGTTGACAGACTGACCTTCGAAGTGACCTTGGGCTGCCATGGATCTTTACTCTTCAGATCGTTGGATCTTGTTCTTTGTCGAAGAGACTCGCTCTGATACCACTTGTTGCCCGGTTGGCTAACCGAGAGGGGGGGTGAATGGGTTTTTAAATAGAATTTATCTGATAAAAACCTGAGCTCGAATAAACATAAAGAGTTCTTGGAAGGGATTAGTAATGGTTAGTAAAAGCAATAATCACACGATAAAGACAATCACACAACACACAGATTTATCCTGGTTCAGATCTCCTCTCCTTAGGAGTCCTACGTCCAGTCCCTGAGCAACCCTCAGGATTTCACTAACTAGGGTACAGTCCCCCTGTGGACAAAAAAAACAACCACCCAGCTCAGCTGGTCTTCCTTCACTCCTGAAGGGAACACAACACCCTGGTACCACCAAGGTCTTCCTTCACTCCCGAAGGAAAAAACAAAACACAAGAAAATCTTGAAGGAGATGACTAGCCCCTAGATCAAGCTTTTACAGAACTCAATCTGAAGCTACAAGCACTGAGAGACAAAGATCTACACAATGTGGACTCTCTCAGAGCTAATCTAGCTCTTCCTTGATTTTTTCTTCTCACAGCATGAGGAGCTAGGAACCAAGATTGAAAGGAGAGAATTTCTGGCTCTAGAGATCTTCTTGAAAGCGGCAGAGTTCTAGATTCTCTTGAATGTCAATAATGCTTCATCTTCTATGTGTGTTCTTCAGAACTTCGTCTTGTATTTATATCTCCAATTTGAATAAGGATGAAGAGATGACCGTTGTCTCACAGCTTTGGTGTACGTTAGACTGAAGGATTTATGGAAGCTTCCTGTCGACAGTCTTTTGTTCTTTGGAGCACGCAAAGTGATAAGATCTTCTGAGTTGGCTTGTAGTTCTTTCTGTGTCAGATGTTGTAGGATAGTATATCCTTAAGGTTCTGCAAGGTTGAGCTTTAATGGTAGACAGCTATACTATCTCCAGATGTCAATCAACGTTAGAGCAGATAGACACAAATATGGTAGTGACAGTTTATCGTTCTAAAAGATGCATGCAGAGAATACACGAGAATGGAAGATATGTTCCGTATCCATGCAGAGATACGTTCAGTCTTTATTAAATGCATGGCAGTCAAACAGACGTGATGTGACTTTGACTTTCAACTTATCTTAAATCAAGGAAAATATTTAATTAATGGAAACATGACTTATGCAGTCGTTATGAAAGTCTGATAGAATCGTTATGATCAAGTTGCTGTAGACTCATAAGAAGTCGTTATGATAACTTATGAAATTGTTACCACAACCAAGTCGTTCTATAACAGATGATATAAAAAATCGTTATGAAACACTTATCAAATCGTTATGAGATGCAAGTCGTTGTAGCTTTCTAAAGAAATCGTTACGATATCTTACAGAATCGTTATGACGAGCAAGTCGTTATAACTCTCTAAAGAAATCGTTACGATGACTTACAGAATCGTTATGACGAGCAAGTCGTTATAACTTTCTAAAGAAATCGTTGCGATGACTTACAGAATCGTTATGACGAGCAAGTCGTTATAACTCTCTAAAGAAATCGTTACGATGACTTACAGAATCGTTATGACGAGCAAGTCATTATAACTCTCTAAAGAAATCGTTACGATTACTTACAGAATCGTTATGACGAGCAAGTCGTTATAATTTCTGAAGGAGTCGTTACGATAACTTACAGAGTCGTTATAATGAGCAAGTCGTTATAACTTCTGAAGGAGTCGTTACGATAACTTACAGAGTCATTATAATGAGCAAGTCGTTATAACTTCTGAAGGAGTCGTTACGATAACTTACAGAATCGTTATAATGAGCAAGTCGTTATAACTTCTGAAGGAGTCGTTACGATAACTTACAGAGTCGTTATAATGAGCAAGTCGTTATAACTTCTGAAGGAGTCGTTACGATAACTTACAGAGTCGTTATAATGAGCAAGTCGTTATAACTTCTGAAGGAGTCATTACGATAACTTACAGAGTCGTTATAATGAGCAAGTCGTTATAACTTCTGAAGGAGTCGTTACGATAACTTACAGAGTCGTTATAACATCGACTTGTTTGACACAGCAAGGTTATTCAATCTTTCAAGTAAATCGTTGAACTTTGAGAGGAAATCGTTATGGCTCTTCTGAGAAATGATGTATGTAAGTACTTACCACAAATGCTTGACTTTCTTTGTGCTTAAGGCTAAATAAAACAAGGTTAGAAAACTTTTGACAGGTTTTGTTTATCACCAAAATAAGCATGTAATTAATTTAATAAGCATATGGGGATGGACTGTTCATCAGAGGTTTATTAGCTCTGTTCTAAGAGGAGTTGAAATTAACAAGCTGCTGAGCAGAAAGAGGGTAATGCCTTTCCCAGTCAGCTGGAGACAGCCGCTCACACTCGGACAACAGAGGGGCAAGAACATCTGATTTGATGTGGCCCTGATGATATTCTCGAAACAAGAAACGGTGGAATGCAAGCAAGTTACCTTTCTGAACAGAAATGCGGCCCATGACTCTGGCAAATCTTTCAAAAATGATGAGACCAACGTCAGAATCCATGACTAAAGAGTGAAGTGGAGGTAGGAAGACCATATCTGGCATCTTCAATGTGGCGAAGTCCACTTGAATGGAGGTGGAATTTGCAGTATCCGAACCAAGTAGAGAAATAGCTTTCTAAACAAGAAACGGTGGAATGCAAGCAAGTTACCTTTCTGAACAGAAATGCGGCCCATGACTCTGGCAAATCTTTCAAAAATGATGGGACCAATGTCAGAATCCATGACTAAAGAGTGAAGTGGAGGTAGGAAGACCATATCTGGCATCTTCAATGTGGCGAAGTCCACTTGAATGGAGGTGGAATTTGCAGTATTCGAACCAAGTAGAGAAATAGCTTGCCGAAATTGGCCAAGCTAAACTTCGGATAGATTATTGAGATATCTGTAATCATTGAACATCCGGAAATATATGATAAGCTTGATCTCCTTTTGGATAAACGGACCACAGGTATTCTTGTGATGAATCACAAACCACTCAGAGAGAGTGAGTGGAGGATCCCTGGGTGGGAATCGATCATATCTAGCAAGTAGGAATTTCCTGTATAGAGATTGATGGCCCCGAGCCCACTGATCTTCATTTTTAGCCTCAGTCAAGGAGAAAATTTTTGACTGTTCAACTTTTGAAAGAGAAGAGAGAGGGAGAACAACATTTAGTGGTCGGTGAGATGTAGGTGAGAAAGGTCAAAAATGGTGGCAAAAGTGCACTTCTGGAGGAATTCACAATAGATAGCCCTTCTTCGATTTTCAACAGTGAGAGAAAATCAAAGAGGTGGAAAACGAGGCTCAGAAGAAATAGCAAGGTTGGAAGATATTTTTCTCTTTTTAGGAACATGGCTGGAAGAGCCTGTCCTATGAATGTGGGTGCCAACAGATAGGACTGAGCGAAGTATGACTACTTCAAACTCATCTTTGATGTTCTGTATAGATGGACCTTCAAGTTGGGCACCCTCTGGAATGATGGTAACAAAAGAGGGAGGAGTGGGAGGATGAAGGAAAGAATGAGAAGTAGAAGGAGGTGGTACAAATGGTCCAGCTGATGAGGGACCAGAAGATGAGGCTGCAGCTGAGGAGGATGCTAGAGGTGCCTCAGAAGTAGGAGGAGGAATAGATGTGGAGGAGGCAAGAGAGGAGGATGAGGTGGCAGGAAATGGAGTGGGTGAAGAGATATGTTTTGGAAGTGGCTGTTTGAAGGTGGTAGGAGCTAGAGGTGCAGTAGATGAGGATGGTGGAGAGGAAGGAGCTGGTGTTTTGAGAGGTGAAGAGATAGGGGGCTCTAGGGGAACAACTGGATCTTTAACTCTTGCAGGCTCAGCTTCAGATTCCATTGGCCCTGATGGCCCAGACTCACCCATAACTAGCCTTGGAGGCCCTGACTGCTCAACTGATGGCCCTGGTGGCCCAGATGCTGCCAGTGCTGGCTTAAACTACCTAGATTCATCAACAATCTTTAGCCCTGGTTGCCCAGCTGCCTCTTCAGAACTTGGCCCTCATGGCCGGATTTCTTCTACATTGCTTGGCCTGGATGGCCCTGAGCTGCACTCTAGTACTGCCGGAGTGGGAGTAGGAGGGGCAGAAATGGGCAAGTGCACCCTCACAAAAACTGATAGATCTTCTACTAATTGCTTTATGCTTCCTAACTCACCCTTCAAACCTTGGAGCTCAGCTTGCATTGCTCCAATCTGCTTGGCTCCTGTGCTTTGGCTCACAAAGATAGATGATACTTCATTTTGTAGTGAGCATAGGATCTCTCCATGAGCATCTAATCTGACTATCACTGGCTTCATGTTGACCCTCAACTTCTTCTTCTTGGAACTATGGTGTGCCCTTTGAGTAAGCAAAGGAATCTGAGGAGCTACACCTTTGCCTTTATCATTGGTGCCAACAACTAGCCTCACATTATCAACAAGAACTTCCTCTTCATCCGAGGTGCTCTCCACAACACCTTCTTGGAACTGATCACCATGGGAGCTAGCCACGGGCTCCACCTGAACATATGCTACCATCTCAGCCACATGCTCCTCTTGAGTAGGAGCATCCTCCATTTGAACATCACTGTGGCCTGGTGCCACAAACTCTGGAACAACTTCTTCTTAAAGAACATTCAAATCTACTTCTGTAGGAACACTTGAAGGGATTTCTTTATGGATTTCTTCCTGCTCCCCCTGAATACTGGCGACAGTTTCCAATACTTCTTCAAGTATAGATGCAATAACTGTCGTGGGGGATCAACCTCTGATGATTGCCCAATGGGCTGAATCATTTTTGGAGGAATTTCTTCAATTCTTCTTGGACTAGCCACTGGTTCTTCAACTCTGACTACTGCTGCCTCTTCCTAAACAACTGGAACTTCTGGGTTTTCAGCTGCTGGCACTTCAACCCTTGCCTGTGCCTCTGCTTTTGCCTCTACTTCTGGAATTTGAGGAACTTCTTGAGCTTCTCCAATAATGGCCTCACCTTCAGCGACTGAATTCTTGGTCCAAACACCAACTACTAGTGAAAAACAACTTTTCTTCAAATTTTTGGACCTGATAGCCTGGCCCATCTTCTCTGAAACTTCACCATTCAAATCTATATTGAAATGCTGGAAAATCTTTGTCAGCAGGTGAGCATATGGTAGAGAAACATTCAACTTATTTTTCTTGTCCCATATCATCGCAGTTGCAAACTTCATCCTCTCAATGATCACCTCTGCCATATTAATATCTTGATTTTGAATTGCCCAGAACATCATATCTGAGTCTGCTTTAGGGCAAGTGGAGAAAGTAGCACTTCTGGGCACTAGGATCTGACATACAATGAAATGAAGAATCCTATTGAAGGCATTCAGCTGATTTATATCGATTTTACCATCCTTCAGCTTATATTCAGTACTGATAATCCCCAGTCCCTTGACATGAATGTCGACGCTGTCTACTCCACTGTGACCACTGGTAGACACTCTAAAAAGACTTTCCAACAAGTTATATGAAATATGAATAGAGAAACATTTAACTGTGGAGATCAGGGACCTATCCTCTTCAGATTTTAAGCAGGTGTAAAAAGCTTTTACTAGGTCCGGATAGCTCGCCTCTGAAATAGTCACCATCCTTCACCACTTCATCCTCTGCATTACTGCTATCACACTGTGCATCCCATTCTTCTCTAAATCAGCCACATCCACTGCCTTGTTACCACAGAGCTTCGTCTTCACCGCTGCAAACTGTTCCTGCTACTCTACTGTGAGAAACGCAATGCCATAGCCACCAATAGTGCCGGAAACCCTAGAAACCGCCATGTATTTGAACGAGGAAGGGTTCTGGAGGATCGTGGGAAGGAGTGGAATAGAAGCCCTCAAGAGATTTTGGCGCGAACAGAGGGATTCTTTCGAAATCACATAGAGAGGATGCCGGTATCGATAGGGTTTATCGTTCTAGGCGAGTCGAAAGAGATGAGAGATAAAGGTGGAATCGGTATGGCATAGATTACAGGATTAAAAGCGAAAGTTAAAGTTGCTTTTGAAAGGACACCACAATAAATGCGGAAAACGACAAAAGAGCAGACGATTTCACAATAGAAAGGGTCTTTTAAAATAATGAACCGTCAAAGCAATTTATGACGCAAGCAATCAAAGGATTTCCTTAATTCTAAGGGAGAGAATAAGCATTATTCTGAAATTGTTATTATTTCAGTTGCGTGCAGAAAATCTATTACAAATTACATATGCCTAATTCCCTTCTAAGAGATGTAAATCTCTCTTTAGGTAAGGCTTTTGTAAAGATATCTGCTAACTGATTTAAGGTAACTATAAAAGAAATATTTATATTACCATTTACTACATGATCTCTAGTGAAATGATATCTAACCTCTATATGCTTCGTTCTGGAGTGCTGGACTGGATTTTTGGTGAGATTTATTGCACAGGTGTTGTCGCATAGCAATGGAATGGTCTTGATGTGCAGTCCATAATGCTCAAGCTGTTGTTTTATCCATAGTAGTTGAGTGCAACAGCTTCCAGCAGCTACGTACTGAGCTTCAGCTGTTGATAGTGCTACTGAACTTTGTTTCTTTGAGGACCATGAAATCAAGCATCCTGCAAGAAATTGGCAACTACCACTGGTGCTTTTTCTATCTACCTTGCATCCAGTATAGTCAGCATCAGAATATCCTACTAAACTAATTTTGCATAATTTTGGATACCACAGACCTAGGTCATGAGTTTTAGCTAGATATATAAAGATTCTTTTAACAGAGATTAAATGAGATTCCTTAGGATTAGCCTGATATCTTGCACACATGCATTGTGAGACCCCCGAATTTTGTTCATTTTATATTCTATGTGATGTTTACTTGTTATGTATATAGTGTGTGTATTAAATTTGTGCATATTATAATTACTAAATTACTCATGTGCATATGTATGTATATATATTTTTTGTGAATATAAGTGCTTAACTAATTTTGTACATATTGTACTTATTTAAATCTTATGTATATTGAATTTAAGTAATGTTGTGCAAATAATATGTGAATATTGCTATACATTTTGTAGGTATATATGAGTTTATCTCTATGTATGTAATATTTAAATGTGCATGTACTATCTAATTATTGATGTACATATTATATTTAAATTATTTCATGCATATTGTATGTAATTATGTTGTGTATATATATATATATGTATGTATGTTATTTCGTGCATATTATCTTTAATTAAGATTAGTGCAAATTATATTTAAATAAATAGTGTGTAATGTATGTAGTTTATATGGTGAAAGTATGTTTTACTTTAGTGCACAGTTAATTGGTTGTGATGTCATTTATTTTAATGTATTACTGTTTTCTGGCCAAAATGCCAGTTAACGTCAACACAAATTGACGTTGATTGCATGTTGACGGCAACATGCATGCCGTTGACTTCATGGGTTGGCGTCCAGATCGATCGACGCCTATCCTCTGTTGGCGGCAGTAGATGTGGACGCCTAGTTCCCAGTTTTCTGGTGGTCTCAAATTTGGTAACGCCTGCGTTTCATCCGGTTCCAGTTTAGGAAACCTACCCTAATAGCAGGAACCCTACCCTAATGCGTACCCCGACTTTCCTTAACCTTTAAAACCTAGTCTTTTTCCTCGAGTCAGGGTTTTGGGCTATGATGAAACCCTAGAGTTCCCTGTAAGAAAACCCAATCTTTGCAGGGCTGGATCCGGTGACTGGAGGAGTTCTCTGACGTTCTGCACTGACTGGAGGATACACCAAGCATCAAGGAAGCACCCCCGACTCCTGTGAGCGGCCTTCATCGACACAAGGACTAGATCTTAGTTGTTTTTGGACCTCTTTTTGGCTTGTCCGAGGAGGGCTTCACCAACAAAGTTTGATCATCTAGGATTTATTTTGAGGCAAGTAACCTTTGTACATCAACCCTATCCATATCCTCTAGGTCTTAGGTATTTTTAGAGATTTTATATCGCGTCCTGGAACCCCAATTCGTCTTGTTTTGTGCGTTCAGTCTGTATTTCTGTAGACATGAACTTAACGAAAACATTTTCTGCCTTTAAGATCCCTGGTTGGTAGCATGATGTTGTGCCGTTAACCCTGTTGGCGGCAAGCTCTGTACCGCCAAGTTCTTCAGGCTTTTGCAGAATGGTTGTTTGATCCTTGTGCATGTTTATTGGATTTCTCGATATCAGTACATGTTGTGAAAATTTTATTAAGTCAGTAACAGTTAGTAGGTCATATCATGAGGATGTACCAAATTTTTGGAATTAGTTTTAATTATTAGAATTTCTTGTAATTAGACTGTGGGCATGATTTAACCATGAAAAATTCTAAATAATTAGATCCATTGTAAACTAGGGTTCTATAAACTTTCCATATGCTTGTAGCGACCATTTGCAGGTTTTAATACTGTTGGACATGACGGATTTACTGTGTACCATGCTTAATTGGATTTGTGGATAAATATGCTTGAAATTGTTTTAATTTTCATAATTAATGTACACATCTGAAAAATCTAGAAAATTGAACATGTGATATATTATTTGATTAGAACTTGTGATAAAAATATCGCTCTATTTTGATTATAGTAAGTACTGCTATTGTTTTAATGAAGGAAAATGGCCATAATGAGCATGTTAGGTTTAATTATGTGTAAATCAATGATTAGCAGCATGTTTAGGCCTATATCATGATCAAATAGTCACTATGAACAGTAGCATCATGTTAGGTAACCTGAACATGTGGGGTTATAAAATAATGCATGTAAATATGTTACATAGTGCATGAAAATTGTGTGAACAATATGACAATATGATAAATGATAATGTGAATTAAATTGGCCGATATTGACACTGCTACCATAGAGGTCTGAGAGCTGTACTATAGAAAAGTCCCTATGGGAGGCTCAACGTATGTGAAATATATCCTAAGGGCATTAGGATGAAATCTTGGAGGTGGACAAGTACCACTGGATACGGTGGAGAGGGCTTCTCCCAGTCTGCGCAGTAACCAAGATTCGTCACTAGTTTGCCTAGGTGGCGAGTGTGTGTTAAATGAAGTGAAAAGCTATATGCTAATTGCTAAATGATGAGAATGTGTGTTTTCCCCTAGATGGTAGTTAGGACTATGTGACACGGAAAATTAAGTGTAAAAAGGTGTGGAATGAGAAAGTGGCACGTGGTAAGTGAAAATGAAAACTATGAGAAAAATGTGTGAAATCATGTATAAATGTAAGAGAATGTAAATGAGAGAGTAAATGCATGTGAAAATCAAGGTAAAATGCATATATTCATATCTTTCATGTGTTAGTATGTTAAATGCAATATCATATTTAGTAACATGTTATGTAGTTTAATAACATCCATGTACTAGTGTTATGTGAATATGAACAAATGTGAAAAGTGGATGAGGTGTTAATGTAGTATGAATGGATTAGCATGTGAAAGGATGTAAATTAATGTAAATGTAATTTATTCATGTTAAAACAGCAAGCTAAATGTGTGAAAAGTATTATATTTACAGGTGAAATTGGTTAGATAACATATTAGGATTATATTTACCATGTGCATAGATCCATGTTCTAAATTGCATAGAATTGTGATGGGAATTGCTTGAGATTGGAACCTTAAGTCATGTTGAACATAATGTATAGAAAGCATGCTATAGGTAATTCAAGGATATTTATTTATGTTAAGAATATGACTAATGTGTACGGTGTTTAGTAACATGAACCAAATTGTATTCATACTTAGAAAACATGTCTAGGTTGTTATGTTTATTTGTTTAAGTAATATGAAGCATGTGCCATGTAATTTGTTTATGGTTTAAAAGATAGCTTGTGTTCCTTATTGTTTGATAGTTGTCATGTGTGTGATGTGTGTAAGGTGGTGTACTTAGATTGCTTGCTGGGTCTTTTAGACTCATACTTGCTTCGGCGTACAGGTGTGACAGTTGTTCCCGTACCTAAGGAGAGTGTAGTGAAGGTCGACGCCGCATACGAGGAGTTGTTGTTTGTGGACACCTTTAAGTAGTTGCTTTATTTCATAGTATGAATAATATCATTCGTAGGGACAATGTTATGGACAATGTAGTTCTTTTGAAATTGTAATAATGTGGATATTGTCATATCTTTCTCTTGCTATATAGACTGTGGAATGTGTGATGATGATGGAATGAGAATGCATTATTTCTTTTATTCTCGCTGTACTCAATTGCTATTCATGTACATATCAGCCTATCGTTTAGTGTTGGGTTAATATCCCACTGTAATGACACCCTTTGTACAGATGAGGATTGGTATAATCGTACCAATATGAAGAGGGTCGTTACATGCATACACTAAATAAAATATCAGGTCAACTAGTAGTTAAATAAAGTAATGATCCTATCATACCTCCGTAAAGTTTTTGATCTATTTTTTTACCATCTTTGTCACTGTCTAACCTTGTAGATGTGCTCATTGGTGTGGACAGTGGCTTTGTATTGTCAAATCCAAATTTGTTTAATAATTCCTTGGTGTATTTCGCTTGGCATATGTGTGTGCCTTCTTTGCCTTGCTTGATTTGAAGTCCAAGGAAATAACTGAGTTCCCCCATTATGCTCATTTCTAATTCTCCTTGCATAAGCTTTTCAAAGTACTTGCACAAAGATTCATCAGTAGATCCAAATATTATATCATCTACATAAATTTGCACAAGCAATATGTTTTTGACTTTTGACTTAATAAACAATGTACTATCTACCTGTCCTCTGATAAAACCATGGTTTAACAAAAATGCACTAAGCCTTTCATACCATGCTCTAGGTGCTTGCTTTAAACCATATAGTGCTTTATGCAATTTGAAAACGTGATTTGGAAAATCTACATCATCAAAATCAGAAGGTTGTTCTACATAGACTTCCTCCTTTATATATCCATTTAAAAATACAGATTTTACATCCATTTGAAAAAGTTGTAAATCTAATGCCGATACATAAGCAAGTAAAATCCGAATTGCCTCTAGTCTAGCCACTGGTGCATAGGTTTCATCGAAATCTATGCCTTCCTCTTGGGAATAGCCTTGAGCAACCAGTTTAGCCTTATTTCTAGTGATAACACCAACTTCATCCAATTTGTTCCTAAACACCCATTTGGTGCCAATCACAAGATGATCTGATGGTCTCGGAACAAGGGACCAAACTTGGTTTCTCTTGAACTGATTAAGTTCATCTTGCATGGCTAAAATCCAAGATTCATCATACAGTGCTTCATTGACTGTCTTCGGCTCGATTTGAGAAACGAATGCTAAGTAATCACATGGAATAGCACTACCTCTTGTTCTTACCCCAACAGATGGATCTCCAATGATGTTGTCTCTTGGATGATCCTTCTTGTATCTCCATTCCTTTGGAAGAACATTATGAGATATTTCTTTCTGTTGCATTTCTTCCAAGGGTGGATCTTCATTATCCTTGATAGATGTATCCTTCAGTTTCTTAGATAATTTTTCTGCAACATCATCATCACTATCTACTTCCGTTCTCAAGGAAGGGTTAAATTGATCACAACTAACATGGACAGTTTGCTCAATTAATAAACTTTGTTTATTAAAGACTCTATAACCTTTAGGTTTAGAAGCATGCCCCATGAATATTCCTTCATCAGATTTGGAATCTAACTTACCAATATCTCTCTTACCATTATTGTGGATGAAACAAGGGCATCTGAATGTCCTGAAGTGACTGATCTTAGGCTTCTTTTGCTTGTAAGGTTCATACGTTGTCTTCTTCAGGATTGGCCTGATCATCACTCTATTTATTATGTAACATGCTGTGTTGATTGCTTCAGCCCAGAAAGATCTAGGAAGATTGTATTCTGTTAACATGGTTCTGGCCATATCCAATAATGCTCTATTCTTCCTGTCAACTACCCCATTCTGCTGTGGTGTCCTTGTTGCTGAGAAGTTATGCTCAATTCCTTGATCATCACAGAATTCTGCAAATTTTTCATTTTGAAATTCTCCTCCATGATCTGATCGAATACTTATTATACTGAACTTCTTGTCCTTCTGAACTCTCTTACCGAATTTAACAAAGCTATCAAAGGTGTCATCTTTATGCTCCAAGAATGATACCCATGTAAATCTTGAATAATCATTCACTATCATAAATCCAAAGTTCTTTCCTCCTAGGCTGGTGGTTCTCATCGGCCCAAACAAATCCATATGTAATAGATCTAATGGTTTGGAGGTGGTTACTACTGTATTTGATTTGAAAGATGACTTTGCATGCTTCCCTTTTGCACAAGGTTCACATACACCTTCTATCCTTGAGCTTATTTTGGGCAAACCTTCCACTAAATTTCACTTGATCAATTTTCTAATTTCATCCAAACTGCAGTGACCCAATCTCCTGTGCCATAGTTCAGCTGATTGATCTTTATTTGCTGCAAGGCATACATCCTGATCCTCCAACTCTTCCAGATGAAGCACATATAGATTCTTTTCTCTGCAGGCTTCGAACACTGTTACACCATCTTTCATAATTGCGCACTTTGACTCTTGAAACCTGATTTGGTGACCCTTGTCACACAGCTGGCTGATACTTATCAAATTGTGCTTGAGACCTTTAACGCATAACACATCTTCTATAAGAATTTTGCCATGAGTTTCAAACGAACCACAGCCGATCACCGTACCCTTTCCATTGTCACCATAAGTCACTGTGCCTTCTTCATCTTTGATGTGCGAGAATAGTTTTTTGTTGCCTGTCATGTGCCTTGAGCACCCGCTGTCCAAGTACCACTTTGATGCTCTAAGGCTTCCCTGTAATAAAAACACTAAGATTTAGGTACCCAAGTTCTTTTGGGTCCTTGATGGTTAGTTTCTTCATTTTTCCTTTTAGGAATCCATTTTATGTGTTTTGTCGTACAGGTTGTTCTGGTATGTCATAATTTATTACAATGACTACAGCAAGATATTCTACTTATTTTTTAGTTGGGATGTACTTAAAGTTTGATTTATATTCAGTATTTTGTTCAGCTACAAATTTTGGCGTTGGATAGATTTTAGGATGGACTATTGTTTCTTCATTATCTGGTAGAGTATATCCTAAGCCATGCTTCTTCTTGCCTAATCTTCAAACTCCTTTTAGTATTAAAGTTGATTTACCATTTGTAATCTTTTCAATTGTATTAGTTAAATATTCATTTTCCTTAGTTAGTGTGTCAACTTCCTTTTTAAGTTTATTTAAAGTTTCTTGATTTTCCAGATTTGCTATTTGTTCATTTTTAACTTTTAAATCTCCACATAATAATTCGTTTCTCCTTTTCAGTTTGAAGATTTGTTTTTCTAACTGCTTGGTTTCAGATTTTATATATGAGTTTGTGACTTCTAAACATGCATGACTTTTCTTGGTGATTTTTAATAATTTGCACACATCTTTATATTTACTATATAATTCATTAAATGCATCTTCTAAACTATCTGAATCTGAATCATTACAAGAAGTAAATCAAGAGTTAGAGGTTACCTTATCATCAGTATTTGCCATGAAGGCCAGGTTGGCTTTTTCTTCTTCTTCTTCGCTGGAGCTTGACTCACTGTCGGAGTCACTGTCATTGCTCCATGCAGCTGCCATGGCTTTCTTTTTGTACCTTTTGAATTTCTTTGAGTTGTCCTTCTTTCTGAACTTTGTCTTCTTTAATTTTAGACATCCAGCCTTAATATGTCCAGGTTTCTTACATTCATAGCATATGGGTTCAGCTTTCTTTGTATCCTTGACTTCGGGTTTCTTGAAATATCTCCTTCCAAACGGATATTTCTTCTTGGCCAATATGCGCTGCAATCTTCTAGATAGGAATGCTTCCTAATCTTCACTGCTTCCAGTGATTTTATCACCATTTGATTCATCACCAAATGTGTCTTCTGCAGCCTTGAGAGCATTGTTGTGTTTCTTTCTACTGGAGGACTCCCCAAGCCTTTCCATGTTTATCTCGTAGGCCATTAGTGACCCAATGAGCTTTTCAAGAGACATCCTCCTTAGGTCGTTAGCTTCTTCTATGGCTGTCACTTTAGGAGTCCATGAAGCTGGTAGGGATCTCAATATTTTTCTTACCGTATCTCCCATGTCATAGGTCTTTCCAAGACCACCCAAACTGTTGGTGATATCCGTGAATCTGCTGTACAATTGTGTGATTAATTCTCCTGGTTGCATTTGAAATCTCTCATATTGAGCTATCAAGATATCTATCCTTGTTTCTTTGACTTTGTCTATTCCCTCGTATGTGATTCTGAGTTTCTCCCACATTTCCATTACTGATTTGCGCACTGAGATCCTATTAAATTCTTTCATACTCAATGCACAGCACAGTATACTCTTTGCTTTGCAGTTTAGAGATATCTTCTTCTTATCGTCTTCTATCCAATTTTCTCTGCTATTGAGAACTACTAAGTCTCCTTCTTCTATGATGGACCACAGTTGAAAATCGAGACTCTAGAGAAAGAATTCCATTCTTGTCTTCCAATAGTTGTAGTCCTCACCATCAAATAGAGGCGGTCGGTTGACTGACTGACCTTCTGCATACCCTTGAGCTACCATTTATCTTTGCTCTTCAGATCGTGAGATCTTCTTTGTCGAAGAGACTTGGCTCTTATACCACTTGTTGCCCAGCTAGCAAGCCCAGAGGGGGGGTGAATGGGATTCTAAAAATTCATTTAAATAAAAACCTGTCAACAAAAATGCTTTGACAGAAAAATACTGAGATCGATAGTTAGTGTTAGTGATAAATGAAGACAAGCTCGCAAATAAACAATTACACGACACAGAAGATTTTATCCTGGTTCGGACCTCCTATCCCAAGGAATCCTACGTCCAGTCCCCAAACAACAACTTGGAATTTCACTAACCAAGGGCACTGTCCCCCTTAAGGGCCCTTATACATCCAGCCGCAGCTGGCCTTCTCTTCTAACCCCAAAGAGGTACAAAACCACCCTGATACAGAGGTCTCCTTTCCTCAACGAAGGGAATACCAACCACCTATTTTCAACAGGTCTTGACTTCACAACCCAAAGAGGAACTTCACAATAGATGTGAATAATAAGGGAATGGCCTCTAGACCAAGCTTACAACAAATGCTTGATCTGAGGCAATGTCTGAGAGAGAAAGATTTTCACTAGATGAAAACTCTCAGAACTACAAAGGCTCTCCAAAAGCTAAGCAAATGAACACAGAGAGCTAAGAGCTACAGAATGGATAGAGTGAAGCTAGAGCACTTGTTTCTGATGCTCGCAGGTTGTAGATGATTCTCTGAAAGCTCTATCTCACAAAAGTTGTCTTCATGGAGTCATCAGTCTTCTATATATCTTCCCTTGAAAAATGTAGCTATTGTCTCTGAGTTTGAAGCACGTTAGACAGCATGGTCTGAGGTGCACGACAAGTAAGCTTGCAGCCATTTAATACTTTATGAGCCATGCACGCAAAGAGAAGATTCATCGAGATATCCTTCAGTTTCTAGTTGTCCAACGTTGTATGATGTGGTACTGTCAAAGACCTACACACAATAAATGCCAAAACATAGACAGCTAGACTGTCTCTATGCTTGTCAGTCAACATTTGAAACCATGCAGTAAGAATGTACACCGAAATAGAAATGCCATTTTGTCACCTGATAAAGTATTTGCTATTGTATCATGGGTGTAGAAAGCATTTAGATATGTGATATGAAAATGATGTGTACAATCACATTAAATGCAAGGATATTAGTGATGTATGTGGGAAGACTTTAACTTTCACAATATTTGAAAATATATTTGAATATCATGTATGAAATCGATGTAATCCATGAAGTCGTTATGACAATGAAATAGTTGTTCAACTTATGAAATCGTTGTGTGAACAAGTCATTGTGTAAGTACAAGCAAATCGTTGTACAGATGTGATCAAATCGATGTGCAATCAAATCTTGTATAAGCGAATCGTTGTACAGATATGAGCAAATCGATGTGCAAGCAAATCATTGTTTAAGTAAAAGCAAATTGTTCCTTAGGTGAGGGCAAATCGTTATAGCGATCAAATCGTTGTTTTCACTTATCGAATCGTTACAACAATCAAATCGTTGTTTCCTCATATGAAATCGTTATAAGAGTCAAATCGTTGTTTTCACTTATGAAATTGATATGAGACCGAAATCGTTGTGAAACTGAAATCGATGTTACACTTGCAAAATTGTTGTGAGACCGAAATCGATGTTTCACTTACGAAATCGTTGTGAAACCGAAATCGATGTTACACTTATGAAATCGTTGTGAGACCGAAATCGATGATTCACTTATAAAATCGTTGTGAGACCGAAATCGATGTTACACTTACGAAATCATTGTACTCACTTATCAAATCGTTATAAGATGAAATTGTTGAGTGATAGAATCGTTCATGCTCACTTATCAAATCGTTATAAGATGAAATCGTTGTAGCGATAGAATCGTTCTTTTACAAACGAAATCAATGTGGACTTGGAAGGAATTCATGCTTTAGACTTTAAATGATAGAGTAAGAGAATAGCTTACATATTTTGCTTGACTTATTCTCCGTGGATGAACTTCAGAAAGACATGTTAGAAAATATTTGTTAAGGTTTTGTTAATCACCAAAATTGTATATAATTAAATAAAATTATATGGGGATAGACTGATCATCAACTTATAGTTCTCATCGGTCCAAACAAGTCCATATGAAGCAGTTCTAGTGGCTTGGAGGTAGTAACAATTGTCTTAGATTTGAAGGAAGATTTTGCATATTTTCCTTTTGCACATGGTTCACAGATGTTGTCTAGTCTTGAATTCATGTTGGGTAGACCTTCCACTAGATCGAGCTTGATAAGTTTTCTGATTCCGTCCAAGCTGCAATGTCCTAATCTTCTATGCCATAGTTTAGCATTCTGTTCTTTGTTGGCTGCCAAACAAATGTCTTTACTCTTCAAATCTTCTAGATGTAATACATATAGATTCTTCTCTCTGCAGGCCTCAAAAATTGTTGTTCCATCTTTGATGATAAGGCACTTTGATTCCTGAAACTTAATTTGATGGTCTTTGTCGCACAGTTGACTGATGCTAATCAAATTATGCTTGAGTCCTTCGACGCAGAGAACATCTTCTATTACGATCTAGCCTTTGCTTCCAATTGATCTACAACCAATCACTGATCCTTTACCACTGTCTCCATAACTTACTGTTCTTTCTTCATTTTTGATAGAAGAGAATAGCCCTTTGTTGCCAGTCATATGCCTTGAGCACCCGCTGTCCAGATACCACTTCGATGCTCTAAGTCTTCCCTGCAATAAATCACTGAGATTTAGGTACCCAAGTTCTTTTGGGTCCTGGTTGATTAGCTTCTTCAGAGTTTCTTTTCGGAATCCATTTTAGATATTTGGTTGTACAAGTAATTTTTCAATGACCTAATTTATTACAATGAGTGGAATAGGAAATATTATTTATTATTTTGTTTGGCATATTGTTTTTATTAGTGTTTGATTTATAATTAGGATTTGTTCAGCTACAAAATTTGGCATTTCATATATTTTGGGATGAATAACTGTTTCTTCATTATCTAGTGGAGTATACCTGATTCCATGTTTTTTCTTTCTTTATCCTCTTTCTCCTTTTAGTATTAAAGAGGATCTTCCATTTGTAAATTTTTCAATTGTGGCTGTCAAATATTTGTTATCTTTTGTTAGTGTATTAATTTCACTTTTAAATTTACTTATGGTTTCCTGACTTTCTAGACTTGATATCTTTTCGTTTTTATTTTTTACATCTTCACATAGTAGCTCATTTCTTCTTTTCAGTTCAGAAATTTATTTTTCTAATTGTTCAGTTTCTGATTTTAAATCTGAGTTGATTATTTCGAGGCATGCATAATTTTTTTTAACTGATTTTAAATGTTTACACACTTCTTTATATTTACTGTATAGTTCATTGAAAGCGTCTTCTAAGCTATCACAATCAGACTCATTGCATGAAGTGAAAGAAGAGTCTGAGATTACCTTGTCGTCGACATTTGCCATAAATGCCAAATTGGCCTTTTCTTCTTCTTCATCACTGGAGCTTGACTAACTGTCTGAGTCACTCTCGTTGTTCCAAGCAACAGCCATAGCTTTCTTCTTGTATTTCTTGAATCTCTTCACATTGTCCTTTTTCTTGAATTTAGACTTCTTCAGTTTTAGACACTCAGCCTTGAGATGTCCCGGCTTCTACATTCATAACATATCGGCTCAGATCTTTTAACTTTTTTGCCTACAGGTCTCTTGAAGTCTTTGCCTTTTTTGAAGTATCTTCTTCTTGACTGATATTTCTTTTAGCTAAAATTCGTTGTAGTCATCTGGAGAGAAAGGCTTCTTCATCTTCACTATTTTCTTCGCTACTTTTTCTTTCTGATTCACCTTCAGATGTCGTTCTCTGTAGCTTTGAGGGCATTGTTATGTTTTTTCTTGCTGGAGGATTCTCCTAGCCTTTCCATGTTTATCTCATGAGCCATTAAAGACCCAAAGAGTTTCTCGAGGGACATTTTCCTGAGATCATTAGCTTCCTCTATGGAGATTACCTTTAGAGTCCATGAAGTTGGAAAAGATCTTAATATTTTTCTTACCATGTCTCCTGTTTCATATGTTTTTCCTAGCCCAGCCAGATCATTTGTAATGACTGTAAAGCGATTGTACATCTGGGAGATGGATTCTCCAGACTGCATTTGGAACCTCTCATATTGAGCTACCATTATATCAATTCTTGTTTCTTTTACCTTGTCAGTTCCTTCATGAGTGAGCTTTAGCTTGTCCCACATCTCTTTGGCTGACTTGCATGCAGATATTCTGTTGAATTCTTTCTTTCTTAGAGAATAGCACATTATACTCTTGGCTTTACTGTTCTGAGATAGTTTCTTCTTGTCCTCATCTGTCCATTTGTCTTTGTGTTGGTGACTCTTAGATCTCCATCTTCTATTATTGTCCATAATTGGAAATCAAGTCCTTGAAGGAAGAACTCCATCCTCGTCTTCCCGTAGTTGTAGTCTTCACCATCGAATAGTGGAGGTCTGTTGAAGGATTGTCCTTCTGCATGACCTTGGGCTGCCATTTATCTTTGCCCTTCAGATCGTAAGATCTACTTACTCAAAGAGACTTAGCTCTGATATCACTTATTGACTAGGTTGCAAGCCCAGAAGGGGGGTGAATGGATTGCTAAAATTTTCATTTAGAATATTCCTGTAAATAAAAAATACTTTTACAGAAGACACTAAATTCGATGATTAGGGTTAGAATAAAAATGAAGACACAATAAGATCAATCACACAAACAACAAGGATTTTATCCTGGTTCAGATCTCCTATTACAAGGAGTCCTATATCCAGTCCCCAAGCAACAACTTGGGATTTCACTAACTAAGGGTACAGTCCCCCTTAAGAACACTTACACATCCAGTTGCAGCTGGCCTTCTCTTCTCTACATGAAGAGGCACTAAACCACCTGATACAACAAATCTTCCTTCTTACCAAAGTGAACAATCACCCACTCCACAACAGGTCTTCTCTTCACAGACGAAGAGGAGCACTCAGTAAAAATAAAGGAGATGATGGCCCCTAGACCAAGCTTATAGAGATTGCTTAATCTGTGGTGCAATCTGAGAGACAGAAAGATTCACACAGAATGAAGGTCTCTGAGATCTACAATAAGCTCTCAAAGACTAGAATAGGTTGATATGGAGAGCTAAGAGTAGAAAACTATCTTTGAATGAAGGAACGAGCTCTTCTATCTTTTTCTTCAAGGTGTCAAGGCTGTAAATTCATGCAGTCCTTAGTCTTCTATTTTTCTTCTTTTTGAAGAGGTATCTGTTGAAATATCTGTTGTCTCTCATCTTCAAGCATGTTAGATGTGTCTAGTCCGATGTAGAAATCAAGAAAACCTACAGCCATTAAATGATGGGATAGACACATATAGAGAGAAAGATTATCTGAATCTCTTCTTGCTTCTGTCAGGGTGACAACTCCAATCTTTGCAACGTGTGAGACCACCGAAACCTGTACAAAATTAATGCTGAAGCATAGACAACTTAAATGTGTCTAAACTGTCAGTCAACGTTAGTAGTCATGCTTTAGGAAGATATTGTAGCAACCTGAATTTTTGTGAAAAAAAAAATTTAAATAAAGAATTAAACCTAGCTAAATGGATATTTAAATGAAAAGAGCATTAAATAAAACCCATTAAATGGAAAAGAGTAATGGGCTTTTCTTAATGGACCCTCTAGAATTTATTGGGTCAAAATATGAATTTACAAAGAGAGAATAATAAGAAAATACCCTAAATTCGGAGTTTAATTATCTCATAATTGGAAAGGGGTTATTAAAGCAATAAAAGTAGCAATTAGAGTTGGAATAGGATTCCTAAACCTACCCCATATAGTCTAGCATGAATTTAGATACTATCCTAACACAATTGGAGATTGGAAAGCAAGAGAGGAAAGGTGGAGTTAGGAAATCTCGGAATTAAGAGGAATTTGAGTAGTAGTAGGAATAGGAACTTGTGTTTATATAAATACACCTCTTAAATCCTCATGGCCGACCCTAGCTCGTGCAAAGGGGTTCTTGGACGTGGAGAAGAGGCCAAGGAGGAGGAGAAATTGAGGAGAGGAAGATCTATCAAGCTTCTTCCTTCGTTCTTGGAGTTCTAAGCCCTAGAAGATAAATCGAGTCAAAGGTAGGCAATCTCACGAGCAAAACTCAATTAAATCCATCTGTAGATTGCTCCAATCACTAGGAACAAAAGCCCTCTTGTTTCATAATTTTCCATCGAGCCAATCTCTTGTTCTTGATTTTTGAAGTTCTGCATACATGATAACCTCGAGTCATCATGTTTAAATCAGATCTCCATGTACACTTGTTCCTATGCTACAAACATTTTACTGTAGATACTACTTGTGGCTAGGGATCTTTTGCCCCTAAAAGCCCTAATTTTTATCAAGCATGTTGCTCGAATTAAATCATTCATCTCTGCTGCACCTGGAATCAGGTTGCTTCTTGTTCCACTTGTTAGAACCATGTCAATACCATGATTGTTTTCAAATTCCTAATTACTGAAAGTACCCTTGCATTTTTAGATCAATTCAAAACTGGTTTCGTGATTTTTCATCATGTCTATAATTAGTTATGATTTTCTAAATGACCCTGTATCAAAATCTGAATGTTCTGGTCCGCAATCCAATGTCTGGTCTGACTCCTGTCAGAGTCAGGTGTAGACCACCAGAAAGTGACGGCCCGATATGTCGCCTTCTGGGGTCCAATTGCGACAGCCTACCCGTCGCGTTCAGAAAGCGACAGGTAAGCCGTCGCTATCCCTGTGCATGTCCTGTCGCGACCCTTTCCCGCCTTTGTCGCGTTCACAAGGCCGTAGCGACAGTACCCATGTCGCGATCTGCCTACCCCTATCGCAATCCTTATTGACCTATGTCGCCTTCACAGTTTTTGAATGAAAACCCATAAAAATTATTTATGTCGCTTTCTAAATAATTCTTACGCCTTTTTACAGTTATACCCCCAGTAAAAAAACTTGTTTTAAAAAAATTGGAGCTACATTGAATGATTCAAAATACATATTCACGACTTCTTTTCTATCTATGATTTCACTTACACATGCACACACATGAACCATCCATATATGGCTGAAATCTGGCACAAAATATCTCATAATGTATCTGGAAATTTATTGCAATAAAGTATATAAATTACCCTATTTTAAAAGACTTGTATTCGTTTCTTGCGTTGTTTATGTACCGATATCGACGCTCCACTGTTCTAGAATTCCTCTAGAACGTCGAGTACTTATTTTATACACACTTTACTTGGCTTGTGGTGAACTCTCCGTCGGATATTCCTTTTGCCGGACTAGTGAACCCTTGCACAAGGCCTCCGTAAGTCTCCTCTGATCATGGATTCCTACATGGTCGACGAGTCGGTTGTACCCTAACACCCATTCCACCTTTAGGGATCCATATGATCCAAATGGCTATTAGAAGTCCACTCTCGTCTTGAATCACGTCGGACCTCTGGACTTGTGTATAACATGGCCAGTGGGAAGATCGTGAATTCCAGCTGACTGCCAATACGACGTGTGCGTGTTGTGCAACTGTTACTATCGCCTGTTACTCATCGCATTACGTGCAATGTCCACTAGCTCTCATCTGTACTCTACTCGCTCACCTATTCACATTCACTCTACTATCTCGTCTGTTCATCTAGTGCTCTCATCTACTTCTTGGTACTCTATATTGGCCATTGACTGATTGTCTAAAGATAAACAATATAACCAATGCTTGGCAATATATAAAGGGCCCGATCTGGTCCTGGGATGTGCGCCCGAAAGTGCTAGTGCCCATGGGAGTTAAATGATCAGAGTGTTTGGCATTACACTCAAGTGCTATCTATCTCGACTATCTATATGACAATCTAAACACAAAACGTGCTATACTCTCTCGATGTCTAAAATGACAAACAAGTGCTATACTCGTGGTGCTATTATTATACTTGTGCTAGTTGTGCTATGGCCATCCTGCTATTCGTGCTATACTCGATACTTGTGCTATTTTTGGAAACTATACTCGATCTCGTGCTATTACCTGTTGTGCTATCTCTTACTATATTTTGACTCTCTTGTACCTGTTATCTTTAGATACTCTGCCATTAAATGCGTTAATTATTTAAAGCCTGCTTGAGCCTGACATTTAAGTCCTACTGGGCGTTATCGCTCACCCTACGTTATTTGATGTTGTGTTCTCAGGTGAGACCGAGGATGATACATACACTCACGAGGAAGGGAATGACCAAGAGTGAAGCCAGGAGTACCCTCGAGTCATTAAGTTATCTTAGAGTTGTAGTTAGTTATTTCCATTTATTGCAATGTAATTGGGCCCTATAGAATGGCTCCTGTATTAGTGGTTGTAACTAGACATTTGGAAAATTATTAATGAGAAAGATTTGCTTCAGTATTATTCAATGTGCAGTGGTTTGATGTCTAGTATACGCTCTTTACCTTTTCTTGCAACTACCTTCGCGCTCTGATATTCCGCGTTGGGGCGTGACAGATATACTAAAGAGGAGGTTCAATTCGGTCATCCCTTAAAGTTCTACTTTACGTGACATGAATATGGTAACTTGAAGATATGTCGTGCTGAGATATTGTACCATATACAATAAATGTTTAAGTGCACAGGATACAACATTGTTCGCGGGAAAGTTTGAAATTCACATTGATTTGAATATATTGAATATTATGAAGGATAATATGTATATTTAAGACTATCTAGAGTGATTATAATAATATTCATCAACTGTCTAAAACATAATCGTTGTATGAAGAAAGTCGATGTTGAAATATAATCATACTCTGTGTGGAGATGTAATCTATGATGACATGAAGTCGATGTGAGCATAATTGATGTTGAAGCAAAATCGATGTTGTAGTGAAATCGATGTTCTGGATGAAATCGTTGTTGAACTGAAATTGATGTTTAACTGAAGCCGATGTTCAGGTGAAATCGATGTTCTGAGTGAAGTCATTATTGTACTGAAATTGATGTTTGATTGAAGTCGATGTTCAAGTGAAATCGTTGTTGTACTGAAATCGATGTTTGATTTAAGTTGATGTTTAAGTGAAGTCGATGTTCTAAATCGATGTTCAAGTAAAATCGATGTTTAAGTAAAATCGATGTAGAAACGAAATTGATGTTTGAACCGAAGTCGATGTTTTGATATGAAGTCGATGTAGAACCAAAATCGATGTTCTAATATGAAGTCGATGTAGAACCAAAATCGATGTTCTAATATGAAGTCGATGTAGAACCAAAATCGATGTTCTAATATGAAGTCGATACAGAACCGAAATCGATGTTCTAATATGAAGTCGATACCTAAGTGAAATCGATGTTCTTTCTGAAATCGATGTCTTAATGTGAAGTCGTTGTTTAAGTGAAATCGATGTAATAACAAAACAGTAATTGTTGTGAACTTTTAATAGAAGTCGATGTATACTTAGACAAATCATATGCAATAGACTTCCAATAACATGAGTGTAGATAACTTACTGAGTTTATTTTATATGAGACCTGTTGACAAACTTTAGAAAACAATGTTAGTCAATAATTTCCAGAGTTTTGTTAATCACCAAAAGTGCATATAATAAATAACAAATCATATAGAGATGGACTAATCATCAGTTGTAATCCTTCTGCAAGCTTGAAAGGTTCAACCTTGACTTGCTGATAGGTTAAACAATGTGCCCCATAGTCGGCCACATCCCTCTTCATATTTGGCCACTAATAAGATCTTTTTAGATCATGATATGAATGGTATACTTTGACTGGTGAGCTTCTTTCAGCACTTTTTTTTTAGGTCGTCCAGGTCTAGTACACCTGTTTTGCCCTAGAATAACATCCTTCCATCATGTGCTAGTGAGAAATCCGGTCTATGTTCCAGCTTCTCTTTAATATCAACTAGGAAAGGATCTGATCCTTGCTTCTCTTTGATTTCAGTTAGTAGATCGGACTGTACCTTGAGATTAGAAATCATAACTGGTTTCTCCTTCTTTCCAATGTCTAAATTGAGACTTGCAAATTGTTCCAACAACTTCCATTCGCCCAGCATCATACAAGCTAGCATAGCTCCTGGTTGTCTACTTGGAGCGTCTGCCACCACATTGGCTTTTCCGGGGTGATATTGAATGGAAAAGGCAAAGTCTTTGAGATACTCTAACCACCTTCTTTGTCGCATGTTGAGTTCCTTCTGTGAGAATAGACATTATAGGCTCTTGTGGTCAGAAAAAAAACCTTGAAATTGTTCACCATAAATTTAGTGCCTCCAAATTTTCAAGGTGAACACTACGGCTGCCAACTCTAGGCCATGTACAGGATAATTTGCTTCATGGGTTTTCAATTGTCTTGAGGCATATGCTATTACCCATCCTTGTTGAATTAGGACACACCCTAAACCTGTTCCAGAAGGTGGTTAATCATGTTAATAGGTAAGATGCTATCATCTGAGGCCCCCGAATTTTGTGCAATTAATGCTATTTATTTGGTGCAAATTATAAATAATTACTCACTTATGTGCATGAGTATAATATACGTTATTCTTCTATGTATATTATATTTATTTATTCTTTCTGTACAAAGTGTATTTAAATCAAGTAATACATATGGTATGTAATTATAGTTATATATATTTTGTAAGTACACACAGGGTATTTTGTACATGTAATATATATTTAAATGTGCGTACATTATCAAATTTTTGAAGTACATAGTATATCTATTTAAATCCATGCATGTTGTATGAAATTAAGTTGTGTGCATGTAAATATGTATGTGTTTAACTTTGTACATATGATATCTACTTATTTCAGTGCCCATTAAACGGTTTATGATGTGATTGTGCAACTGTTTTGATGTATATGTCTGTTCTGGCCGAAATGCATTGTTGGCGGCAGTATCCTGTGCCGTTGACTACATCTTGGCATCCAGATCGATGGATGCCTACGTCCTTGTTGGCGGCACCAGAGGTTGACGCCTATTGCGCCAGCTGTGTGCATTTTCAGATCTGGAAGCGGTTGCCGTTTTGTCGGGTTTTGCTTTAGGAAAGTTGCCATCGGTTAGATCACCTAGCCTAATGCATGCACGACCCCTTAGTTCTATAAACACCCTTTTTAGATGGATTAGGTTCTTTTGGATCTCTTGAGGAACCCTAGAAAAACCTGAGCGAAAACCCAACTTGGAGAGCTTTGATCCGGCGATTGGGTGCGACTTCGGGCGTTCTTTTTCGACTGGGAGCTAGACCTTGGATAGAAGTATCATCCCCAACACTGGAGTGCAGCCTACACTGACAGGAGGATCAGATCTCAACAGATTTAGATCACCTTCTTGGCACTGGCCGAGGAGGGCTTCTCCAACCAAAATGACTCTCCACAGATTTATTTCCAGGCAAGTAGCTTATTGATTCATTCCATAGACTTGTTTATTAGAGTTATGACAATTTTACGTATTTTAATTTCATGCCTGGACCCCCTAAAATTCTGTGTTTTTGTGTTTTGGTCTACACTTTGTGCAAGCAGGAAGTTGGCGGCCACTGTGTTGCCGCCAATCTCTTATGTAAACGGCATAATATCCTGCCATCTACCCTATCGGCGTCCAGACCCTGGACGCCAAGTTCCTGTTGTTTTTCCATAACAAATGTTGACAGCATTTTGATTTGTAAATTGTGATTTCTGGATCTCTGGTTGTCTGTGCATACACTGGGATTTATGTTGAGTCAGGTACAAGCAATAAGTCATACCAGGAGGGTGTATCAAATTTCTATGATTTGCGTTTATTATTGAAATTTCTAAAATTGAATGGTGAGTACAATATGGCCATATTTAATTTGGTATAATTAGATATGTCGTGATTTAGGGTTTATAATCTTTCCATGATAGTATAATGACTGTATATATACAGGTATTGGGACTGTTGGATGAGACTGATTTACTATGAAACCTATTTCATGAATTTAGTGATAAATATGCTTGACTCATGTTTTAATTGTTATAATTATTTTGCAAGTCTGAAAAATCTGGAAACATTTAGCATGCGACCTGTTTATTTGTTCTAGCATGTGGTAAAATTTGGATCCGTTCTGATAATAGTAAGGGTGATTATTGGTTACACCATGTTTAATTGGATTTCTAAATAAATCTGCAGGAATATTATTTTACAGTAAATTGTACATTGTTCATAATATTATGAAAATTTTCAGGTATGTTCCCTGTGCTATATTTAATTTGTGGTTAAAATTTGAAACTAATCTAAGTATTGTGCTCATTGTTATAAATTATGAAGCTTACTGTACCATGTTTATATTGGATCTCAATTATGTTTAGAATGTGATTAACATCATGATTTAATTCTTGTCAATTACTTTTTATGACTACATGAGGGTCTGAATGTGATAAGTTATATCTCATAACGCATGTGTACGTGTATGTGCATGGGAAGTGAAAGAATAAATGCATGTGTGGGTGAAATGAATAATGTGATGAAATAATTGAAATGTGCCCATAAGACACTGCTACCCTAGATGCTTGGAGTGGTACTGTAGTAGTACCCCTACGGGAAAGCTCAAATATGATATGTGACACCTTGGACAAGGGTCTTGATAAATTGTGACACCCTGGACAAGGGTCTTGATGAATAGTGATACCCTGGGCAAGGGTTTTGAAATCCCAGAGGTGGACAGGTTCCACTGGTAATGGTGGGAAGGCTTTCCCCGGTTTCTGCAGGAACCAAGACTTGATTTCTATGGTTAATGCTTAAGTATGGTGATTAAGTACATGAATGTGAATGTGCATGTGCTATATGATCGTCTAGTGGCGGTTTGGGCTGTGTCTTGGCATTGTGTAAAAATGAACATAAGTATAATATGAAAAATGACATGTGATTGTGGCACAAGGTATGTGCAAGATAGATGTGAACATGGCACATGTTATGGGCAAAGTGAAGTGATAAGAAATATGTGTGCATGTGAAAGCCAAGGATAAGTATATGTGTGCATGTCATGAGAAAATAGTACAAGTGTAAATGTTAATATTGTTAAATTGATATCCTGTCTAGTACCATGCCTAAATGTGTGTTATCATACTCATGAATTAGATCATTCCTTGGTGTGCATGTGATAATATGATACTTATCAAATGATAAAAGTGATATTATGTTAGTACGTAGTGTAAGTGCATGTTTTTATATCCATGAATTATAACTACTTGATGTACATGTGTTTAGTATTATGTTGTGTAGTTTATGTGGGCTATATGCAAGTGTCATGTAATTGTGATAATTTTCTATAAAAACAACAAGCTAATGTAGAGTAAAATGTTATATTAGAGATCATGCTAGGAGTGTTACTTACATTATACATGTTTCTATGATTAAATGTGTAGAACTGCGAAATGATTATGATAAAGTATACAAGCATGTGATGTGTGTTTGTACTCTTGTTACTGTTACATGTTATTATTATCCATGTTTAGATCATGGTTCTACATGTGTTAGATTAATTGTTTAATACGAATCCATGTTTATTCATTTATATTATAGCATGAGCATTTATGAATTTGAAATTCTGAATTCTAACGGGTTAATAGTATTAAATTGTTAGAAAGCATGATTGGTAAGTATATGGTTTGAAATTTAAGTTACTTGCTGAGTCTATTATGTAGACTCACCCTTGCTAATCATTTTAGGAAATTTAGAAGCCGAGGAGAAAGCAAGGTCCGACGAGGAGCGTAGAGAATAATTGAAGACTTGTAAATTTATTTCCAGTATGAAATTTGTAATTTAAACTTGGATATGTGTTTGAAACTGGCTCTGTTAACGTTTATTATGTTGTGTCATTTCTTTATTGGACTATATAGACTGTGGTATGTGGATTAAAGTTGATGGAATAAGAAATTGTTTACTTTCTGTTGCAATATTGCTCTCTATTTATGTATAACTCAGCCCATATGTTACGTGTTGGGGTTTTCTCCCTTGTAGCGGCTTGCTCTCATCCGATGTGGGTTGGTATAACCGTACCGGGTGGAAGTGGGTCGTTACAGAGATGGTATCAGAGCCACAGGGTTGAGATTATACATGAATAGCCCTTAACTAAATCATATCTCTAAGTCTTTGTAGTGGATAGCCAGATCCAAGGAATAATTAAGATAGGATTAGAAAAGTGATAAGATGAAGGCATGATAATATGTTAGATGTAGTGATAAATGGAGTGTGACTTGGTGTTTATTTTGTAGCAATGGCCGAAAGGACTCAATATTTGAGCGTGCATATTCAGGATGAGGAGCCAAGGAGGACTGCAAATGAGCAACAGGAAGTGCCAGCACCTCAGGGACCACCTGCGCCACCCCCGCCACCGTTGGTTGACTACGGCACATTCATGCAAGGACTAGTGCAAGTGATGCAGTCTCAAGCGCAGATGCATGAAGCTCTTTAGACTCAACTACAGGCTCAAGTTCCGGCACCAGCTTAGCAGGACTATGGTATAGGAGGAGTATCGATCATGGAGAGGTTTAGGAGGATGGCTCCACCCTCTTTTAAGGGGGAGAGCGAGCCGTTGGTTGCGGAGAGTTGGCTTAGAGAGATCGAGAAAATATTCAAAGCTATCAAGTGTGCAGAGGATGACAAGGTTAGTCTGGCGACGTACATATTTTAGAAGCGAGTGGATGAGTGGTGGTCTTCCGTTCTTCGCACGCAGTTAGAGGGAGTGGAGCTAGAGGTGACCTAGGAAGAGTTCGTGAGGTTGTTTCAGGCCAAGTATGTTCCCAAGCATATATAGGACAAGATGGAGCAGGAATTCTTGACATTGACTCAGGACTCGATGTCTGTTTTGGAGTATGAGGCTAGATTTGTAGAGTTGTCAAGGTATGCACCCCATATAGTTACTGATGAGAGGCGCAAGGCAAAGAAGTTTGTGATGGGGCTTAGACCGTCATTGAGAGCTAGACTGGTAGCGTTCAACCATAGGACTATGGATTCGGCTCTTAGTGCGGTGTGCAGGCAGGAGAGTGAGATGGAATTGTATTTGGAGGAGAAGAAGGCTAGGTTGAAGGGGTTGCCAGAACCATTTCAGCGGCAGAAGAGGAAAATGAAGAAACTCATGGAGGGTCAGCAATCAGCTATAGTACCAGCAGAGTCAGCATCACAATTAGTAGCTCCTGCAGGCAACGAGAAGCCCGAGTGTGTGCATTGCGGCAAGCGCCACGTTGGAGACGTGTGTTGGACGAGGTCGGGAAGATGCCTCAAGTGTGGCAGCAAGGATCATCAGATTAGAGAATGTCCGAAACAAAAGAAGAAGTTCATTCCTCAAGATGTGCCAGCAGCAAGAACTTAAGCACCGGTCTAAGTTGACTGGAAGCAACACCAATGACGCCACCGCAAGTACATGATCCAATCTTCGAGGACGAAGATCTTTTAAGGGGGAGAGGGTGTGAGGCCCCCGAATTTTGTGCAATTAATATTCTTTATTTGGTGCAAATTATAATAATTACTCACTTATGTTCATGAGTATAATATACTTATTCTGGTGTGTATATTATATTTATTTATTCTGTACAAGTGTATTTAAATCAAGTAATACATTGGTATGTAATTATTGTTATATATATTTTGTAAGTACACACAGGGTATTTTGTACATGTAATATATTTAAATGTGCGTACATTATCAAATTTTTGAAGTACATAGTATATCTATTTATATCCATACATGTTGTATGAAATTATGTTGTGTGCATGTAAATATGTATGTGTTTAACTTTGTACATATGATATCTACTTATTTCAGTACCCATTAAACGTTTATGATGTGATTGTGCAACTATTTTCATGTATCTGTCTGTTCTGGCCGAAATGCACTGTTGGCGGCAGTATCCTGTGCCGCTGACTGCATCTTGGCATCCAGATCGATGGATGCCTACCTCCTTGTTGGCGGCACCAGAGGTGGACACCTATTGCTCCAATTGTGTGCGTTTTCAGATCTGGAAATGGTTGCGGTTTTGCCGGGTTTTGTTTAGGAAAGTTTCCTATCGGTTAAATCACCTAGCCTAATGCGTGCACGACCCCTTAGGTTCTATAAAACACCCCTTTTAGACGGATTAGGTTCTTTTGGATCTCTTGAGGAACCCTAGAAAAACCTGAGCGAAAACCCAACTTGGAGAGCTTTCATCTGGTGATTGGGTGCGACTCTGGGCGTTCTTCTTCGATTGGGAGCTAGACCTTGGATAGAAGTATCATCCCCAACACTGGAGTGCAGCCTACACCGATAGGAGGATCAGATCTCAATGGATTTAGATCACCTTCTTGGCACTGGCCGAGGAGGGCTTCTCCAACCAAAACGTCTCTCTACGGATTTATTTCCAGGCAAGAAGCTTATTGATTCATTCCATAGACTTGCCTATTAGAGTTTTGACAATTTTACGGATTTTAATTTCATGCTTGGACCCCGTAAAATTCTGTGTTTTTGTGTTTCGGCCTGCACTTTGTGCAAGTAGGAAGTTGGCGGCCACTGTGTTTCCGACAATCTCTTATGTAAATGGCGTCAGATCTTGCCGTCTAACCTATTGGCGTCTAGACCCTGGACGCCAAGTTCCTGTTGTTTTTCCATAACAAATGTTGACAGCATCTTGATTTGTAAATTGTGATTTCCGGATCTGTGGTTGTCTGTGCATACAGTGGGATTTATGTTGAGTCAGCTACAAGTAATTAGTCATACCAGGTGGGTGTATCAAATTTCTGTGATTTGCGTTAATTATTGAAATTTCTGAAATTGAATGGTGAGTAATATGGCCATGTTTAATTGGGTATAATTAGATATGTCATGATTTTGGGTTTATAATCTTTACATGATAGTATAATGACTGTATACAGGTATTGGGACTGTTGGATGAGACTTATTTACTATGAAACCTATTTCACGAATTTAGTGATAAATATGCTTGACTCATGTTTTAATTGTTATAATTACTTTGCAAGTCTGAAAAATCTGGAAAATTTTGGCATGTGACCTATTTATTTGTTCTAGCATGTGGTAAAATTTGGATCCGTTCTGATGACAGTAAGGGTGATTATTGGTTACACCATGTTTAATTGGATTTCTAAATAAATCTGCAGGAAGATTATTTTACTTACAGTAAATTGTACATTGTTCAGAATATTATGAAAAATTTTAGATATGTTCCCTGTGTTATATTTAATCTGTGGTTAAAATTTGATATGAATCTGAGTACTGTGCACATTGTTATAAATTTCTGAAGCTTACTGTACCGTGTATAGATCGAGTCTCAATTATGTTTAAAATGTGATTAACATCATGATTTCATTACTGTCAATTATTGTTTATGACTAAATGAGCGTCTGAATGTGATAAGTTATATTTCATAATGCATGTGTACATGTATGTGCATGGGAAATGAAAGAATAAATGCATGTGTGGGTGAAATGAATAATGTGATGAAATAATTGAAATGTGCCCATAAGACACTGCCACCCTAGATGCTTGGAGTTGTACTGTAGTAGTACCCCTACAGGAAAGCTCAAATATGATATGTGACACCCTGGACAAGGGTCTTGATAAATTGTGACACCGTGGACAAGGGTCTTGATGAATTGTGATACCCTGGGCAAGGGTCTTCTGAAATCTCAGAGGTGGATAGGTTCCACTGGTAATGGTGGGAAGGGCTTTCCCGGGTTTCTGCAGGAACCAAGACTTGATTGCTATGCTTAGTGCTTAAGTATGGTGATTAAGTACATGAATGTGAATGTGCATGTGCTATATGATCGTCTAGTGGTGGTTTGGGCTGTGTCTTGGCATTGTGTAAAAATGAACATAAGTATAATATGAAAAATGACATGTGATTGTGTCACAAGGTATGTGCAAGATAGATGTGAACATGGCACATGTTATGTGCAAAGTGAAGTGATGAGAAATATGTGTGAATGTGAAAGCCAAGGATAAGTATATGTGTGCATGTCATGAGAAAATAGTACAAGTGTAAATGTCAATATTGTTAAATGATATCCTTTCTAGTACCATGTATAAATTTGTGTTATCATACTCATGAATTAGATCATTCCTTGGTGTGCATGTGATAATATGATACTTATCAAATGATAAAAGTGATATTATGTTAGTACCTAGGGTAAGTGCATATTTTTATATCCATGAATTATAACTACTTGATGTACATGAGTTTAGTATTATGTTGTGTAGTTTAATGTGGGCTATATGCAAGTGTCATGTAATTGTGATAAATTTTCTATAAAAACAGCAAGCTAAATGTAGAGTAAAATGTTATATTGCATGTGAAGTGAGTTAGAGATCATGCTAGGAGTGTTACTTACATTGTACATGTTTCCATGATTAAATGTGTAGAACTATGAAATGATTATAATAAAGTATACAAGCATGTGATTGTACGTTTGTACTCTTGTTACTGTTACATGTTATTAGTATCCATGTTTAGATCATGGTTCTACATGTATTAGATTAATTGTTTAATACGATTCCATGTTTATTCATTTATATTATAGCATGAGCATGTATGAATTTGAATTGCTGAATTCTAATGGGTTAATAGTATTAAATTGTTAGAAAGCATGATTGGTAAGTATATGGTTTGAAATTTAAGTTACTTGTTGAGTCTATTATGTAGACTCACCCTTGCTAGACATTTTAGGAAATTTAGAAGCCGAGGAGAAAGCAAGGTCCGACGAGGAGCGTAGAGAATAATTGAAGACTTGTAAATTTATTATTCAGTATGAAATTTGTAATTTGAACTTGGTTATGTATTGAAATTGGCTCATGTTAACGTTTATTATGTTATGTCATTTCTTTATTGGACTATATAGACTGTGGCATGTGGATTAAAGTTGATGGAATAAGAAAGTGTTTACTTTCCATTGTAATATTTTCTCTATTTATGTATATCTCAGCCCATATGTTACGTGTTGGGGTTTTCTCTCCGCTATTACGGCTTGCTCTCATCTGATGTGGGTTGGTACCGGGTGGAAGTGGGTCGTTACATATCACGCAATACTCATGACAATAACGATAGTGACAAATCCAAGCTATAACATGTTGAAGGATGGTTGAGTGACAAATTCCATGGCAGTTCTCATGTGAGACGGAATGATTAACAATGAGAAGAATGATAGTATGATCATTTATTAATGGAAGGAATTCAATAACATGTAGCATGTACAATAGATATCTCAAGTTGTATTCTATAGAATTCCAGTGAACAATAACGTATTGGGTTCAATAACGATGACATGTACAATGGATTTGTCCATTTCACATATAACAGTTCAATCAATCATTCAATAAAAGTGTGGAAATTACCCAAATCAATATTGAATTCAATTAGGTGATTGCTAGACACCTCAATGGATGATATACTCTCACGATTTATAACTATTTCGGGTGCTCCTCCCAGGACCAGGCTGGGCCCTATTTGCACAGACATGGTTATGAACCGAAGTTCCAATATTTTCTAGTAATTCCATTCATTCATTTATGGCCATTATGAATTCCAATCAATGAACAGTATGTACTAAAGATCATGTCAATGATTATAGAGAACAAGGTAAGTGAACATGATCCTGAGTAAATTTTAGCAGCATAACAGCTTATTAATTAGTTTACTTCTTACACTTAATGGCTTAGTTTCAATGTGTCAAATCACTCTCATGAGAAGTGGATAAGAGAAGAAGTGTGTTATATCTTCTAGGTACTTCATTGGTACAACCAACTCGATGTCCATGAGGGAATCCATGGAGTACAGAGATTTACGGAGGTCTTAAGAGAAACGTCACTAGACTGCCGATATGGAATGACCGGCCATGAGTTTCTTCCATGAGGGAATCCATGGAGTACAGAGATTTACGGAGGTCTTAAGAGAAACGTCACTAGACTGCCGATATGGAATGACCGGCCATGAGTTTCCAATCCCCCAAAAAAGGGCTGCCCATATGTGCAATGTGACGTGTAGAGCGTATCTCAATCCACAATCCATCGGTTTAAATCAAGACGGAAAGTTTATAATAATTAAACATGACATGTCTGCAATTCAATCTATCACATGGTTGCTATAATTTTTTTTTTTTTTTTGTTAAACTATCCAATGGGTCAATGACCAGGAGAGTGCACCTCATCCCAAATGGACGAGATGTTCTCACTCCACCAGGCGATCAACCAATGGATTAAATTTTATTTCCGAAAAAAAGGAGTATAAGGTATACACCCGACGCCAGAACATAACAACCTCCAAGAAAAAACTAAGTACACTCGATCTCCAAAAAGCAAAGCGAGAAACACAACCCATGCACAATCACGGCCTAAAGCTAGGTAACCCAGCTTTATAAATAATCAAAGCCCCCCTAGCCTGAAGAGGAAGATCAGTAAGAGATAGAAAGATCGAGTTCCTCTCATGCGTGTAAGGAATCTATCAGAGCGCAGCCGAAAGCGTGATTCCCTCAGGTTGATATCATTGCCGGTGGTCGGAATCGAACAAAAAATGTAAAACCCACACATAGGAAGATCCGATCTTTACCTTTGTGGGGTTCTGAAACTCCCGAACCCGGGGAGGAGGTAGCGCTGGAGGCGCTGGTGCTTCAAGCCGTTCAGGTGTCCAGCCTCTAGACGTATCCACGCGAACTCCAGACACAGACGGGATCTCCTCGGTGTCCACGTGTCTCCTAGATCTCAGCTCCACCATATGCCAGGAGAGAAAAGAGGTGGGGGCGCCCTAGGAGAGAGAGGAGGAGGCGGCCAGAGAGAAGACCTGGAGCTTGGGCCAGGGTTTGACTCTCCATGTGTATTTATAGACACTGCAGTTTTTCACAAAAACCCAGTTATTGTCTATAACGTTCATCCTTCCCAGTCTGCTCGGAATTCTATTGCGTATGACCCTCTAGGCCCAAGTGCTAGTCCAGTTTTCAGCCCATTAAGTCCAATAACTCTTTATTGACTTACTTTAATTAATTAATAACTCATATTAATTAATTACACAATCGATTATCATCTCACGATAATTGACCGGGCTTCCAATCAAGTTGGGTGCCCCAAGCGACACCACTTGATCCTGGAAAGCATTGGGGTTCAGCAACCCATTCAACGAACCTTTTTGCATCAACAGATACCACGTGACTATAATCCTTCGCTCGTACAATGCTCCTGAGTGCACTTAGGGTATGGTCAACTGTCAAACCCTAATGTGTGCACTCACTTGGTTTAGATGCCGCATAACAATATCAGAAAACTCCTTTTCTGATAAGTAGTATTGCCCTGGCCAGGGATTCTCAGGCATCTTTCCCTAGAACATTCACTCTCTTATTACCGAGAGCGAGCGATCCCATGTTGACCACACAATCACCTTCGAAGGTATTCTGCTAGATCCGAACACTTAACTGATTAAGACCTCATGGCTAGAGATCTATAAGTTAAGGTCAAAACCTAGAAGTCCACCGACAAGGTGTCCTTGGTGTCTCAGGTCTAAGGACCAATCACGCCACTGTGACAATGAATCTAGCTGGTTGACAGTTAGGTAACATTACCATCCAGCGATTCATAACGGATCAGTTCAGTGAACTCATTCTCCAATGAGCAACTACAGATTCACCTTAGTGTCTCCACACAAGTGACTATGAGACCAGTCACCCTCATCATATGAGCAGGTGCAACCTGTACTAGTCTAACCGGATATCCGATGTCCTTCTCGAATATCCTCCGACTAGGAACAATTAAGAATATGCGTTTAAAGGACATTAATCCCATTGTTATGATCTCATCATAATTAATATCCATTTCACATATTCATGGACTTCATAATGAAACGATAAACGAATTACACATAATGAATATAAAAGCCTTATTATTATTATTAAAGAACAAAATTGTACAAGTTATGATTGGCTTGAGGACACCCATAACTAACAATGCGCACAGGCGTGAGAAGCAAGGGAGTCCGCCACCTGATTACCCTCCCGGAATGTATGAACGATCTTAGGCTTTAGAATCTACAACATGAAGCATATCCCACGCCACCAAGGGAAGACAGCCCAGTGAGGTAACCGCCCCATAGCAATTGCTTTGACAAGAGTAGCCGAATCCGAATACAAGATGGAGACATTAAGCTGCCGTTCCAGAGCCAACCTAAGGCCATCATGAAAGCTCTTGTCTCAGCCATAAGACTACTCCCAGTGCCATAAAAGAAGGCAAAACCACACACAAAATCACCATTGATATCCCTGAAGCAACCGCCACCACCACAAATCCTCAGGTTGCCTTTACAAGCCCCATCAACATTAATACTGTAGTTGCTCAAAGGAGGATTCCATCTGACAATTATAGGCGGCCTAACTTTAATTTCTGCTTTAATGTTAAAGTCTTTTAGAATGAGAGCTTGGCTGAAAGATAAGGGGCGATTAAACTTAAGGGAGCCCAAGACTTTCCTAGCAATCAGCAAAACCTTATTTTTAATTATGTCCAAAGATATAGCAGTCCCTTCCATACGCATCTGAATTTCCATACCTCCCATAACATAACAGTTGTATGAAACAAACCAGTGAATTGAGGTGCAGAATTCAGATTAGTATTAGTAATGACGCTCCAGCACCGAACAGTAACAAGATCAGAGATATGAATCTTAGTACTAAGAAGCGGTGAAATCCAACACCACAGCTCAGCAGCGATATCACCAGAGATGAAAAGATGGTCCAAAGTTGCTATAACTTAACATATAAAACTTTTTAGTTATGGACAAGACAGAGTATGATCATAGCTCATATCAATCACATGGTAGATGGAATCCATCAATAATTAACACTTAGAATAAAATTTCATATTCTTATGGCTTTCATGTTGGTTGATCATTTTTAGGCCATTGAGTAGCTACATGACATGACATAACAATAGGACATGCATATGGTTGACTGTACAACTTAATAAAACAGTCTCGAGTTGGCCTCTAAATCGTGATGAACACAGTTGTCGCACTTCAAAGGATCGTACAAAGTCAAAAGGTGGCTCTGTGCAGAGTGACTAAATCACGACGGACCTTCTTGTCACTTTTCAAATCGTGACAGGACAGATTGTCGCCTTTTAAAATAGGAATCGATTGTTGGATCGATTGTTAAATAAGGAACACGACGGTCTTATCTGTCATGTTCACAATGCGACAGGCTGATATGTCTCGCTGATCTATGAATCGCAACATTTATATACATCGCATTCAAGGGTTGACTTCAAAAAATGAATATACAACTAGACTAAAAACTTGGGCGGGAAATCGGTCAAATCGCAGCAGCATGTGCTGTCGCGTTCAAGAGGGGTGTTCAAACCCATGCGGCACACATGTTCATGTGTCAAGGTTGACTGGTCAAACATCAAAACACGATGGAATTGTCTGTCACCCTTATCAGAATCGCGATGTACATTTACGTCGCGTTCATGCAAAGACAAACGCGACGTATGTAGTGGTCGCGTTCTTGGATCTTGCCCGAAACACAGAAAAAATGTTACAATCCTTCATGATAAACTTATAACTTCAAATCTAGAGATCTTTAGACAAAACTCTGAACATGAAAAGTGTCTAGGACAACAAGTAAAAGAGAACCATGGTTTTGGTTTGACCCAATTTGGCATCAATTTGCGTGCAACATGGTGAGAAACATTTAATACGACTCACATGGTTCATGAAAATTGGGGAAACACATGAAAATGAAACTAGACTCGATGCTCTTTTTATGGGTATATGCAACATTTAGGTTAAGCCCTAGATCACCTACCTTTTAGTGGATCTAAGAGAGGTCAATGCACAGGTCGCAGCAGAGAAAGGTTGGGGAAGAAGCTCCAGTTCTTGGCCATTCTCCTCCTCTCCTGGTGCCCTAGCTCGCCTCCACACGACCCCAACACAATGGTGAACCTTCCAAACAAGTCTCATGACGATTATTTATATGTTTAGGGTTAATTTTAAGTCCTAACAAGACTAGGAAGGGTGGGTTGCAGTTTTGGCTTGGCCCCTTCCATGTTTTGAGGATTCCTCACTCAATTGAAGTAGCAAGAGTATTAGGAAACCTCCTAACATGGCTGGGTATGAATTTGCTTGCTATGAAAGACTAATTAGCTTTGTTTTAGCCCTAATTTAACCTTTCCTATTTTCTACATAATTATGGTCACGAATTTTATGATTTAATGTTATTAGGTTTTGTTCTTTGGCCCAAAATAATTTAAATGGTTGAATCCACTCTTTGAGAGTTTAATCATGCCCTTTATTTTATTTATATTCAACATTTTTATTTATTTTTTATTTTCCTTTTAATTTTTAAATCATTAAATTTCTGGGGTGTTACACCTGGTGGTACATCTGGAGCCTCTCTCCTCACTCCTCACTCCTCTCTCTTCTCTCCCTCGCTAGGCCTCTGCCTACGCGAGCTACTCACCTCCTCCTCCTCCCTCTAACGGCGTCGGTCTGGGAGAGGTGGTATCATCACCGTCGATGCATCTAGTCGTGGTCCTACTCGCCCCACTGACGGGTCTCCTAGGGACAGGAGATCGTCTAGTGACGCGTAGATAGACCCGGACCTCGCTGGCATCTCCGGCTGGGCATGTCGTTATTGCTTCTGGAGCTTCTTCAGCACTCGGCTCTTCAGGAATTCCAAATCCGCGATGGCCTGGGCTCGAGACCTCTCCGCCTGGCCCTCCCTCTCCCTCGCCTAGAGCAGGCGACCCTCCGTCCTCGTCAAGTCCAGTCATAGACTCTCCATCTGCGCCTGGAAGGTCACCACAACTCCCTGCCGCTGCATATAATTTAGGAAATATGTCAGTTTAAATCAATACATGTGTAGAAAGGTAGTGTTCGGTGTCTTACCTCCTCCTCCAGCTCTTGGATCCTCGCCTCCGCCCGGTCCAGGGCCTCTCACAGCCGGACCGCCATGTCCCCACTGGGAGGCTGTGCGGACGAGCTCGCTCTCGCGTCCCAGCTCGCCCGCATCCTAGCTAGCTCCTCTCGCTGCAATCACTTAGATTGGTTATTCCACAAATCAAATCATGGGCATTCACAAAGGTGAGTTGTCAATTACCAGGACCATGTCTCCGCACGGAGCCTCTCCACCTGCATCGCCTGCTCTGCTAGCTGCCCCTCCAACAGCCTTACAGACTCCGACTCGGGCATCTATTAGTCACACTTTCACGTCATAATCAATTAATCAGATAACAAGAGTCAAGGGTAGGGAGATCACTCACCACGCACTAGTCCAGCCGGAGTCACCCAACGTAGCGCACCAAGTAGTCTACCTGGTACACTGCTCTGTCCTAAAGGTCGGTGCACCACAGGACCTGCTCCCTACGCCCCTCCAGTAAGCGACGGTGCTGCCGTGCTCCACGCCCCAGTCTCTGTCCTCGGCAAAGAAACGTCGGTGGGAGTGTCCCTCTCTCCCTAGAGAGGGTGCCTCTAAGGCCGGCTAGTGCCAACCTAGAGTCCGTACCACCAACTCCAGGAAGAGGGGCTTGCAGGTCCCCAGGCAGAGTAGCAGCACGTGGTGATCGAAGAGTGGGCGACCTGCCGCCACAGCTGAGTGGGATGCGTCTACCTCCCCTGATAAGGGGTCCACACCTCTTGCAAGGAAAGAAGAACATTGGTCAGTCAAGTCAAATCAAACACCAAATGAATACAAGAGAGTGTAGGTTGAGGATTATACCTGATCGTGGGGGAAGAGGTCTAGTCGCACCCATACGTCCTCGACGTGCCAATCTGTCACCCTCGGATCAGGCGTCACTGCCCACCGAGCCATGAGGGGTACCATGGATTGGCTCCCCTCCATCTGCACACCGTGCCCCAAGGGGAAGTGGGTGTACCTCCAGATCTGCAAGACAAAAGAACACGTCAGTCAGGCATAGTTTAAGTCAATGATGAGCATTAAAGAAAGTTACATACCTGAAGGAAGGGGGTGAAGCCTCTGGTGCTCTGAGACTACCGTGAACTGCTAGGAAGAAGAGAGAAGAAGTGTCCTAGCACTGCGGCACCCCAAGCGTACTGACCTGCCTGCTCTAGGTCCCTCAGCAGTAGCAGGAACTTGCAGTTCATTTAGGATGACTGCGTCGCGAATAGGAGCCATCCGAACAAGTATGTCTTGAAGATCCGCACTGACTGTTGCTCGCTCCTCCCTCCCAGCTAGATCGACGCCCACACTCCGGCGCCGAACTCGTCCAGGGTCTCTAGAGCACCCCTCCTCCCCTCTCTCAGACCCACTACGTCTGAGAGAGCTCCAAGTAGGATGCTCCGGATCAGCCTCCTCCACCCGGCCACGAACTCTGGCCCCAACAACTCTACCACCTCGTCGTGGTAGTCCCTCCTCTTTTGCCCTACTACCGGCTCTCCCTGAACTGGTAGTTCTGTGTCATACGCCCATCCTCCAATGTCGGTATCATATGTCCCCAAGGCATGATGAATGCCTTGCCATCCTCGTCCCACCTCTCCCTCAGTGCCTCGAGGTCGGGGACATCCACGTGGAAGAGCCGCAGTGCCAGAAGGTGCCCATACCCCATATGTGCAACTTGTGTCTGTTGGGCCTCCGACAGTGCCCTGTACCACGCCCAGTACAGGTCCCACGTCACCTTGCTCCTCATTCTACCCTTTCCCTACACAAAACACATAAAAAATAGACGTCAGGACTGATTGCCATTAAGAAAAGGTTGACGACAAGGTGCTTGCCATTTACAAAAAGTAGACATCAAGGGGTCTGCCATTTACTCTGGGTTGACGACAAGGATGTTGCCATCGAGTTCATCAGTAGACGTCCATAACCTTGACGGAATTGTTGTGAGCATTTACAGGAACTCGATGTCAACATCGGTTGATGTCAAGTTCCTAATGAACCCGATGACGTCTCCCTTGTTTCTTCCTCTTTTTCCACTTTTACAATCACACACACAGGGAGTTTAGGGTCGGTTCATGTACCTTTGGCTGGCGTGGTGGCCTTCGGGGTGACTTTGTCTCCGTCTCTTCTTCCCCATCTCCATCATCACCCGCCGATCCCTCCCCTTCTGATGCACTACCACTGGGTCGGCCTCCTCCTCCTCCACCAGATTCTCCACCACCGAGGATCCTGTCACATCCTCTTCCTCCTGCATCTGGCGGGGATGGGTCCGAATCATCAATCTCTTCGCCCTCGCCATCGGGTGGGAGAACCCACAGCACAGTCCGAGTGTAAAAGGGCAAGAGGGAGAAATCAAGGTGGATTCAAGAGAAGGAGAGGAAGAGGAAGAAGAGGAAGGCAAGAGAGAGTGTGTGTGAAACAGTCTCCGGCGGTAGGGAAATGGGTGAAAGGGCACTGGAAAGAGGCCTCGGGAGCAAAAAGTTGTGTTTTGAAGTTGGCGTCAATGTTGTGGCCTATAATTTTAATTTGACGTCAAGGGGTTGGCCATTTATATCTTGCCTTAAGGCACCCTATCAGACCATCGTACCACGGTCGATGGCCGGATGGTGGATGCCTACTTTGAGGTTAACGTCCATCGATCTGGACGTCTACCTTTTGTGTGAGGCCCCCGAATTTTGTGAATTTAATAATGTTTATTTGGAGTGTATTATAAATAGTTACTCACTTTTGTGCATGAGTATAATATATGCTATTCTTGTGAGTGTGTATTTTATTTATTATTTTGTGCATAGTTTATTTAAATAATGTAGTGCATATAGTATTTAATTATTGTTATATATCTTGCAAGTACACACAAGGAAAATTTGTACATGTATATATATAAATGTGCATGCATTATCTAACTATCGATGTACATGTTGTACTTATTTAAACCATACATGTTGTATGTAATTATGTTGTGTACATATATATATATGTATATGTTTGACTTTGTGTATATGATATCTACTTGTTTCAGTAACCATTAAACTGTTAATGATGTATGAATACATCAGTTTGGATGTGTATTTGTTTTTTGGTCGAATTGTAGGTTGGCGGCCAGAGTCTGGCCGCTGACTGTATGGCCAGGTTGGCGTCCAGATCGATGGACGCCAATCATCCTGTTGGTGGCACAAGATGTGGACGCCTACTTCTCTAGTTGTGTGTGTTTCCAGATCTGAAAACGGTAGCGGTTTTGTCGGGTTCTTTTTTAGGAAACCTTCCCAACGGCTGGGTAACCTACCCTAATGTGTGCCCAACCCCTTAGGTTCGATAAAGCACCCCTTTTGACCAGATTAGATCCTTTTTGGCTCTGATCAAAACCCTAGAAGTTCTCTGCGAAAAACCCAACTTGGAGAGCTTTGATTTGGCGTTTGTGTGCATCTCCGGGGGTTCTTCTTCGACTAGGAGCTGGACCTTGGATAGAAGTATCATCCCCAATGCTGGAGTATGGCCTACATTGACAGGAGGATCGGATCACAATGGATTTAGATCACCTTCTTGGCACTGGACGAGGAGGGCTTCTGCGACCAAAACATCTCTCCATTGATTTATTTGAAGGAAAGTAGCTTAAGGGTTCACTCCATATACTTGTCTATTAGGGTTTTGACAAGTTTTTGAATTTTTATTCCATGCCTGGACCCCCTAAAATTCTATGTTTTTGTGTTTTAGTCTGCACTTTGTGCAAGCAGGAAGTTGGCGGCCACTATGTTGCCGCCAAGCTCCTATGTAAACGGCAATAGATCATGTCGTCTACTGCACTGGCGTCTAGACCCTGGACGCCAAGTTCCTATTGTTTTTCCAAAACAAATGTTGACTATATGTGATGTGATTTTTGGGAAAATTTGTGAACGCATGCATGTGTTTAGTTACTGTGGTCCTGTCTATTATGTTCAGTGGACCATGCCATGAGATAATGATGATTTTAAAATGATAATTGTTATTTATAATGTTTCTGTTAATATGAAAAATGCATGATTTGATAGAGTTCAATGCGGGAAAATTTGAATCGATGCAGGTTATGATTTCAGAAAATTAGCATGAACTCAGTATCATTGTATGCATGTTTTAGGACCGTTAGAATAGGTAGTTTACTACCTTTCATGTTAAAATGAATTACCTTGTTAAATTTCATGAAATCTGTCAGAACTATAAAAAATTGTTTTACTGCTCTAAAAATTGTGAAAAATTACAAATATGTTCTTTGTGCTACAATTAAATTGTAGTTAAAATTTCATATGATTCTGAGTACTGTGCACATTGTTATAAATTTCTGAAGCTTTCTATACCATGTTTATATCAAATCTCAATTATGTTTAGAATGTGATTAACATCATGATTTAATTACTATCAATTACTGTTTATGACTGATTGAGAGTATGAATGTGATATGTTATGTATCATAACGCATGTGTGTGTATGTGCATGGGAAGTGAGAGAATAAATGCATGTGTGGGTGAAATGTGTAATGTGATAAGATAATTAAATTGTAATACCCTGGAGAAAGGGTCTTGATAAATTGTGATACCCTGGACAAGGGTCTTGATAAATTGTGACACCCTGGACAAGGGTCTTGATAAATTGTAATACCCTGGAGAAGGGACTTGATAAATTGTGATACCCTGGGCAACAGTCTTGTGAAATCGTAGAGGTGGACAAGTTCCACTGGTAATGGTGGGAAGGGCTTTCCCCAGTTTCTGCAGGAACTAAGATTTGATTACTATGCTTAGTGCTTAAGTATGGTGATTAAGTACATGAATGTGAATGTGTATGTGCTACATGATCGTCTAAGTGGTGGTTTGGGCTGTGTTTTGGCATTGTGCAAGAATGAACATAAGTATAACGTGAAAACTATATGGAAACCATGTGATACGTGAATGTGTAATGTGTAAATGTGTGTAAGTGAATGTGTGATAGAGTGAAAGTAAGTGCATGTGAAAGCCAAGGATAAGTATATGTGTGCATGTCATGTGAAAATAGTACAAGTGTAAATGTTAATATTGTTAAATAGATATCTTGTCTAGTACTATGTATAAATGTGTGTTATCGTACCCATGAATTAGATCATTCCTTGGTGTGCATGTGTTAATATGATACTTGTCAAATGATAAAAGTGATATTATGTTTAGTACCAAGTGTAAGTGCATGTTTTCATATCCATGAATTATAACGACTTGATGTACATGTGTTTAGTATTATGTTCTGTAATCAAATGTGATCTATATGCAAGTGTCATGTAATTGCGATAAATTTTCTATAAAAACAGCAAGCTAAATGTAGAGTAAAATGCTATATTGCATGTGAAGTGAGTTAGAGATCATGCTGAGAGTGTTACTTACATTGTACATGTTTCCATAATTAAATGTGTAGAATTGCGCAATGATTAGAATAAAGTATGCAAGCATGTGATTGTATGTTTGTACTCATGTTAATGATACCATGTTATTAGTATCCATGTTTAGATTATTGTTCTACATGTGTTAGATTAATTGTTTAATATGATTCCATATTTATTCTTTTATGTTATAGCATGAGCATGTATGAATTTAATTGCTGAAATTTTAATAAGTTTAGTAGTGTTAAATTGTTAGAAAGCATGTATGATAAGTGCATGGTTTGAATTTTTAAGTTACTTGCTAAGTCTATTGTGTAGACTCACCCTTGCTAAACATTTCAGGAAATTTTTAAGCCGAGGAGATAGCAAGATCCAGCGAGGAGCGTGGAATATAGTTGAAGACTTGTAATTTATTTTTCATAGTATGTAATGCCACAATTATAATTTGAACATTCATCATATGTACTGGGAGTTGCCTATGTGTTTAGAGAACGTTGTGTTTATGTTATTTCTTATTGGACTATATAGACTGTGGTATGTGGATTAAAAGTTGATGGAATAAGATTTATTTAAATTCCGTTGCATTATTCATTTCTATTCATGTATATCTCAGCTCACTTGTATATCGTTGGGGTTTTCTCCCCTGTAGTGGCTTGCTCTCATCTGATGTGGGTTGGTGTAACTGTACCGGGTGAAAGTGGGTCCTTACAGAGATGGTATCAGAGATATAGGGTTGAGATTATACATGAATAGCCATCAATTAAACCACATCTCTAAGTCTTTGTAGTGGACAGCCAGATCCAAAGAATAATTAAGATAGGATTAGAAAAGTGATAAGATGAATGCATGATAATATGCTAGGTGTAGTGATAAATGGAGTTTGACTTGGTCTTTATTTGTGGCAATGGCTGGAAGAACCCGACGTTCGAATATACCTATCCCGGATGAGGAACCAAGGAGGACTGCAAATGAGCAGTAGGAAGTACCAGCACCTCAGGGACCACCTGCGCCACCCCGCCACCGTTGGTTGACTACGGCACATTTATGCAAGGGCTTGTACAAGTGATGCAGACTCAAGCGCAGATGCAGGCAGCTCTTCAGATGAATCTTCAGGCTTAGGTTCCGGTACCAGCTCAGCAGGACCGTGGTGTAGGAGGTGTATCGATTATGGATAGGTTCAGAAGGATGGCTCCACCCTCTTTTAAGGGGGAGAGTGAGCCATTGGTTGCAGAGAGTTGGCTTAGGGAGATCGAGAAGATATTTAGAGCTATCCAGTGTGCAGAAGATGACAAGGTCAGCCTAGCGACGTATATGCTTCAGGAGCGAGTAGATGTGTGGTGGTCTTCTGTTCTTCACACGCAGTTTGAGGGAGGGGAGTTAGAGGTGACTTGGGAAGAGTTCGTGAGATTGTTTCAGGCCAAGTATGTTCCTGAGCATATCCAAGACAAAATGGAGCAGGAATTCTTAGCATTGACTCAGGGCTCGATGCCAGTTATGGAATATGAGGCTGGATTCGCGGAGTTGTCAAGGTATGCACCGCATATAGTTGCCGATGAGAGGCGCAAGGCAAAGAAGTTTGTGATGGGACTTAGACCATCATTCAGAGCCAGACTGGAAGCATTTGACCATAGGACTTTGGATACGGCTCTTAGCGCGACGTGCAGGCAGGAGAGTGAGATGGAATTGTATTTGGAGGATAAGAAGGCTCGGTTGAAGAGGTTGCCAGAACCATTTCAGCGGCAGAAGAGGAAGATGAAGAAACTCATGGAAGGTCAGCAATCAGCTGAGGTACCAGCAGAATCAGCATCGCAATCAGTAACTTCGGCAGATAGTGAGAAGCCTGTGTGTGTGCACTGCGGCAAGCGTCATGGCGAAGACGTGTGTTGGACAAGGTCGGGAAGATGTCTCAAGTCTAGTAGCAAGAATCATTGGATTAGAGAGTGTCTGAATCAGACGAAGAAGTTCATTTCCTGAGATGTGCCAGCAGTAAGAACTTAAGCACCGGCCAGAGTGTATGCGTTGACTGTAAGCGACACCAACCATGTCACCAAAGGTACATGATCCGATCTTCGAGGATGAAGATCTTTTTAAGGGGGAGAGGGTGTGAGGCCCCCGAATTTTGTGCATTTAATAATGTTTATTTTGGAGTGTATTATAAATAGTTACTCACTTATGTGCATGAGTATAATATACGCTATTCTTGTGAGTGTGTATTTTATTTATTATTTTGTGTGTAGTTTATTTAAATAATGTAGTGTATATAGTATTTAATTATTGTTATATATCTTGCAAGTACACACAAGGAAAATTTGTACATGTATATATATAAATGTGCATGCATTATCTAACTATCGATGTACATATTTGTAATCACGGGATTGTGCTCCCCTTTTGAAAGATTGTGAATATGTAAGGGATTAGTAACTGACCGTGATCGCCACCAATGTAGTTGCCTTTTGATGTATAGAGAGGGATGGCTGACTACGTTGGAAAGGAAGAAAAAGATGAAGGCGTACCTGATAATGCGACGAAGGTGGCGTCGCTATGCACTGATCTGAACGCGATGTAGGGCCAGGCGCCTTCTTTATCGCGACAGCTTCTATGTCGCCTTCTTCTTCTATGGATGGAGACTTGGGTTCTTTGTCTTCCTACTCCTCAGCCGGCTAAGGGGAAAGAGCCTCACGTTGCTTGGACCTTCAAACACCTGCCAAAGTGAGTTAAACAAACAAAACACCCATTAGAACTCGTGTGTATGAGATCTATTCAATGAAAAGCATGAAAACATGAACTATAATGGAGGGAACTCACGAGATTGAGGTTTTTAACCCCTGTGGGTGTTAAATATAGGTGTGTGTGTCGTGATCTAATGTTAATCTATGAAGAAAACAAGACTATGCATGCATGAATTGAATGAAACAATGCAAAGAAGGGATGAGAAATTGTGTAGCCGATGGAAAAATGCCCTGGAGGGCTCTTCTGGGTCGTTTGTAGGAGAAGCTCTCTTCGTGGAAGATGAAGGTCTCTTGCTCAGCGAACTAAAGACTCTGCCCTTGCACCAGAAGATGGAGAGATGAGGTACTTATGGGTGATTATTCCCAACTCGAGTCTGAGAGGGAAGGAGTCCGACTATGGCTATGTATGGCTGCGCATGGGCAATTGGAACTTGGAAAGGGACATGTTAGGAAGGTCTCTTCCAAATTTGTGAGGATTTGGATGCGATTTGGTCGTCCAAAACATGTAATATCCATCTTTGGTATGTGTCCAAGTTGGCCTCGGAAAGAGTTTCCTGTTTAAGATCATAAACACGACAGGCTTCTTGTCGTCTTCCTGAATGCGACGCCTCGATACGTCACCTTCCTCATATGGAAGGTAACTTTAAGTCATTTTGTGATTTTTTCATGGATTTAAAATATGGATTTAAGATCGCGACATAGGGGTTGTCGTTTTCAAGAACGCGACATAGGGCCTATTGTCTCCAATGACTTTTATGCATATGACCATAAAAAAATGTGTCCAATCTCCATGCGCAACCTTTGGATTGACGTGCGGTTTGAATCATCGGACTCTAGACTCGGAGAGCTATAATGAGAGATTGATTGGACCAGGAAAGATCCTCCAGGGCGATGAATTAATGAAAATGACGCCATGATCGGAGAAAGCCAGCTTGACGATGATGAGCCAACGTGGGGCGTCAATGATATGACAAGGGATTTTGCTCGACTTATGGGTCAGAAATGGGTGTCCACAGATTGCCCCTCCTTGATGCCTGCTTTGCAAGGGAGTGGAGTGGTGATGTAGCGAAGATGGCATGAAATGGCGATGTAGCGGAGTGAAGCGGAATGAGCTGAAAAGCGGGCATCAAGGTAAAGAGACACCCATTCTGGACGAATAAGCAGCGAGAATTATCTTGCTAACTTCGAACATGGCTGGGAACAGAATGCGAGGATGGTTCCTACTTAGGATGAAATAAAAATCAAAAGAAAAGAAATGATCGACCTCCTGATTCAAGAGGTACCCTGGCTATCTTTAGCGTACAGGTTTCGTTCATTAGGGGATAGGTGCTGCCTGGCGGGTCGATTCGACTCTAGCCTTTGAGCGATTCACGACTAATGAGAGGATCGGAGATAAGGGAACGACTGTTGTAATGAATGGGGATGAGAGGAATCCTGAAATAGGAACCATACTCACAAACTGGACCGAGCAGCTAGCTCGAGGAAAACTTTCAAATTCGGAATGGAATTCTTGTCTGGAAATGAGGATCTTGGTTGAGACATCATTGGGAGACTAGCTTTGGAGAATCGTGATTCATGAAGCTCAAAATTCCTACATGATGCATGCTGGGCTAAAGAAAAAGAAATTATAAAAACAAATGCAAAGAAAGGGAGAAAATAAGAAGTATTCAAGGATAATATTGCTAGACAATATAAGCAAGGGTCAAGACACTTCGCATCCCCGACGTGCGATAGAATTCGTCGTCCCCGAGTCATATCACCCAACGGCCTATCCAGCGATTAGCAGCGTGCACCTAGATCATCCTTGTTTTTGATGAAGGGGAACTCAGATCCTAGAACACACTGGGAACCAGCCGGTCCTTGAGCTGATATAGTAGTGTAGATATCATACAGTAATGCGGAGGGATTAGGGTTAGAGATACTTACCTGACTTACCTGACGGACTGTCTCTTTTGATTTTCTGAATTTTCTGAATTTTTATGGTTTTTTCTGCATTTTCTGATTTTTTATGGATTTTCAATAATCAAAGCAGTAAAGATAGATAGGATACAATGAAACGCACCGAAATAATGGACATGAAAGCATATGTGCAAACATTCTGAGCAATCACAGAGGAATAAGCAGGACAGTGTAAACTGATCAGAAGGCGACATAGGGTATGTCGCGACCCTTGGCTTAAGAAGGCGACGCAGACCATGTCGCCACCCTGAAGGCGACGTGTCGATATGTCGCTTTCACAGGATGCTCAACCCGAGCTCAAAAGCTTTCAGCCCAAAGCTTGAGTTTGACTCCCATTTGGATTCCAATTGCTCTCCACTCAAAGTCCCACTCCTAATGGGTCTTCTCTACCCTTTCCAAGCAGGAATAGGAGTGCTATGGCTCTATAAATAAGGGGGGTGAGAGGTCAAATTCGTAGCTCTCTCTTCTCTTTTCTTTTCTTCAAGTGTTGTAAGCTCTCATGGCCATGAAGAGAGCTCCAATTGCTCCCATGGGTGGGGAGGCGGCTTATGAGGGTCCGAAGCGTGCTCGGGCGACCTATGAAGCTCTTGTGAGGTTGACGGACGTCCCCAACCATTTGAGCCGGAGCAAGGAAGTGAGAGAGGTAAGTTTTTTGTGTTTTTTTTAATTTTCAGTGAATTTTTGCTACGAATTTGCTCTTTAATTTTGGTCTTCTTCTTCCCTTCCCTTTTTCTCTCTTCTTCTTCTCTTCTAGCTATTCCCGGGCTCCCGCCGTTACTCCAAACTTGCATGGATTACCCCCATAATCAAAGTCTTACCCATGTTTGTCATCCGGTTCTTGAGAGAGTGGGGTTTAGGTGGGGTTCTGATAGCGGCCCATAACTACCATAAAATTTCTTTTGACTGGCATAGCATCACAACCCTCATAGAATTATGGCACCCACAAACCCATACTTTCATTTTTCCCAAGTTCGAGGCAACCGTCCTTCTAGAAAAGGTCGAGGTTTTCCTAGCTCTTCCTAAGACCAAGCCGGGGGACGAGCAAAGCATAAGCTACACTGTTGAACCCATCAACTTGAAACTTATTCTAGGGGAGTTCATGATCGATCCGGGGGATGTCTATACCATGATTAGCCCACAATTCATCCATCTAGTGTCGTTGTCTAAGTGGGTCATCTCCCAATGTAAAAACAAGAACAGGGACCACTGGGAGATAGCAAAGGCCGTAGCCGTATGTTTGTGTGGGGTGGTCCTCTTCCCGTCCGAGGATCACCTCATAGACTACGCGAGCCTTGGTGCTATTAGTGGGGTATGGCGGGGACTTTCACTTTCACATGCTGTCTTGGCTTTTCTTTACTCGGGTCTCACCTCGGCTTCCACGGGGGGTTTTCTCTATGGCTCCATGATCCTATTGGAGTGCTGGTTGGGTGTGAGGATAAAGTTCAAACCTGTTGACAACCCCACCACCGACAGTCGGATCTTCGGGTGCCATCCTTTGTGCTTCATTGGTGGTGCGGCCAAATTCCCGGATAAGGTTTTGTGCAGGACGGTGGACAAGAAGACGAGGGGTGCATGGCGCCTCTACTTCAATACCCTACCGGTGGAGCACTTCTCACTAGGCCTAGCGGCGCTTCGCGGAACGGAGATCCGGCTACCACTTGGACGCGGGATGGATTTGCAACTTATAGGGGATATGGCGACCGTACTCTACAACCCGCAGTGCTATTACCTACAGATCGGGAAGCCGAGGACGTGGGTGCTCCCGCCATCACACTTGCCTCCCGTGAAGAAGCGGCGCTTGGGGAACCCGGAGGATGAGCTGGCCGTGAGGAGCGCATTGGCCTTGTGGAGGGCTTGCGCTACCCATGCACTTCCACCGAGACTTGATGAGGACCGGGAGACGTACCAGACGTACCTCCGGGAACATGAGAAGCTTCGGCCACTTGGGGACCGTGAACTAGAGGGAGTGAGTTGATTGTATCTTTTTTAGCTTTTATGAGAGACTTGTTGGGCTTGATGTAATGGAAGTGGGACATGTTGCTCTTTTTTGTTTTCATGATTTTTATTTGATGTAAGCATGGAGTCATTGTAATGATAATTGATTTTTATGGGCTTTTGTGCACTGGGTTGAGAAGGCGACGTAGGGTGTGTCGCCACCCGAAGGCGGCTGGTCAACGGTCGCGACCAGAAAGTGAAGGCGACATGGGTATTGTCGCAACCTGAGCAGAAGGCGACAAAGGTGTTGTCGTGTTCACAGGTCCCGAGGCAATTTGAATTCGGGCCGAGCGCCCCTTCCTCTTTCCCCCTTTCCTCTCCTTCTTCTTCTCTTTTCCTTACCTCCGGCGACACTGAAACTTCCTCTCCCTCTTTCCAGAACGCCCCCCTTTCCGGCGAGCCCCCTTTTTCACCGGCGGTCGCCGGCGACGACCCCCCCTTTTTCCTCTTCCTCTCTTTCCTTACCCTCTTTCCTTTCTCCCCTTGAGGCCCGATGATGGAGGGCTAACGCGAAGAGGGCCAAGGCGATGACGGCGGCGGTCAGCGGCGCAAGAAGACAATTCGGCGACGACAACCGGGCGAGGGACCATCCACGGCGGCCCCGGAGTTCCCTCTGGTCACGCCGATAGAGGAGGAGATCGCACTGGCGGTGGGGGACGAAGACGAGCCCGTCGGGCCCAAAAAGGTAAGATCTTGAGCCTAATCCTTGCATGTATGGAATGAGGAATGCGGAGCACTCGGATGTGGGGCCTTTTGCCCAAAGGGGATCGGCCGGGAATGGGCAAAGCTCGGTTCTGGTGACCCTGGTAATGTGACAGGTGGCCTGTCGCCTTACCAGTGGGAAGGCGACGGTCCCCCTGTCGCCTTTTAGAAGGCGACGGGGTGCCCGTCGCGACCAGAATCCTGAATGCGACAGGTCCCATGTCGCCTTCATAAGGCGACAGAGCCCTTGTCGCCTTATTAGGACAGAGAGTGATTTTGGGCGTTTTCCCACTGTTTTCTGATCTTTTTGATGATTGTTTTCCAGAGTGAGCTGAGGTCCCGGCTAGGATGGGCCGTCGTCCAGGCGATCTATGACGGCTTGCCGGACTTCCAGAGGCGCCGCTTGGAGGGCATGGGGTTCGGACCCTTCCTACGGTTGGAGGAGTTGGCGCTGGACGTGGCGCTCATCCAAGCGTTGAAGGAGAGGTGGGACCCGGAGTGCCACGCCTTCCTATTCCCGTGGGGACACATGATCCCCACGCTAGAGGACGTGGTACGGATCACTGGCCTACATGTAGAAGGCCAGGCGGTGACCGGGGTCACCTACACGAGCTATCAGGAGCCGGTAGAGAGGCTGCTTGGGCTGGAGGTGAGAGGAGAGAGATCGTCGTTGGTGCAGCGGACGGCGCTGCAGGCGAGTTTAGGGGTGGCGAACGCGCGCCACCGGACGGGAGAGGGCCAGGTTGATTACATGGCCCGCCTAACAGAGGACGCCAGAGCCGTGCTGGTGGAGGAGGAGGGAGATGCAGCGGACAGAGATTTGAGGCGGTTCCTGATCCTCATGATCAGGAAACTGATCCTGGGGACCAGAGGGGACCCCGTTGGCTGCCGATGCCTGCCCCTGCTGGAAGACTTGTCCAGCGTGGGCAACTACGTGTGGGGTGCGGCCCTCCTGGCCCACCTCTTCGACAGTCTGGGCACCTCCAGCCGGGAGACAGGTGTTGCCAGATTCTTCCCACTTCTACAAGCACGTTTCTACCCTTACCCTCTACTATTTTTTCTGCTTATTTTTATTGACTGTGGTACTGACTGTGTTGCACTTGCAGGGGTGGGCATACCACCACCTCCCCTCCCTGGGTCGCGGAGTGGCGAGATGATGCGGCGCTGTGCCTCTCCTTCAGTGCTGGCGATTTTGCCGCGACGAGCGGTCCCTGCGACAACATGTGACGTTGATCCATGATTCTTTGGACACCATCCCATTCGGCCATGTGAGTACTTCTAGCCTTAGCTCTTTCCTTTGTTTTGCTTACTTGACAGTCGACTGACATGTTTTTGCTTGGGGTGTGCAGATACAGTGGATTCCCTATGTCGAGGAAAACGACGCTGCCCAGCCGTGGGTGGAGCGGGGCCGTCCCTACTTTGGTAGGGACATTTGGCTTCATTGCTTCAACACGGTGGTCCTGCTCCACCACCAGCTGGTGGCGCGTACACTGGGGCTCCATCAGGGAGTGGTGGAGTTCCCGACCCGACAGAGGCTGTGAGAGAGGCCTGGCCGGAGCTTCCGTGGGATTCAGCAGGTCACGGACTGGACGGTCCGGGTCCGGGAGCAGCTGGACGATTGGGAGAAGCGGGGCAAGGAGGTGGTCTCCGAGGCCACGAGTGACAAGGACTACTTCTGGGCCTACAACCGGAGGTACGGGGCCCAAGTGTATAAGGGGACCCGAAGATCGGTGAGTTTTACTGCTTTCAGTCTCTTTTAAATTTTCAATTAATCGACTGACTTGGCTTTGTGCTTGCAGCTTGACCCTGAGGGACGGATCGCCTCGCTTGAGGGCATCCTCCACTCCACCATCCAGCAGAGGGATGACCTCCAGGCAGTGGTGGACCAGCTGGTGAGTACTTCGCACCCTACCCTTCTAGTTCTAGTTTTGGTTGACTGACCCTTTTCATTTTTATTTGTAGCGGGCAGAGTTGGACCGGGCGCAGCAGATGGTGGGGGGTGCTTCTTCCTCCCGAGAGGACCCCGGCCGCTCGGTGTTAGAGGGCCAGCTGGCGTCGGCAGTGGCCCAGGCGGAGGGTGCTTTCGCCCAGTTGCAGGAGCGAGCAAGTCACTACCTGGATGTCCCTGGGCTTTTGTTTCTTTTGAGTTCTGACAAGATGTTTGGTAATGGAGGAGCAGGAGCTGCGGAACTCCCTGGCGCGGACGACCACGCTGGAGGCGGAGATGGCGGAGCTACGCCTTCGCCCAGAGGCAGCGGAGTTGACGAGGTGGCGTGAGGCAGCAGAGGAGGCGTCGCAGTGGCGCCAGGAGGCAGTGGAGGCGTCGCGATGGCACCAGGAGGCAGAGGAGGCGGCGCGATGGCACCAGGAGGCAGAGGGGCGGCGCGACTGCGCACCGAGGCCGGGGACCTCCTCACCCAGCTAGGGGAGGAGAGGCACCGCTACGAGTTGCGGTCCGAGTTGAAGGGCCTGGAGAGGGCCCTAGCCCTGGTCGGACGCAGCCGCTCGGCAGCTAGCAGGAGCGGCATCCCGAGCGGGTCCGCTGGACATTATTTAACGGGTTCCTCCGAACGACAGAGGAACGAGGAGGAGGCACGGCGGCGTGAGAGAGCGTCGGAGGGGAATGAGACAGGGCCGAGGGCGATGGCCCCTCCGTCTCCCCGCCCGCCTGAGGGTATGGGGGAGAGCAGTTGAGGGTTTGTACTTTTGTTTTGCCCCTCCTTCTTTTGTCATGACGATGTACATGATATGATATGGAATGGAATGGATCTTTTTGCTTTATGGCTTGCAATTGAGTGAAAGTGAGAGCGACGGGTGAGACGTGAGTGCCGCCTTCTTTCTTTTGAGCCCTGCACACTTAGACAATCATAAGACAAGTTAGATCTGTTCTTAGGCTTAGCCCCTTGCTTTAAAATATGTGACGAGTGACCGACCTTGATAATTAGTCAAGGGGCTAAGCCTAATTAAATAGGCAAAAGATGCAAATAAGACAAATGAGATGCATGGATGCAAACGGCTTGGAATTATGAAAACATTGTTTTGGAGTTTTGAATTATTTGATGTTTTTGAGGTTTTTTTTTATATATTTGATTTTTTTTGGAGTTTTGAAATATTTGATTTTTTTAGAGTTTGGAAATATTTGATTTTTTTAGAGTTTTTAAAATATTTGATTTTCTTAGAGTTTTAAAAATATTTGATTTTCTTTTGGAGTTTTGAAAATATTTGATTTTTTTAGTTTTGAAATATTTGATTTTTTTAGAGTTTTGAAAATATTTGATTTTTTTTAGTTTTGAAAATATTTGATTTTTGGAGTTTTCAAAATATTTGATTTTTTTAGAGTTTTGAAAAAAAAAAATTTTTTTTTGAGTTTTGGTGAGCGCCTGAAGCCGACGTTAGCCCTTCCTAAAATAAGTCGCGCGAGACGGAAGGTACTCGCACCTTCGAGCCACAACACTTAGACCAGTTCGAGCCACTAGTTTAGAGTCCCGATCACCTCTGGTTCTTGCCACGGACCTCACTAAGCTAGGATGTGCGCTGAGGTGTGACAATGCCTCGAAAAACCATCCTTAGTTGATGCTCTGACTAGTTAAGCCGCACCCAAGAGGTGACTCAGCCTTATAGGGAGAAATGGAAGATTATTTAAGGAAAGTCTTGTGTGGGTTTAGAGATGTTGGGTTCGACTAGTTCCTACAGCATACCCTTCAGAGATTAGGTCTGTTGTGGAGGGACTTTATGGTCTTTTGCTATGGATTTGCGCTATTTGGGGCATGCGTACGACCGGGCTCATGAGCGTCCCGCGGGGACTTTGCCACTCTTTGCCATGCCCCTGTTGTATTATGGATTTTTCTTTTCTTTTCGTTCTTTGCTTCTTTGCCCTTTGTTATTTTGACCGTCCCTGTTTGAGACTTCCTCTCGTCAGGGTATGCTTTAGGTTGACGACCTTACCCTTACAATCCCTTTGCCCCTACACTTCGACCGATTAGGAGAGAATGACCGACGCATCGCCAAAGTAGGGCCCCACACAGCTGCAGCATTTACCAAGTGTAGTTACCCGGGCTTGCCGTGTGTGTGTGTTAATCCTAACTTAGAGCGATCCTCGATGATTAGATAGGGATCTTAGACTCTCAACACGGGGTTATCCCCTGATCTAAGTGTTGTGGCCTCACACCTATAGGCCTAAGGATAAAAGCGTTTGAGGTACAACCCGTTCCATGGATGTGACAATTCGACGCCCTCAGCATTGACTAAGCGGTAAGCATTTCCGAGGTAGACCTCCCTCACAACGTACGGACCTTCCCAGTTGGGTTGCAGCTTGGACCTAGGACCTCCGGGTTTGATAAAGATGCGCTTCAAAACCATATCACCCTCCTGGACTTTACGCTCAATTACCTTCTTTTCGAAAGACCTTGAGATTCGCCTTTGATATGAAAGCACATGGTCGACTGCCATAAGTCGCCTTTCATCTAGGAGTTCCAATTGGACTAGCAGCGCCTCTCGACGTTCATCAAGATTAAGTTCCTTATCTAATTGGACTCTTAGTGAAGGGATTAGGATCTCGCATGGAACTACTACCTCCATCCCGTAAGTGAGAGCGTACGGGGTTTGTCCCGTGGGAGTGTGGACGGAGGTACGGTAGGCCCATAGAGCCTCTATTAGCTTCTCTGGCCAGTCGGCGAATTTATGCGACTCACAGGTCTTCTTTAAGATTTTAAGAAGGGTTTTGTTGGTTGCTTCAGCCTGGTCATTGCCTTGCGGGTAATACAGCGATGAATGATGCAGCGCGATGTTGTATTTCTTACAGAGGTCTTGGAGCTCTTGCGAAATGAACTATGGCCCATTGTCCGTGACGATGCTGCTTGGCACTCCGAACCGCGAGATGATATTCCACATGATGAAGCGGCACACCGTGGATGCTTTGATTTCTGTAAAAGCTTCGGCTTTTTCCCACTTGGTGTAATACTCAGTCGCTGTTAGGATGAATGATTTCTGTTTGGTTTGAGCATTAGAGTCACCAAGAGGGCCAACAATGTCGAAAGCCCACATGGAGAATGGCCAAGGTGTGGAGAGCGGATGTAGTGAGGAGGAAGGGGCACGGATTTTATCTGCATGGAGTTGACACTTGACACACCTACGGACGTAGATGGTACAGTCTTCCTCTAGGGTTGGCCAGTAATAGCCCTGCCTAATGATCTTTTTTGCAAGCATTTGACCGTTAACGTGCCCTCCGCATTCACTAGCATGGGCCCCTTCCACCACTTTCCAAGCCTCGTCATCGGTAAGGCATCTTAAAAGGACTCCATTAAGAGCTCGCCTGTATAGAACTTCTCTGACAACTGTGTACCTCAAGGCGGCTCTTCTGATGGCCCTGCGGTCTTCTGTACTTGCCCCTTCAGGATATGTTCTATCCCTGCAATATTGTTCTATCTCAAAGTACCATGGCAGTTCTTCTTCATTCAGGATCTCCTCGAGCTCAGTTAACATGACTTGTTGCGCTCCTCTCTTCCTAGCCCTCTCTTCTAAGGTTGCCCCAAGGTTGCTAAACCAAGGGTCCTGGGTATATGGAACATCGAGACGCTGGACGACGATTGTCTCAGTCCGGCGACTCAGAGGGAAGGATAGGGATGAGGCTAGCGATGCCAGAGCATCGGCCAAGATATTTTAGGAACGAGGAGTGTGGATATATATGAGCTTGCGGAACTACCTTGCCAACAGCGTGACCAGGTCCTGATATGGCTTGAGCTTCGGGTCAAGAGTACGGTAAGTTGAGAGCACCTATCGCAAGACGAGCTGAGAGTCTCCTATGATTCTGAGGTGTGATGCCCCCAGCAAGTAAGCATGCTTGAGGCCAGCAAGGAGAGCTTCATACTCAGACATGTTGTTAGTGGCGGGGAAGGTGAGTTGATATGCGAAGGGGATGGTAATGCCTTCTGGGGTGAGCAGCACAGCTCCGATGCCCCGTCCCTGAGAGTTGAGTGAGCCATCGAAATGAAGGGACCAGAAGGGGTCTTTGATAATGACCGAGAGTTCCTCATCGGGGAACTCTTCTCGGAGGGAGTCACTGTGAGGGAGTGGGAGATGGGCCAGATGCTCGGCGATGGCATAACCCTTGACGGCCTTTTGGACCACAAAGGAGATGTCAAACTGAGAGAGGAAACTCTGCCAGCGTGCCAACCCATCAGAGAGGACGGGCTTTTCTAGAAGATATCTGAGCGGATCCATCCTCGAGATCAGCTTGACCTCGTGGGCAAGGAAATAGTGCTTGAGCTTTTGGACTACCCACACGAGTGCGGCACAAGTTTTGTCTGCGGTGGTGTACTTGGATTCTGCGGTGTTAAAGAGCCTGAAGAGGTAGTATGCTGCCCTTTCTTTCCCAGACTCATCGTGTTGTGCAAGGACAGCTCCCAGGGAGTCCTCAATGACTGAGAGATATAGGATTAGCGGCTTTCTGGGTACAGGAGGCTGCAAGACTGGGGGATTCATGAGATAACTTTTCAACTCATCGAAGGCTGCTTGGCATTTGTCATTCCATTCGAATTTTGCCCCTTCTTTCAAGAGATCATAGAACGGGCAGCATCTTTGCGAATGCTGGGAGATGAATCTTCTGATAAACTGCAAACGCCCTATTAGCCCTCTTAATTGTGAGATGTTATTTGGAGGAGGCATCTCTGCTATTGCCTTAGCCTTGTTCGAATTGATCTCAATGCCCCGCTTGCTAACTATGAAACCTAGTAGCTTTCCTGATGATACCCCGAACACGCATTTCTTCGGATTCATTCTCAGCTGATATTCTCTCGACCTCTGCAACACCTTGGCTAGAATTTTGGGGTGTTCTCTCCTGGTTCTTGACTTCACCAAGATGTCATCCACGTATACTTCTACATAAATGTGTATCATGTCGTGGAAGATGGCCATCATCGCCCTTTGATAAGTAGCCCCAGCATTTTTTAGCTCGAATGGCATGACTACATAGCAATACGTTCCCCAAGGAGTGGTGAAGGATGTTTTCTCTTGATCCTCAGGAGATAGACGGATTTGGTTATAACCTGAATATCCATCCATGAATGAGAGAGTCTCATACCCAGCAGTATTATCAATCAACACATCAATATGAGGAAGCGGGAAGTCGTCCTTCGGACATGCCTTATTCAAATCCCTAAGTCGATGTAGATTCTGACTTTGTCGTCCTTCTTCATGACAGGGACTATATTGGCCACCCAGTTCGGGTAGAGCACTACCCTGATGAATCTAGCCTTATGGAGTTTATCTACTTCATCCTTCATCTTTAGGGCCATGAGTGGGTGGAACCTTCTGAGTTTCTGCTTGATTGCCTTTGCCCCTTCTTTCAGTATCAGTCGGTGCTCCACTAGTGAGGGGTCTAGACCGGGCATGTCCTCGTAAGACCAGGCGAACGTGTCCTTGTACTCCCTCAGGATTTGCACCAGTTCCTCTTCTTCATCAGGAGGGAGGTTCGCTGAGATGATTACAATCCTGTGATCTTCCTCTGTTCTGAGGTTGACTTCCTTAGTAGGTTCATCCACTGCCGTTGTGGGCTCATCAAATCTTCTCACTCCACTGGCATATTTTTCGACAGCGTCATCTACTTCGCTATCCTCTTCGTCGACTGGGTCCTCATCATTCATTATCTCGTAGACGCCAAATCCGTCGTCTATGAACACCCCATCCTGCTCAAAATCTTCTTCAAACACCAGCGCTTCTTTCGTGAATTCCTCTATCAGCAACAGCACTTGACACCGCTGAGCTAGCTCTTGAAGATATCTCCGGGGAATAGCTTTTCCATGCTGCTTCCTAGGACGCTGCTTGGATTTGGTGGATACCTGGCTGACCTGACTCTCTACCCTAGGCCTAATGCTAGACTCACCTACCCTAGACTCTCCTAGACTAGACGACTCTATAGGACTGGAGGAGGACATGGTGTCCTAGAAGAGAATGGCTCCTAGTGAAGGAGCAAGAGGGGAAGCCCCAGTCGAGGGGTGCCCCTGATCAGGACAGTGAAGGAGGAATGCCGGCTCCTCGACCTCAACGTGCATTTGAAAATGGGCATTTTTTTTTTGGAGATTGGTGGAGAGCATGCAACAGGAGAGGGCGACCTCGTGGTCACCTGGATTGGACTGCAAGGCAGTGAGGATTGCAGGTGGGAGGTCTGGTGTGAGGAGGTTGTGTGCTGCCGTCAGGAGCTGAGGGGTCAGCTGAATAAGCAAGAGAGGAGAGGACGGGACCAGACTGGGCAGGAGGGAATCCAGAAGGGACGGGTGGATGGCTAAGCAGGTGCCCCTCCAGAGTTCATCTATGGTTTTCCCCTCTTCATAGGGGATGTCCGGCTCTCCTATGTCTGAGGCATCGTTCATGAGCTATCTTTTAGATGTGATGGCAGTGGGTAGATCTAGCAGCTCTGCCGCAGCTGGCGGCCATGTCCTTTCTTCTTCCCAGAACAGTCGGATGAAGGCGATGGTGATGTCTTCTATGTCAAACCATCTGTACCATTCAGCCTTGAGGTTCCCTGTCTTTCTCCTCCTGGTTGGACGGAGTGCCTCTAATGCTCTATAGGTTAGCAGGGGGGCCATGTGCCGAGAGAAGTTTCGGCCATGCACCTCATGCTGTGACAGCTCTGCTTCGACTATCACGGTATTATATCCAGGTTGGGTAGGCCCCCTAATGAAGTGACACCAGAGCGTCCAGGTAAGTGGTTCACGGTCTGCCTTAAGAGTGGATGTGCTGGATGACCAAGGTTTGGATTTCTCCCTGTACCCCAAGCCCCATCGGCTTTTCATGACAATGTCAGGGATGGGTTTGACTATGCCCTGTAGCTCTGCCCCTAGACCCTTGCCTTCTTCATACCCCAGCTTCATCATGATTTGCCACCCCTTGGTGCTCAGTGGCTCTTTTCTCTTGACTGCATTGACTCGTGCCAGATTGGTCTCTCGTTTGGACTGGAACGTGTAGCTCCATGGGTAGTTGATATCTAGCACCGAGACTACGGGTTTGTTGGCTGGCCACACGGCTGGTAGGTGGGTATCGTGGAGGGCATCTACTGAGTGGGTAGTGTCAATGCTCTTGACTTTTATGATCCATCCTTGAAAGGGGAACTTCAGACATTGGTGTGTGCAGTGGACGGTACAGCCCCGAGCACTTCCAACCACGGACACCGTAGAATAGCTTTGAACATAGGATCGATATCGAGGACGTAGAAGTCCACCGTGATAGCGAGGGGTCCCAGTTCGGCTTGCACAGTCACCATGCCATGGCAGGATCTTCTAGAGTTGTCATACGCGGCGATGGTGGTGGGTGTCGGCCTTAGCATCCCTTCTGATAGGTCGCAGGCTCTCAGGGTACTCACCGGGCAGACGTTTATGGATGCCCCCGTGTCGACCAGTGCTGCTCCTACTGCCATATGATTGATGACCAGGGTTACGCAGAGTGGGAGCCTCCTGGCTTTTGGGGGTTCTAATTCGCTTTCGCAAAGGTAATTGCCGGCCCGCGAGTTACCATGGCGAGGGCACTCGGCAGTTTGTCAGCTAGCATGTCCTCGTTTACTACCACCTTCTGCAGGAAATTCCTCAAGGCTTCCTGGTGCTCCCTGGATTTCTTTATCAACTCCAAAATGGAGATCTTGGCTGGTACGTGATCCAGGTGCTTGAGGATGTCATAGTGGGTTCCTGGCAATGGCTCAATCAACCCCTCATCTTGTGTCTGCTGCTGAGCTTGTTGTTGCTGAGGCGGTTGCAGGACCTGTTGGGGATTGTTTTGGCTGGTGGAGGTGGTGGAGATAGGTGGGTACGGGCGGCGAAAGACTCACCCACTCCGCAGGGTGGTTGGATGGGTAGGTGGTTGTCTGGCGGAGGATAGTGTAGCAGCGGAGGGTTGGTCCGGCCCAGGTGGGGGTAGGATGATGGGTGAGGGAGTAGATATGATAGGGGGTAGAGGTACGGAGACAGATGGAGCGAAGGGTAAGATGATGGGTGGACTGGCGACTGGCGCGGGTGCTGAACCGACAGGCAGTATGACGACATTGGCTATAGAGACTACAGGAGGGACTGACTGGGGAGCCGTGTAGGCTGGTTGTATTGTTTGGGATTGAAGGGAATATTGGTTAATGGCCATCATCTGCTGAACGTCTAGTTCATCATCGTACATCCAGTTCGTTTGAGGAGGAGGGTGGTGGACAATGGGGTTTACCTGGGCAGGTTGCTGTGGTGGTGGGTTTGGAGCTGGCGGATGGTCCAATAGGGGGTTGTGGACGATCCCGAGGTCCTGCAATGGCTGTTGCTGTTGCTGTTGAGGGGGTGGCTGGCGCTGCTGCCTCTGCTGTTGTTGTTGCCTCTGCCTTTCCTTGATATCTCTGATCACTTGCCGGAGGGCTGTCCAATCTATCCTGTGCTGCTCATGCAAGTCATATACCAGATCCTTGAATGTAAACCACTGGTCGATGGTGTGACCAGGCTGTCGGTGGAAGACGCAGTACCGGGTTTGATCCACACTAGGGTTCAAGGGTCTCTCAGGAGGGAGCCTAATGGCATCTGTGGAGAGCAAGGCTAAGAATATGTCGGAGAGTGTCTCCGGTAATGGCGGGTAGTGAGTTCTTCTAGGACCCATGGGATGAGAGCCATCGGGAGGTGGCACCTGGTTGTATTGGCACTGTTGTTGCCCCTGTGGCGGATGGGTAGGGTTCTGACCCTGGGCATTGTAAGGTGGGCAGTTTTGGCTCTGGCCGGCAGGGTTGAACGCGCTTACCTGCTCGTTCACCTATACTCCCTCAGTGACTGGCCCCTGAGGCTTTCTTTGGAACCAAGATTTTTGGGGTTCGAACATAGAGTGGATGGGAGAGTCTTTGAGCTGGGTCTGGATGAACCGGGCCCGACTGTAGAGTTGATGCATAGTGGTGATGTCGTTCATTGCCAGGATGTTCCTATAAGCAGGTATGGCTTTGGCAATGATGATTCTCACCTTCTCTCCCTCTGGAAGGTACCCCAGAACCCGAGTGGCCATCTACCTCCACCTATCGGCGTATGTGGCGAAATCCTCATCCGACTTCATTTTCTCGGCCATGAGATCCGTAAGAGAGTATTCTGGCCCAACCCTGTCTTGGAATTGTTCGAGGAACTTGGCCTTCACGATAGCGAAGTCCTCTGCGTCCTCAGGTAGCAGGGAGTAGAACCAATCTAAAGCATGCCCGTCCAGCGACCGGCAGAAGAGATAGGCCATGAGGCGGCGATCATGCTGGTAGGAGGCGGACTCATAAATGAAGTCTTTGATATGAATGTAAGGATTCCCTGAGCCGTTGTATTTGCGGTACTTCGGCATCTCGGATGAAGAGGGGACCCATAGGCCATTGAAATTTGGCATGTGCACATCGTGGTGCTGCCTAGGGTCGACTTGCTTTCGGAGCTCTTGGAGCTCCTTCTTGATGGACGCCCACTCGGACATCATGTCCAGTGCGGCGGATGGCTGAGCGTTCATGGAAGACGCATGAGAGGTGGGCCTGGCGCGTGGCTCAGGATGATGAGGGGAGTAACATGGATGATATGGTGGAGACCGGGGCCTCGACTCACGGGGAAGGTAGTGCTCAGACTCAAATGGCGTGAATCGGATGGTCCGCGGCCGGATGGGGGTGTTGTCGGCTTGTCCCATGATAACATGGGGGCCGGAGGTAGCTGCCGCGGGGTGTGGCACGCCCGCTCTGGGTGAGGGTGAGGAAGCGGCCTTTCCGTTGAGGGCCGTCATGAGGGTTTGGATCTGGGACTGATCAAGCTAGGGAATTAAGCGCAGAAGTTGAGTTGCTTGATCATCCGACTGAGGAGGATGGGTGTTCTGAGATAGGCCGCTATCATTGTGATGGTGACCCTCAGAGGCATGGACAATAGCGACCCAAGGTCGGGTCGACTCCCCAAAGAGATCGTGAGGAAGGGAGTCCTCGTAGTCTCGGGAGGTGTAGAGGGCAAGGTCCTGATTCTCATCGTAGACCGGGTTCAGATATGACTCCATTTTTGACATGTGAGTGCACAGAGATGGGGAAAGCCTTTCCAGACTTGAGAGAGATGACCTAACCTAGATGGACTCTTAGTTTCCTATGCAAACAATCCTATGCAGACAAAAGGAAAGAGAAAACGTTTCACCCAAAGCAAGCAGTTGGCAATGATGATGATTTCTTTTAATTGGTTCAAGTTTGCCTTTTAGTGGATTGACTTTTAGCGGGTTCTCTCCAAATAAGGAAGGGTTTCCTAAATGGGAGAGAGCTTCCAACTTCGGGTGTGACTAGGATTCTCTCAACCTTGCCAAAATGATCTAGACTCGATCCTAGGTGGTGACAAGTACAACCAGCCCGGCGGCCGTGTGGGAATCCACGGTCAGCGGGGACTTACGAAGGCCCTCAAGCGAGTGCTCTAGTCGGACACAAGGAATATGTGGCCGAGAGAGCGGGCGTCGCTGAGGAGGAAACCTATACTACGAATATGGAAATATGAATGCAGATCCTATGTGCACCGAAGTGCATGCAAAATTCTAACCAAATACTAACAAAACAAGAATTAGGGCTAATTGCTCTCAGAGGCAGAAGACGACACGATAGATGTCACGAACAATATCGCGACAATCAGACTGTCGTGTTCCTTCTCGCAGTGGACAGAGAGCAGTTAGGTCCTAATTATGCACGAAAAATCAAACAATCCTATAACACACAAGACTAACAAACTCTCAAGATCATGGAATAAGCATGGTATGGCATGGAGCATGGATGTAGTATGTAAAAATGGACCCAAATCCAAGAGGAAAATAAGAAACCAGGGTACTGACCCGATCGCGACAATAAGCCCGTCGCCTCCTTTATCGCGACGACCACAGAGTCGCGTTCTTCGCAAGCACAACAATTCTTAAATAACACAAGTGAGTGTACGGGCAGGGGACGTACCTGGTCGCGACACGGCTACTGTCGCCTTCCTGATAGCGACGGAGACGACATTGCCTTATTCACAGCACCCAGGACACAGAAACAGACGAGAAGGACGCTGTGTACTAACCTGATCGCGACGTGCCGTATGTCGCTATTCTGATCGCGACGTTGATCTTGTCGCCTTCTCACCCAGAACCACAGAGCACTAAGAAACTCAGAGGAAAAGAACTAAAGAGAGAAAACTAAGAACACATCACACCCATTAGAGAGTAAGAACGGCAGGGAAAGAAGGAGCAAGCGTGATGGGCACTAGAAGTCCCACCGTGATCGCCAACAGATGTAATCACGGGATTGTGCTCCCCTTTTGAAAGATTGTGAATATGTAAGGGATTAGGAACTGACCGTGATCGCCACCAATGTAGTCGCCTTTTGATGTATAGAGAGGGACGGCTGACTATGTTGGAAAGGAAGAAAAAGATGAAGGCGTACCTGATAATGCGACGAAGGTGGCGTCGCTATGCTCTGATCTGAACGTGATGTAGGGCCAGGCGCCTTCTTTATCACGACAGCTTCTATGTCGCCTTCTTCTTCTATGGATGGAGACTTGGGTTCTTTGTCTTCCTGCTCCTCAGCCGGCCAAGGGGCAAGAGCCTCATGTTGCTTGGACCTTCAAACACCTGCCAAAGTGAGTTAAACAAACAAAACACCCATTAGAACTCGTGTGTATGAGATCTATTCAATGAAAAGCATGAAAACATGAACTATAATGGAGGGAACTCACGAGATTGAGGTTTTTAACCCCTGTGGGTGTTAAATATAGGTGTGTGTGTCGTGATCTAATGTTAATCTATGAAGAAAACAAGACTATGCATGCATGAATTGAATGAAACAATACAAAGAAGGGATGAGAAATTGTGTAGCCGATGGAAAAAATAACCTGGAGGGCTCTTCTGGGTCATTTGTAGGAGAAGCTCTCTTCGTGGAAGATGAAGCTCTCTTGCTCAGCGAACTAAAGACTCCACCCTTGCACCAGAAGATGGAGAGACGAGGTACTTATGGGTGATTATTCCCAACTCAAGTCTGAGAGGAATAATGGGAAGGAGTCCGACTATGGCTATGTATGGCTGCACATGGGCAATTGGAAATTGGAAAGGGACATGTTAGGAAGGTCTCTTCCAAATTTGAGAGGATTTGGACGTGATTTGGTCATCCAAAACATGCAATATCCATCTTTGGCATGTGTCCAAGGTGGACTCGGAAAGAGTTTCCTATTTAAGATCATAAACGCGACAGGCTTCTTGTCGTCTTCCTGAATGCGACACCTCGATACGTCGCCCTCCTCATATGGAAGGTGACTTTAAGTCATTTTGTGATTTTTTCATGGATTTAAAATATGGATTTAAGATCGCGACATAGGGGTTGTCGTTTTCAAGAACGCGACATAGGGCCTGTCGTCTCCAGTGACTTTTCTACATATGACCATAAAAAAATGTGTCCAATCTCCATGCGCAGCCTTCGGATTGACGTGCGGTTTGAAACATCGGACTCTAGACTCGGAGAGCTATAATGAGAGATTGATTGGACCAGGAAAGATCCTCCAGGGCGATAAATTAATGAAAATGATGTCATGATCGGAGAAAGCCAGCTTGACGATGATGAGCCAACGTGGGGCGTCAATGATATGACAAGGGATTTTGCTCGACTTATGGGTCAGAAATGGGTGTCTACAATGTTGTACTTATTTAAACCATACATGTTGTATGTAATTATGTTGTGTACATATATATATATATATATATATGTATGTATATGTTAGACTTTGTGTATATGATATCTACTTGTTTCAGTAACCATTAAACTGTTTATGATGTATGAATACATCAGTTTGGATGTGTATTTATTTTCTAGTCGAATTGCAGGTTGGTGGTCAGAGTATGGCTGCTGACTGCATGGCCAGGTTGGCGTCCAAATCGATGGACGCCAATCATCCTGTTGGTGGCACAAGATGTGGACGCCTACTTCTCCAGCTGTGTGCGTTTCCAGATCTGAAAATAGTAGCGATTTTGCCGAGTTCTTGTTTAGGAAACCTTCCCAACGGCTTGGTAACCTACCCTAATGCATGCCCAACCCCTTAGGTTCTATAAAAGCACTCCTTTTGGCTGGATTAGATCCTTTTTGGCTCTGATCAAAACCCTAGAAGTTCTGTGCAAAAAACCCAACTTGGAGAGCTTTGATCTGGCATTTGTGTGCATCTCTGGGCGTTCTTCTTCGACTGGGAGCTGGACCTTGGATAGAAGTATCATCCCCAACGCTGGAGTATGGCCTACATCGACAGGAGGATTGGATCACAGCGGATTTAGATCACCATCTTGGCACTGGCTGAGGAGGGCTTCTCCAACCAAAACATCTCTCCATTGATTTATTTCAAGGCAAGTAGCTTAAGGGTTCACTCCATAGATTTGTCTATTAAGGTTTTGACAATTTTTTGGATTTTATTCCATGCCTGGACCCCCTAAATTTCTCTGTTTTTGTGTTTCGGTCTGCACTTTGTGCAGGCAGGAAGTTGGCGGCCACTATGTTGCCACCAAGCTCCTATGTAAACGGAAATAGATCATGCCATCTACTATGCTAGCGTCCAGACCCTGGACGCCAAGTTCATGTTGTTTTTCGAGAACAAATGTTGACTGCATGTGATGTGATTTTTCGGAAAATTTGTGAATGCATGCATGTGTTTAGTTACTGTGCTCCTATCTATTATGTTCAGTGGACCATGCCATGAGATAGTGATGATTTTTAAATGATAATTGTTATTTATAATGTTTCTATTAAGATGAAAAATGTGTGATTTGATAGAGTTCGATGCGGGAAAATTAGAATCGATGCAGGTTATGATTTCAGAAAATTAGCATGAACTCAGTATCATTTTATGCATGTTTTAGGACTATTAGAACAGGTAGTTCACTGCCTTCCATGTTAAAATTAATTACCTTGTTAAATTTCATGAAATTTGTGAGAACTATAAAAAATTGTTTTACTGCTCTGAAAATTGTGAAAAATTACAAATATGTTCTTTGTGCTATAATTAAACTGTAGTTAAAATTACATATGATTCTGAGTACTGTGCACATTGTTATAAATTTTTGATGCTTTCTATACCATGTTTATGTCAAATCTCAATTATGTTTAGAATGTGATTAACATCATGATTTAATTACTGCCAGTTACTGTTTATGACTGATTGAGAGTATGAATGTGATAAGTTATGTATCATAACGCATGTGTGTGTGTAACGACCCTCTTTATACTGGGACGGTTATACCAACCCACATCGATATAGAAAGCGTTGCCACAGTGGGACATTTACCCAACACATTCAATAGGCTGAGACGTACACAAATATGAACACATAACAGCGGAATAAAAGAACTGAATGTTAATTTATTATTCCATCATCAACATTTATCCACAGTCTATATAGTACAAGAAAGAACTAAAGTTCCCATAACTGAAATTTAAATCAAATACATTGTCCACAACTTAAGTACATGTCGCTCTTTATTACATACTTATGAAAATAAACTACAATGCCGATATTTCCACAAGATCTCCTACTCTCGCTCTGAGTCACTCCTGACTGTCTCCTCAGAAGAAGTAGAGATACCTGCACCTGTACGCCGAAGCAAGAGTGAGTCTAAAAGACTCAGCAAGCAATTCCATTCACATTAAGCATACATGCATCACATGGACATTTTACCTTCTAAGCACAATAACTAATGCGTATAACATGGATTGGATATCCTTTAAAAGAAGGCCTAAACATGATACTTCTACAATTTTATCATACATGGTACATCCTTATGTCTCTTTTACAATAAAGTAAACCTATCACATGCTTTCTACACATTCTTTAATATGCTATCTTAAGTCAACACTTGTTCCATTCATGCTACATTATAAAGATAAGTTAAGCATGGTATTGCACATATTGGAAAAGATATTCCTATCATGGATTCTATGTACATTCGCACATTCATAATACATTTATAAACATGAATAGCTTGTTGTTTTGACATTGATATTACACATTTATAAATGGGTTCACAATTTCACATAATATCTCATTAGTTCACATTTTCACATGCTCATTTACTCACTTTACACATGCACATTTCACATATATACAAAATTGCATTATTTTCATTACATGCCGTGACACATAGTCCAAACCACCTCTTAGAAGGACACACACTTATCTCATTCACACACATATCCATCACCTAGGCAATGTAGTGATAGACCTTAGTTACTGCGCAGAACCGGGAGAAGCATTCTCCACCCTAACCAGTGGTACTTGTCCACCTCCAGGATTTTAATCCCAATGCCCATGGGACATCACACACATATGAACCTTCCCGTAGGGACTTTACTACGGTATAGTTCCTTAGCCCTCTAAGGTAGCAGTGTCACCCATGGCACATTTACACATTTTCCATTTTTAAACACACACTATTTGCATAGTGTTTAACACATTAACTCCATATTCACATACATGTACATGGTTCAGGTTACCTAACATGGTACTACTGTTTACAAAGTTAAACAGTTACAATTTAATCATAAATCATATTGTAATTATCTAATTTATTCTAATTACTATAAACATGCTTTAACTAGCTATTTTAACATATAATGATCAAATCAATACCTACTGCTGTCCAATTCTCATGAAAATTTAACCACAGACTGTTTACAAATTACGCATCATGCATACAAAATTTCACATTTTTCGGAGTCATACACAATTTATGATAATTAAAACAAGCATTCCGCCTAATTTATGAAGTCATCAATTTAACATGATACATAGTGCCATATACCTATTTATCTGTTCTAAAATTTGTGACCAACAGTCATGATATTACATGTAATTTCTAAGAATTTATTTTACATCATACAATTTATTAGACATTTAAAACCACTAATGTGTTGGGTTTACATGAGTATGCTAAGTTGACATATGGTATGTTTGTTTTTGATGATGAGGAATCGATGAGCATTTCATGAACAATACAAATTGATGTGATGTGAATATGTGAAACATAATGAGAATGTCAAGTCAAGCAAATGTTAATCAAGAAAAGCAAATGCTAATCAAGAAAAACATGTCTAACTTGTTCATTTATATGTTCATTATATCTCACTAATAAATGTCTTTTAATGTAGGTGTGAATGTACACAAGACAAGCAATAAAATCCAAGTGCAAAAGAACAAGACAAGCTGTTGGAACAAGTAGCTGTCAACAGATGAATAGTGTGTTGTCAACAGATGAATAGTGTACCAGTCGACAGATACACTGTAGCCTGTCGACAGATACGCTGTAGCCTGTCGACAGATACACACAGAAAATGGTTTCCCAGAAGGCCAGTCTTCTGGATTTTGCAAACCTGTCAACACCTGTCGACAGCAGCAAGTCGGCTGTCGACAGACGGAGTTTTGGGAAGATCCGATGGTTATGATATGATCTATATTTGGGTGTTTCCTTTTAGCACGACTCTCTATGCTTGGACACCACTATATATAGACCATATAGAGATATTTTCGCAGCAAGGAGCCTTCACACAAAAAACCCTAAGCCAAGAATAAGAAGAAGAAGGTTCCCCTATTTTCTGCTTCAACTCTTCATCCAGCGCGAGGAAGATCCATCTCACGAGCGGAGTTGAAGTTGGTTTGTCCACGAATCAAGCTTCTCCTACATCATCTGATCATCATCAACACGAAGTTTTATGTTCTTCTGGACGACCACCACGAAGAGTTCATTTGGATTTGATCTTCAACTCAGAACTCTTCTTTTATTCTACCTTTCATATCTTTGTGTGTGTGGTAGTGGTTCAAGCGTTTCTTGTGCTTGATCCACGTGTGGATTGTTGTTCTGATTGCGTGTTTGCATCAGACAACGTGTGTGGTGTGTTGGTCAGATCAAGGCTAGAGGATCTGATCTATTGTGGACTTGATCTAGCGTGTGTGTGTGTGGTTGAGCCGTTGTGCTCGTGTGTGTGTGGTGTACTCAGTTCTTAAGTAGTGTGTCCTCACTATGTGAGGGGTGGACGTAGGAGTCACGTGGTGTGATCTCCGAACCACCTAAAAAATCCCTTGTGCATTGTGGTTTGACTTGTGGTTTGCATTGTGTTGCGCTAGATGCATGCCTAGGGATTTAATCTACACACTACTTGTTAATTTGTTCACACACATTACATCAGATCAAAGGGGTTTTAATTGAGTAGATCTTTTAATCCAAAGTAATTCTTAAATTGCTTAAGTTTCCGCTGCAAATCTATTCAACCCCCCCCTCTAGCTTTGCCATAACCGAATATTCGATCCTAACAATTGGTATCAGAGCTGGTTCTCTGTTCATCGGTTGTGTTTTGAGAGATCCATCTTTGTGTGCTTAACTGCTCTGAGTCCTTTGAGCAGGTTTAAATCTGATTCTGATCTGACTTGATTTGATTGAACTGATTGATTGCCTTTTGATCTCACTCAATATTTTGTTGATTGGTCTAATCATCTGAAACATATTCAGAAACATGGCTAAGTTCTCAAGCATCATGAATAGACCTATGATAATTGAGTTTGATGACAAGGTTGATAAAATGCAGGTCTCCTCTATGAAAACATACAAGTCTAGGAAGGGAACAGAAGAAAAATGCTACATGGCTCATGGCAGCTCAAGAGGCTCTTCCCGTTCAGACGAATCTGAAGAATCAAATTTGTCAGAGAAGTCAAGAAACTTTCAAAGGTCAAGTAAATCCAATTCAAACCCATTTGATGTATCAATATCTAATTCTGATTCAGAGGATGATATTTCCTATGATGAATTGATAGAATGCTATGAGCACTTGTCCAATCAATTTAAGAAGGTAAAAGCTCTCAACAAGAAGATAAAAGAAAAATTAGAGAAGAATGAAATGATAATTGATAATGCTCAAGCATTCTATGAAGAAAATAAAAAATTGAAAATGGAGAATGAAAAATTGGAAAATTAAGTCAAAAACTATAGAATCATGTTTTCTAAATTGAAAGAAGATCATGATCAGGTTGAATCTGAAAATTTTGATTTGAAAAATGAAAATGAAAAATTGATTGATCATAATGAGAATCTCAAATTTGATAATGATCAATTGAACAAACAAATCTCCAACATGGCTCATGATCACCAAATAAAAGAAAATTGCAATCAACTAGTTGAGGAAAATAATCATCTGAAAAAGAAGATTGAAAGCTTGTATCATGACAGACCATTAAATGATGAATGGAACAATTTTAAGAAGAAAATTGCTGACTTAGAAAATCAAGTTGTTCAAAGTGAAATTGAAAAGAACAAAATACAAAATGGTCTGGATGTCATGAAAAACCAACTTCTAACTTCTGAAAAAGAAATTGTTGCATTGAAAGCTGAAAAGAAAAAAATTGACGAATGAACTTGAAGTGGTTATTAAACAAAATGAAAAATTGAACAAAAGTGCTGCAAAAAGGAAGAATCATGTTTCAATTGAAAACCAGAAAAGGAAAATGGAAAAGAAAACAAGAGTCTACAAGGTCTCCACACCTCCTCCAGCAGCCCAGAATGTTTCAAGGAAATCTCCAACTCCACATCATGCCAAGAGATACCAAAGGGTACCATCTCCTTCTTCTCAACCCAAAGATAATCAAAGGTACTCTAAAGGACCTCAGAGATTCCAGCAAATGCAATCACACTATGGTAAGCTCCAGGTAAGTACTCAACCTATTTGCTTCAAATGCAATAGACTTGGTCATCTTGCTAAATTCTGTTGGAATAAAAATCAACACTCTCATAAAAATGTCAAGTTTGTCCAATGCTTTACATGTCATGAACATGGACATTTGTCTAAGAACTGTTGGCATAAGAATCATGATTTTGTGCATGTTCCCAAGCCCCATGCTCATAATTTCATTAATGAAAGAAATACAGCTATGCAAAAAATAAAATCACTTTGGATTCAGAAATCATTGTTGAATTCTCACATTGACGTCATTGCAGGACCCAAGCAAGTGTGGGTCCCAAAATCAACTTAATGAACAAGCTGAGATGTCTTGCAGCTAAAAATTAGAAATGGATTCATGACATTGGCTGTGCAAGGCAAGAAATGATGGAGAACAAAGGCAATTTTTTCTTAGACTATGATTGAAGACTGTTCAGGTAAAATCTCTTTAACACTTCAGTTTTGAAAAGCAAGAATTGAAATGGACTTTTAATTCCATCTGAGCAATGAAAAATGTATTTTTGATGCTATCCCCAAATGACAATGCTTCTTAGCGATTGGAGTCATGCTAAATTTGAGGAAAAATGGATCTTTTATGCAGTGACTATTTGGTATATCAAATGGTGAAATGTGGAAGGACAAGTCCGACATGTCTGGAAACTATCATTATGCGTGAGAAATATTCTCCGCCAAGTATCAATAGTCTTATACTGCATAAAGACCGGAAAAAAAAATTCAATTGATCATGTCCATACCTTCTTTTTGCAAATTGCTTGACAAGAACATGTGTGAATTGCTTGAATGCTCATTTCAATACCATGCAAACATTATGGGGGAGTAAGTCAAAAAGAGTTTTTGAGTGAGTTGTTTGAGGGACATTCTTTCACATTAATCTTGCCACATGTCTCTCTTTAAAGAATGAATGTTGGTGTTTTTATGCTTATGGATGTCCTTTTATGTGCAAATGCTTGGTATGTTTGTGTATTTCATTGATTGATTTGCTTGAATGATGAGTCATCATATGCACACTCTATGGGGAGTAAGTTAAGGCTAGGTGAGTGAAATTCATAAGGGATGCCCTTCATACTCAATGTGTATTTATCCCTCAATCTTATGGTTCAAATCACTCTCAATTCAAAGCCTTAAAGCTGAAGTTTCAAAGCCCCTGTCGACAGCCCCAAATAGCCGGTCGACAGATATTCCTTCACAAAACCCAGAAATTGCACCCTGTGTGCATCTGTCTATAGCCACTTCTTCTGCTATCGACAGCCAGGCATAGTTCTGAACTTCATATTTTCTGTCCGTCTGTATCTGTCGATAGCCAGCACCCTAGCTGTTGACAGCCCATACCTTGCCTGAACCCAGAACTTCACAACTGTCTGCATCTGCCGACATGCTCATGTTTGCTGTCGACAGATACTCACTTCATCCATAAATCTTCATCTTTTCTAATCCTTTCTTTATGAGTATGTTCATATTATTGATGCAAGGGGAGAATAGGGACTTACTATTCATTGCAATCTTTCATACTCACATAGTATCAAAGACATTGACTTAATCACAATGATTTTGATATAATATTTTGTGTTTGAGTCTAGGTTGTGTCATCTAGAAAACATTGATCAAATCTAATGATTCTAACCTAACTCACTTGAATAACTCCCTTGCAAATAATCATTTTTCTCAAGTGGATTGATAAGTACGAAGGTTATTGAACTTTATGTTTTACATTGGCTTTTGACCTTAAATAACCTTTTGATCATGATTTATGAATTAAAAACAAAAGGAGAAAAGCTACCTATTTCTAAACTCAAAGTTTAAACAAAAAGTATTTAAAATGGGATAAAGGTAGAGCAATGATGAGTATTACCGAGTAACCGGGGACATGGGCATCACAAATGTCTGTCTTCGCATCAAAAAGTATTTTCATTATCTCTGTACAATGGTATGATGGTCACTTACACTGAGTAACTGGGGTACGGGCATCCCAAATGTCTACCTTCACGTCAAAAGGTGAAAGTGATCTTAATTACTACTTTTCCCACATTAACTTGACAAAGAAAAAATTCAATGCAAGAAATAGAGTGTAGCCTCCATGTTTTTACATCAAGGGCAATGTGTTGTTTATTGTTAATCGCTCATGTAAACATTACTTTCAAGTACCAACTGAACATCACCCACAAAGGAACATGTTTTCTACAACGGTTTTATTCAAAGGGGTTATCTTATTTTCAATGTTTTTGAACGATGTCTTCTAAATGCTACAACTTGAGATTCCCGAAGTATTATTTCTTAACCATTGTAGAATTTTATGTGTCCAACTACTAGTGTCTATGACATCTTGCAATGGGTATAAACCAGTTCTCAACCTTAAAATTCTAATTGAACACTCATTCCCCACTCATATCTTTCACAATTCAGTTCTGTGGTCACACAGTTCTTTGATTCATTTCCATCCACTTCTTTGAGTGATTAGTCTGTTAACTCCGTCAGCTCTTTCTCCTTCACTTTTGCTTTTGTTGTTTCATGCAATGGATTACCTTTTTTTGTAACTGTGTGTACTTACTGATCAATGACTGGAAACACAGTTTTTTACTTCATTCTTATCCATTTGTGCATGACTTATCTTTTTGGATGTTGCCAAAAGGGGGAGAAACATCAATTGTGTATAAATTGAAATTTTGTCATCATCAAAAAGGGGGAGAATGTTGGGTTTACATGAGTATGTTAAGTTGACATATGGTATGTTTGTTTTTTATGATGAGTAATCGATGAGCATTTCATGAACAATACAAATTGATGTGGTGTGAATATGTGAAACATAATGAGAATGTCAAGTCAAGCAAATGTTAATCAAGAAAAGTAAATGCTAATCAAGAAAAAAAGTCTAACTTGTTCATTTATATGTCATTATATCTCACTAATAAATGTCTTTTAATGTAGGTGTGAATGTACACAAGACAAGCAACAAAATCCAAGTGCAAATGAACAAGACAAGCTGCTGGAACAAGTAGCTGTCAACAGATGAATAGTGTGTTGTCAACAGATGAATAGTGTACCTGTCGACAAATACACTGTAGCCTGTCGACAGATACACTATAGCCTGTCGAAAGATACACACAAAAAATGGTTTCTCGGAAGGCCAGTCTTCTGGATTTTGCAAACATGTCAGCACCTGTCGACAGCAGCATGTCGGCTGTCGACAGACGAAGTTTTGGGAAGATCCGATGGTTATGATATGATCTATATTTGGGTGTTTCCTTTTAGCACGACTCTCTATGTTTGGACACCACTATATATAGACCATATAGAGGTATTTTCGCAGCAAGGAGCCTTCACACAAAAAACCCTAAGCCAAGAACAAGAAGAAGAAGGTTCCCCTGTTTTCTGCTTCAACTCTCCATCCAACGCGAGGAAGATTCATCTCACGAGCGGAGTTGAAGTTGGTTTGTCCACGAATCAAGCTTCTCCTACATCATCTGATCATCATCAACACGAAGTTTGAAGTTCTTCTGGATGACCACCACGAAGAGTTCATTTGGATTTGATCTTCAACTCAGAACTCTTCTTTTATTCTACCTTTCATATCTTTGTGTGTGTGGTAGTGGTTCAAGCGTTCCTTGTGCTTGATCCACGTGTGGATTGTTGTTCTGATTGCGTGTTTGCATCAGACAACGTGTGTGGTGTGTTGGTCAGATCAAGGCTAGAGGATCTGATCTATTGTGGACTTGATCTAGCGTGTGTGTGTGTGGTTGAGTCGTTGTGCTCATGTGTGTGTGGTGTACTCAGTTCTTGAGTAGTGTGTCCTCACTGTGTGAGGGGTGGACGTAGGAGTCACGTGGTGTGATCTCCGAACCACCTAAAAAATCCCTTGTGCACTGTGGTTTGACTTGTGGTTAGCATTGTGTTGCGATAGATGCATGCCTAGGGATTTTGTCTACACACTACTTGTTAATTTGTTCACACACATTACATTAGATCAAAGGGGTTTTAGTTGAGTAGATCTTTTAATCCAAAGTAATTCTTAAATTGCTTAAGTTTCCGCTGCAAATCTATTCAACCCCCCCTTCTAGCTTTGCCATAACCGAATATCTGATCCTAACATAATGCATACTCACTGATTTTTAGTTTAGAAAATATGACTATTTGCACAGGTATAAGAAAATTTCCAAACTCTTATGGCATGAACTGATATCCATAAACATTGTACAGAAATTCTCTAACAATCAAATTCTACATGGATTACACAATCAGTAACTTTCAAGGTTGGAAAACCTGTCTAACATACATTTTACGAATTTTAATAAATAAAATATCCAACAAAAATTCCACAAAATTTCACAACATCATCCGCTCGAAGTATTACATAGCATATAAAATTTACAGTATATCCTCATGCGCAGAAATCCAAAAAATAAATTATAAAGGGGCAAACAGCACACTGTTCTTTTATGAAGAACCCAGCGGCAAGGGGGTGGCCGCTTACCTGGTTGACGGCAACATAGGTGGCCGCTAACCTTGGATCTTAACGGCAGCAAAGGTTGCTGTTAAATTCCTGTCTGTGCAAAACACAAACTGAACTCAAAAGTCGAATGAAGGGGGGGTTCCAGGACTCGAATAAAATTCTGAAAAATAGCCTAGGACCTACTACACATATGTATGAATAGTGTGGAGGGTTTACTTGCCTTTGAATAAATCTACAAATAGAGATTTGTGTCGAAGAAGCCCTCCTCGGCCTGAGCCAAAGAGTCCTCAAATCCTCCTCGATCCGGCTTCTGTGAAGACTCTTGAAGTACACCGGACTCGGGGAAGCAATCCTTGATGTTCATAGAGTCTCCTAAACGTCGCACCTCGCCGGAAGACACACCACCAAGCAAGATCAAGGCCTCCAAAGATTGGGTTTCGCACAAGCCAACTAGGGTTTTTCTCCAGAAAGCAAAAAGGGTCAGATCTGGTCAAGGATGGGTATTTTTATAGAGTAAGGGTCGGAGACGCGCTTAGGTAAGGTTTCCTAACCGTTGGGGGTCGGTTACCAAAACTAAGAGATGACATTTCTGGAGGCGTTTCCGGATCTGAAATGCAACAGATCTAGAAGACTAATGTCAACATCACTGGCCGCCAATATGGAGTTGGCGTCCATCGATGTGGCCGCTGACTTGAGGTTAACGTCCACTCATGTGGACGCCTACTAGTCGCTTTGCCAGAACTTAAAAACTATAGAAAATTATATTTACACAATGCATGTACATTAAATATACAATGTATACATTAAATAATACTATTTATGTAATGTAAATAAATAACATGCCAATAATATATATATACACATATTTACAACAATACATCCAATAGTATATGTGTATATTTATATCTATACACACAAGCATAATTTCTCGCAAAATCAAACACCCATATATATATTTATATAAGAGGGCAAATTCAACGGCCTTACAGTGTGTATGTGCATGGGAAGTGAGAGAATAAATGCATGTGTGGGTGAAATGTGTAATGTGATAAGATAATTAAATTGTAATACCCTGGAGAAGGGTCTTGATAAATTGTGATATCCTGGACAAGGATCTTGATAAATTGTGATACCCTGGACAAGGGTCTTGATAAATTGTAATACACTGGAGAAGGGTCTTGATAAATTGTGATACCCTGGGCAAGGGTCTTGTGAAATCCTAGAGGGGACAAGTTCCACTGGTAATGGTGGGAAGGGCTTTCCCCAGTTTCTGCAGGAACTAAGACTTGATTACTATGTTAGTGCTGAAGTATGGTGATTAAGTACATGAATGTGAATGTGTATGTGCTACATGTTCGTCTAAGTGGTGGTTTGGGCTGTGTTTGGCATTGTGCAAGAATGAACATAAGTATACGTGAAAACTATATGGAAACCATGTGATACGTGAATGTGTAATGTGTAAATGTGTGTAAGTGAATGTGTGATAGAGTGAAAGTAAGTGCATGTGAAAGCCAAGGATAAGTATATGTGTGCATGTCATGTGAAAATAGTACAAGTGTAAATGTTAATATTGTTAAATTGATATCCTGTCTAGTACTATGTATAAATGTGTGTTATCGTACCCATGAATTAGATCATTCCTTGGTGTGCATGTGTTAATATGATACTTGTCAAATGATAAAAGTGACATTATGTTTAGTACCAAGTGTAAGTACATGTTTTCATATCCATGAATTATAACGACTTGATGTACATGTGTTTAGTATTATGTTGTGTAGTCAAATCTATACAATATACTAAAACACAGTTTTTATCAAGACACGTGGCTGCAGCAGGTAAAAAATTTTCCCACCTAAGCTTCTCCACATTATTTCTTTACAGCTCTTTTTATTTCTCTCTCTTTATGTCAGCCTTTCTGTAGCAGGAAAAAGGGACACATTGGCTTTATTTACATAGCCAACCTAACCAGTGAATGAGTTCTGGTCCAGAGGGATGGGGTCTGCTTCTCTCTCTCTCTTCTCTCTCTCTCTCTCTCTATACTCATATATATATATCTTGGATAATTCTTTCCTATCTCTACCTAAGGACCTTTTTTTTTTTAAATTATCTTTTAAACACCCGCTTTTCTATACACATACAGATATGGTTAAATTGTATATAAGTTTGGTGTAATGAAACCATATGGTTTGATTTTACATTAACATAAACATTATGTATTGTATGCATTAAGTGTAAAAAAAATTTGCAGCATGATAATTAATACGAGTCTCTTTGATAAAAAATTAAGATTATTCTTCTTAGGTGAAAGTCAAATTAACTTAATTAGTTTAATTTGACTTATTTTATCAAGTTTAATCTTTAGATGACTTTCTTAAATTTTGGTACATTTATTTTTATGTTAAGAGCCATCTACATCGCACGGGGTGTCAACTAGATTTGACTTAAATATTTTTCAGATGCTAAGAAGCCATCTGTCCCAACTATTCAAGGGCTTACCATATATAATTATGTTAAAATTATATATGAATATATACAATATAAAGTTTCTATGCATCGCTCTCCTATATAAATACATATTTATATTTCATATATTTTAAAATATTTTTCTTGGTAGGCTGTGAAGATTTCAATGTCCTCTATATCTTAACAAAAAGATATCACTTTGAAGGTTGTAGCTGCATCACTGTTTAGGTTCTTACATCTACATCGACTATTATTTTATCGTAGGATGTTTTTGCCCATCTCTGGACTCAAGTTTTGTACTATGGATTTGAAGTTTTTTTGAGAAAAATAAACTATTTTTTTTCTCTTTATATTATACATTGTTCTATGGGTGCTTTTCTTCAAAGTTATATTCATTTTAAGTAATATATTTGAGTTTTTTTGTTTGAATATATATTTTCTTGGAATTGGTGCATTGTTTATATAAAAATTTATAAGTTTATATATGCTATTTACAAGACCTTTATATAATATGACATACGAAGAAAGATTTTTTATTAGTTGACAATCACTATTTCATTTTAAAAATAAGATTCATAATTAATAATGAGACGATTTCAAATTGTAGGAAATTTTATATAAAAAAAATTAAATAAATAAATGTGGATGATCTACTCCACCGCGTGGCCATGCTAGGAGACACTGGTGGGGTGAGGAGCTGCCTAGCCCGTGGCGCCACAGTCGACTGCAGGGACCAGGATGGTGGACGCCGCTGCATAGGGCGACGTTTAAGGGGCGTGTGGAGGTGGCAGAGATCCTGATCTAGCACGGGGCGTTGCTGCACAGGGCGGTTCCATCGTCCCTGCCGTTCCACACTACCGCGCAGCGGTTACTGTAGCACAATAGTAATTACACTATGGTTACTATTGCGTAACAATAGGTTACAGTTTGTTTTTTTTTCTTCTTAGTTTTAAATTTCTATTTTAAAATATGATTTTGTAAGATGACATTTTTCAATTTATAATTTTTTTTAAATATCAAAACAATATCATTAGAAAATTATACATACTAATGTGCGTCGGGTCCGAGATCCGATAGATGACCTACTGCTCGCCGAACACACTATTACGCCGCTGACCATCATAGAGAGATGTGATGTAAATGTGATGTAGTGATACTCCATTTGTTAATGTATATATGTTCTATTCTCTCTCTTCCCAATTTTTCACATTTTATTCATTTTATAACTAATATTTTATACATCAAATTACTTTCTTATATGTTCTTCAACTTACGATAGATAGAATGTTATGTTTTTTATATATTATTTTTTTATGTCAATACTCCTCTATTATTATCAATAATGATGGTACTAAATCTAATTTTATAATATATATTTATTTTAACTTAATACATGTTTGAAAAATATTCGTGCATCGCACGGGTGTCCAACTAGTGTGAACTATATGCACGTGTCATGTAATTGGGATAAATTTTCTATAAAAACAGCAAGCTAAATGTAGAGTAAAATGCTATATTGCATGTGAAGTGAGTTAGAGATCATGCTGGGAATGTTACTTACATTGTACATGTTTCCATGATTAAATGTGTAGAATTGTGCAATGATTAGAATAAAGTATGCAAGCATGTGATTGTATGTTTGTACTCATGTTAATGATACCATGTTATTAGTATCCATGTTTAGATTATTTCTACATGTGTTAGATTAATTGTTTAATACGATTCCATGTTTATTCTTTTTGTTATAGCATGAGCATGTATGAATTTAATTGCTGAAATTTTAATAAGTTTAGTAGTGTTAAATGTTAGAAAGCATGTATGATAAGTGCATGGTTTGAATTTTTAGTTACTTGCTAAGTCTATTGTGTAGACTCACCCTTGCTAAACATTTAGGAAATTTTTAAGCCGAGGAGATAGCAAGATCCGGTGAGGAGCGTGGAATATAGTTAAATACTTGTAATTTATTTTTCATAGTATGTAATGCCACAATTGTAATTTGATCCTTGATCATATGTACTTGGAGTTGGCTATGTGTCACGCCCCTCCAATTTAGCAGCGGAATAAATCGGAGGGAGACGCGAACATCGAGTATGGTAACGACAATTGCGCATACTTTCGCAAACATCAGAGCATTTAATGAACAATAATTGAAATAACTCTTGATTTCATTATAAAATCGCTAAGACTATTACAACCACTAATTCAGAGCCAAACACAAGGCTCAATGACATCACTATATTGAAAAGAAATCTAAAGCAATACTAGACTCCATGGTACTAAGGTAACTCCATGAGTTGACTTCGGGTCGCTCATCACTCTAGCCCTGTCCCATTGGTACGTATAAAGTCATCGTCCGACTTACCTGAGACACAATAACAAATAATGAAGGGTGAGCGATAACGCCCAGTAGGACTTATCTCAGCCAGCTCAAGCAGGCTTTAAATAATTAGTGCATTAAATGGCAGAGTAACTAAAGATAGAGCGAGTCATGTAAAGTTGAGAAAGTAAGAGCACAAGTAACATGGTTCAAATAGCAGATGGATCATGTATAGTACAATGATAAGATCAAGTCACGATAGAAGGCAACACGACACGATAGCAATAACGTCAACATCAAGCAATAGCACGACACATGTATAGCAAGGAGAGAAAAAGTAGTTGGCCATATAGAGAGTAAATTCCACTTGATTGATTTTCTTATCAATCGAAATAGTCTGGAACTTTTGATTAACTTTCATCAATCGAGATAGTAATTGCACTTTGGTTATCCGAAGATAGCCGAGAGAGAGTATAGCACTTGTTTGTCAAAAGACAACGAGAGAATATAGCACTTTGTATTGATTGTCTTAGATTAATCTTGATAGTATGGCACTTGGATGTAATGCCGACATCCTGATCATTTAACTCCCGCGGGCAAATGGGCACTTTCGGGTTGCTCCTCCCAGGACATGATCGGGCCCTATTGCGCTGGCATTGGTTATATGTTTATCTTTAGACAATCAATTAATGGCCAATTTGAGAATACCAAGAAAATAGATAAGAGCACTAGATGAATAGATGAGATGGTAGAGTGAACGTGAATAGGTGAGCGAGTAGAGTATAGATGAGAACTAGTGGACATCACGTAAAACAACGAGTAAACAGGCGATAGTAACAGTTGCACAACACACGCACTTGGTGTTGGCAGTCAGGTGGAAATTCACGACCCTACACTGGCCTTGTTATGCACAGGTCCAGAGGTCCGGCGTGATTCAAGACGAAGAGCGAACTTCTAATAGCCGTTTGGACCATATTGATCCCTAAAGGGTGTAATAGGTGTTAGGGTACAACCCGCTCGTCGACCATGTGGGAATCCATGATCAGAGGAGACTTACGGAGGCCTTGAACAAAGACTCACTAGTCCGGCAGAAGGAGTATCCGACGGAGAGTTCGTCCAAGCCAAGAAAGTGTGTATATAGAAAATAAGTGCTCGACGTTCTAGAGGAATTCTATAACAGTGGAGCGTCGATATCGGTATAGAGACAACGCAAGAAACGAATACAAGTCCTTTAAAATAGGGCAATTAATATACTTTATTGCAATAAATTACCAGATACATTAAGAGATATTTTATGCCAGATTTCAGCCATATATGGATGGTTCATGTGGGTGCATGTGTAAGAGAGATCATAGATAGAAAAGAAGTCGTGAATATGTATTTTAAAACATTCAATAAAACTCCATTTTTAAAACAAGTTTTTACTGGGGGTATAACTGTAAAAAGGCGTAAGAATTATTTAGAAAGCGACAGAAATAATTTTTATGGGTTTTCATTAAAAACCTGTGAAGGCGACATAGGACAATAAGGATTGCAACAGGGGTAGGCAGATCGCGACATGGGTACCGTCGCGACGGCCTTGTGAACGCGACAGAGGCGGAAAAGGGTCGCGACAGGACAGGCACAGGGATAGCGACGGACTTACCTGTCGCTTTTCTGAACGCGACGGGTAGGCTGTCGCAATCGGACCCCAGAAGGCGACATATCGGGCCGTCGCTTTCTGGTGGTTTGCGCCTGACTCTGACAAGAGAGTCGACCAGACATTGGATTGCGGACCAGAACATTCAAATTTTGATACAGGGTCATTAGAAAAAATCATAAAACTAATTATATACTGATGAAAAATCACGAAACTAGTTTTGAATGATCTAGACATGCAAGGGTACTTCCAGTAATTAGGAATTCAAAAACAATCATGGTATCGACATGGTTCTAACAAGTGGAACAAGAAGTAACCTGATTCCAGGTGCAGCAGAGATGAATGATTTAATTCGAAAAACATGCTTGATAAAAATCGGGGCTTTTAGGGGAAAAAGATGCCTATCATGCATCAGTATCTCCCATAAAATTTGGAGGCATGAGATAGAGTATTCAAAGAGATATGAATTAAGCATGAAGGTTCGGGGTCATAAGAGGTGTAGAACTTCTAAATTCAAGAAGGAAATATTGGATCAATGGAAAATTATAAAACTTGAGGGTTTTGTTCCTGATGTATGGAACAATCTACAGAAGAAATATTCGGATTTTCGCTTGTGAGAATGCCTACTTTTGACTCGATTTATTTCTAGGGCTTAGAACTCTAAGAACGAGGAAGAAGCTCCAAGAACTCCTTCTCCCCATGAGATCCTCTCCTCCTTGGCCTCTTCTCCATGCCAACAACCTTTGGCAACGAGATAGGGTCGGCAAGAGGGTTTAAGAGGTGTATCTATGCTAGTTTGTTTCTAATTCCTAATAGTACTCTAACTTCTATTAAATTCCGAATTTCCTCCTTTCCTAACCTCCTCCCATGCTTTCCTCTTCCTATTTGGGTTAGGATGGGAGCCAAATTCGTGGCCAACCTATTAGGGTAGGTTTAGGAATCCAATTCTAACTCAAAGTTCCTATTTAATGTATTAAATACCCCTTTTCTATTTAGGTAATAATTTAGTTAGAATTTAGGGTATTTTCCTATTATTCTTCTTTAAAAATCCTTATTTTGGCCCCTAATTTATAATGGGTCCATTTAACCAACCCATTATTTATGGAATTTATCTTATAGTTTTCCCTTTTTAATTAGGGAATAATAGAGTTATGAAATTTTATTGCATTTTCTTATTTGAATTTATTCATGGGCTATGAGAGGTCTTGGTCCAAACCCGATAATGGTTAATCATCACATGATGTTGGAAGTCTCTCCAACATAATCGTTTAATTATGGACACGTTATCTTTCCGTGTTAACGGTTTTCCGACTTAGTTTCCCTAATTTAGATAATTAGTCCATTGTGGCGTACACTTGGCCAATAGGATTTTTCGTTGCACGAATTTCTTCGTGGAACACTTAGGATAATATTTGAGGTTGATTTATAATTATTACAAAATTTCCGGTGTATTCTTGCACATACAATAATGGGTATTATGTTTCTATTATTCAATTAAAGAAATTATTATTTTGAATTTTTTAAGTATTAATTTTCCGGGTGCTACACTATGTGTTTAGAGAACATGTGTTTATGTTATTTCTTATTGGACTATATAGACTGTTGTATGTGGATTAAAAGTTGATGGAATAAGATTTATTTAAATTCTGTTGCATTATTCATTTCTATTCGTGTATATCTCAGCTCACTTGTATATCATTGGGATTTTCTCCTCTGTAACGGCTTGCTCTCATCCGATGTGGGTTACTGCAACTGTACCGAGTGAAAGTGGGTCGTTACATTTTGTCTGATGGTTAACAGCAACCTGGTTGACGTTTACCTGTTCTTGACGTCCATATATGTGGACGCCAACCTGTCGTTCATAGAACCTCACAGAACACAAAAACAACACAATTCAAGGTATTCAGCACATTGGGCCTAATGCTAATCATTGTTTATTCATCAAAACTTTTGTGTTACACTTATTGGAATGAGAAAGGACATCACTTTGCTCTACGAGCCATAAAGAAATCACATGAGATTGGGCGAAAAGTGTCAATGTACTCTTCATAGGTTAGGATGTCCTTCCAGTTCTCCTGCACTGCATGTCCCACCTTCTAGCTAACTGTGTACTTCTCCCAAGTCTTCTTGGCCTTCTTCATCAACTTCTCATTCTTGCCTGAGATGATCATGGTAGTACAGTGAGATGAATTTGGAATTCCCCCTGGTATTCCTAGCTAATGCTGGCACCGGTGTGGGTGGTACCCACCATCTGATCAAGATCAGTTAGCCATAAGTCTCTGTCCTCTTTGTTGCAAACTCTGAACTCAATGGTCATTATGAACAGTGGTCTCACTATGAAGTCCTCCACTGGGAAGTATCCAAGGTAGTCATTCCATGCATCTCTACTCTTCATGTGCTATCCACACTTGATCTGATCTTCTCTCATACCACTCCCTGCTGCGTATACTGAACTCCGAAGGAAGATTTTGGAGGGGGTAGGTTGCTTCTCAGCATAATCCAACTTTAGATGAGCTTCCATCCATACCTGAAGTAGAAACAGGCTTCCACATGTCTATCCCTCTAGGCTCATTGTGGTGAGGGAGCTGTAGAGATGTGCCAGCACTGCAGGAGCAAGTGACTGCCCATGCCAAAGTAGAGATAGGATTCCCACATGCTCGTACTGGGGGAAATCGCCACTGGTAGGGAACAAGAAGACATCGGCAAGGTAGAGTGTCATCCAAGAAAATCCTAATCTTGTTTGTCATCCTCAGCACCTCCTTCTTGTCCTGCACGATGTCTGCCCGAATCTCTTCCTATGGGAGAAGAGGGGTCATAGTGTCATACTCTAGGCAGCGTTTCCAGCCCAGGAACAATTCCACCTCTTCCAACAGCAAGGTTGCCTCGAATCTCTGGAACACGAATGTGTGTGTGTGTGTGGGTGCCAGCGCTCCACTAGTGCTCCAAGAGCATCAAATCCGCACCACATGTCCTTCATGTTCTTGGCCAGAATGACCATGAAGCTCAGGTTCGACCAAGCCCCAATCTATCTCCTCATGCCAATTGTTAATACATTTACCAAGTTGATTAGCCAGGAGAAGGCTCGTACCTGGCCTTGGCTTGGGAAGGCGGGCACATCTTGCACATCCAGGAAGCACCATGAGAAGGAGGATGGGGCGTTTTCAGCAAGAAAAGGGACAAGAATAGACACTACATACCTCTCCGTTGGCTAATCAGGTGCTAAGATGCCCCGGAACTTCACTCAAAACACTCGGGTTCATGCTTGTGGATGTTCCAGTTGATGTAGAGGCCATGGAGACTTGCTGCAGGTTGTTCAGAAGCTCTCTGGTTTGGAGTTGAGGAAGGGAGGACAGAGGTTGAAGAAGGAAGAGTCCTAATGGCCTCCCAACTGCTATTTTTTCAGTTTTATCCACTGCCAAGTTAACGTCAACATCGTTTGACGTCGGTTCACTATTGATGGCAACATATGGGATGTTTACTCTTGTAGACGGCATACTATGTTGACGTCAACTGTGCATTGACAGCAATCGGGGTTCACGTCAACTGTGGCGAATTTTCAAAGCTTTCTCACTTGTAAGGCTATTATTTCTCATCTTGTGCTTCGAGTTATTTTGCAGGATATTTAAGCACAGGCTATGATTCAAATCCAGGAACACTCATGTGATCTTGAGTGTAGTACAGGTATCTCTAACATAGGATTAATCACTAGAGGCAAATAACTTGGCGACCGTGAACTTGGAGTTCCCTTTACCAAAACTATGACGGGTTTGCATCTCCCATTATTTGTTTTGGCCTTAAGAAAATTCCTCTAGTTCTAACTTGCATTTTAGATAGAAACTCACAACAACATGCATTTAGGATTCACTACTAACATTCTCTTACTAACCAAAAAAAAAATGGACTTTTTTTCTCAATTACTATGGCACCCAGCTCAAGTGGTCAACCAATAGCCTACCTTCTTGAATATCAAAGCTGATATCGGGCCGTTATTGCCTATTCTCCAAATAATCCCAATAGTCCCACCATGCACATTGCGACGAACCTCATTATACCGGTACGGTTTATACCAACCCACGTATCGCGTTATCACATCACAAGGGGACATTTACCCAACAATGACATTCAGCTGAGATACACGTGAATATAAGAACAGAGTAGCGGAAGTAAAAGAACCACTGTCTTCATTTCATTCATCATCCACATTAACATACATGTTTCGATAACATTAAAGAGCTAAAAGTCCACATAATTTAAATTGCTGAAAATCAAATACATAGATGTCCATACTTATATTCTTCATGATAATGCTAGTACAATGTTCAATTTACATACTATGAAAATCACAAAATGTCACAAGTACTCCAACACTCTAATCACCGCGCTCGGAGTCGGTCTCCAATGTCTCCTCCACAAGTGTCTCGTCACCAACTACACCTGTACGCCGAAGCAAGTAGTGAGTCTAAAGACTCCGCAAGTAATTCTACACATACCGTACATGCACATATCATAGTAGGTTCTACATACACATTCACAAGGCACAACATGTAGCATGCTTGACATTAAATCTTACACCTATCATGGTGAATCTACAATTTAAACACATGGACTATGCTTTCAGATTTCCTAAAAGAATCACCTATCACATGCTTTCTATTCATTCCTCACATAAAAATCTACCTTCAACCAACTAAGACATGAAGTCATTAACATGAACTCCCGAGCATGCATGAAAGGAACATACCTAACATGGAATCTACACATTCCTACGCATGTACGTAACCATTTTACATGCTTTAAGCTTGCTGGTTTTACATGATTTAGCAACCATAATCTAACACATGAGAGCTACAACAACGATTAAATCACAACATGTGAACAACCAAGTATGGAAGTTGTTTATATATGCTTAACATTATCCCTAGCATGGATTCTAGGCATTTTGCATACATAAACATGATCATAACATAGTTAAGTTACTGTTTAAGCATGATTTCAGATTGTCATAACATGGATTACAAACTCACATCCTCACATTTTGGTTTCACATTTTTACACAATTTCAAATTCGCATATTTCACACTTTACACATGCACTTTTACACATTGTCACATTCACATTTTTCACATGACACATACACATTTACACATTCACATTTAGTGCCGTGACACATAGTCCAAACCACCAAAGAAGGAACACAACACATCACATCACATAGATGCCATCTAGGCAATACAATGGCGACTCTTGGACTGCGCAGACCGGAGAACAAGTCTCCACCCTAACCAGTGGTACTTGTCCACCTCCAGGATTTCCCCTAACGCCCTTAGGGTCACAACACATTGAACCTTCTCTCAGGGAGACTTTTCCCTGATACGGTTCCACTGCCCTCTGTGGAAGCAGTGTCACACTTGGCACAATTTACACATTACACGTTTTCCGATTTAAGCACTTAGTTTAGCACATGACACTCACATCTCACTCATTTCACTCATTCACACACATGGGGCTCTGTTTTCCTGACATGACACTACAATTACAGAAATTTTACACTCAGGAATTTCACCCTTCAGGTTGAAATGAACAGAATTAAATCATTTTTGCAACGGCATGCATAAATTTTGCATTTCTACATAGAAAATTCATATTGCATCATATACTGTCCAAATGACCTGAAATTTTAACCACCAGATGATTCTGGTTTAGGATCCCACATGCAAATTTTCAAATTTTTTCTAACCTAAAACGTAATTACAGAAAATCTAACATCAAATTCACATGCTATCCACAATTCAAGTTAGCATGGAATTGAACACAAGCACAAATTTAACAACTCACTGTCTGAACCCTAGCATGCATAGAGCCACATGATTTATTCCCGAATTTATTGGTAATACACAATTTACGAAGATTTATCGTGACCTAGCATGATTTCTATTTCCCAAAACAGAAAATTCAATAATCATACAAGCATCGAAATTCCAGAAACCAGAGCACAGACAGGGTGTACATACATGGTCTAACAAATTAGGGCAACATGATTTTCCACGATTATCAGGATAATGGTGAGAACATACACATGAACATTCTTCCACATGCTTTTAAATATGTAAATAAGTTCTACCATCCACAAAATAAGTGTACATCATACCATTCCCATCCATCACATTAACTAGTACACATAGCATATAGAGATTACATTATTCCTCATCGTGAAACATATCGAAATTAATCATATAGAAGGGCAGAACAGCTTGCTGTTCTGCTCAATGAACTTACGGCAATTATGGCCGCTAATTAATGTTAACGGCACAATCGCTGGACGCTAAGCATGATCTTACGACAAGATGTTGCCGTTAAGTTCAGGTCTGTGCAAAACACAGACCCAAGCTCCAAAGATGGGTGAATTGGGGGTCTAGGACACGAGGGAAAATGCACAAAAATGATAAAACCAACCTAGACACATACAGGGACGTTATGGGTAGGGTACTTGCCTTTTAGGTATACTCCAAGGGATCAAAGGCTTGGTGAAGCTCTCCTTGGGCTGTCCCAAGAAGTTCCCAACCAGCCTCCAAGATGGCCTTCCTCCGGGTTCTTGAGCAAGCTCCAATGCAATCCGGTCGGGGATGCCTTCCTCGATGATCCAGCAAGCTCCTTGATGCAGCAGGTGGCCGGATCAAGCTTCAGACTTCAGATTTTTGGTTGCAAAAGTGAGGGTTTCTCACAGTCCAAAATAGGGTTTCACTCCTTTCTCTTCTTCCTCTCTTGCAAAGGGGCAAAGAGAAGGCTTAGGGTTGTAAAAATGGCTTTGTATATAGCCAAGACCTCTCACCCACGCAGGAGGTGATGTGATACCCCTTTCAGACCGTTGGGACAGCTCCCCAATGGTTGGGGTAGCTTGCTCCGGATTTCGGGTCTGCAACGCATGCAGGTCAGAGAAATTGGCGTCCACATCGCTGGCCTGGACTTAGTGTTGGCGTCCACAGGGTTGACGCCGACACAACATCGACGTCTACTGATATTGACGCTAATCTGGCCTTCGGCTAGAACTCTAAAACATGCAGAAAACCATGCACATCATGTATATATACATGTAATATCTATATGGTATTGTGCACACTACCATCAAGCATACATACATTATTTATACCTAAATTATACACATAAGTATACTAATTAATACATATGTAGATACATACATACATACACAACATGAATTATTTACATGCAATTCAATAATGTAACAAATTCGAGGGCCTTACACCCTCTCCCCCTTAAAGAAACTTCGTCCTCGAAGTTAGAACGACGCTACTCAAACAAAAGGGGATACTTCTTCTTCATCGCATCCTCAAGCTCCCAAGTAGCCTCCTCTCGTGAGAAGTTCCGCCAGAGAACTTTCACCGACGCAATACTCTTGTTCCGGAGATGCTGAAACTTCCGATCAAGAATAGCTACTGGTTGCTCGACATACGACAGATCTGGCTGAATCCCACTGGCTCATGACTAATCACATGAGACGGATCTCGGACATACTTCCTGAGCATCGAAACGTGGAACACAGGATGAACCTAGCCAAGCTGGGGTAAGGCTAGCTCATATGCCACGCTGCCCAAACATCTGAGAATCTCATATGGGCAATGAACCTAGGGCTCAACTAACTATGCCTCCAAATCTGACGACACCTCGAGTAGGCGATATCTTCAAGAAGACATGATCACCCACCTCGAACTCAAGATCCTTCCTCCTGTTGTCGGCATAGCTCTTCTGCCTATCCTGTACCGCAACAAGCCTCTTTCTGATCAGCTGGATCTTATCCGAAGTTTCCTGAACTAACTCCGGCCGATCAACTGCCTATCACCAGTCTCCTCCCAACATAAGGAGATCTGCAGGGCCTACCATACAACGCCTCGAATGAGCCATACCAATACTTGCATGAAAGTTGTTGTTGTATGCGAACTCCACTAGAGGTAAATGACGCTCCCAATCCTTCCAATCCAGCACACACGCTCTCAACATATCCTCGAGCGTCTGGATAGTCCCTTTCGAACTGTCCATCAGTCTGGGATGAAACACCGAACTGAGCTTCAGCTCCGAACCTAAAGCATCCTGAAGACCCTTCCACAACCTCGAAGTAAACCTCGGATCTTGATCCGAAATGATCGACTTCGGCACACCATGCAATCTAATGATACTACTAACATACAATCTAGCTAAACTCTCTACTGACTGCTTCTTCTTCATAGGCAAGAAATGAGCAGTCTTCGAGAATCTATCTACAACTACCCAAATCGAGTCATTGCCCCTTCTAGATCGAGGCAAACCCGAAACAAAGTCCATAGTGACAGCTTGCCACTTCCACACTGGGATGTCCATCTTTTGCATAAGGCCAGATGGTCGCTGTCGCTCGGCCTTCACTTGCTGACATACTAGACATCTAGACACATAATCCGCAACATCCTTCTTCATGCCGGACCACCAAAATGATCTCTTCAGATCTTGGTACATCTTAGTGTTACCCGGATGAATGGAGAATCGCGATCTATGAGCCTCCGCTAATACATGCTCACGGACATCTACTAAATCAGGGACACAAACACGGTGCTGAAATCTAATCACACCGTCCTCATCACGAGCAATGCCTGCCTTGCCCACTAACTCTAAGAGTCTAGGGTCGGCCTTCTGTTGCTCGATCACCTCATCCAAAACCGAAGACCTAAGAGATAACTGAGCTACAAAAGCCTGGCATAGCGATGGCTCTAACTCAGTCAACGCGCAAGCCGCATCTTCCAACATCTTCCAATCTGCTGGAGAGATGGCCTCTTTCTACTCAGAGCATCGCTACAACATTCGCCTTTCCAGGATGATACTGAAGGTCGAAGTCATGGTCCTTCAAGAACTCATCCATCTTCTCTGCCTCAGGTTTAATTCCTTTTGGGAGAAAAGATACTTTAAGCTCTTGTGGTCGGTAAACACCTCAAATCTGACACCTAAAGATAGTGCCTCCAGATCTTTAGTGCATGAACCACTGCTGCGAGCTCCAAGTCATGAGTTGGATAGTTCTTCTCTCATGCTCCTTCAACTGACGAGAAGCATAAGCCACTACCCTTTTTTCCTGCTGAGCACACACCGCCTAAACCAATCTGAGACGCATCCGTGTAGTAGCAAAACCCTCTACACCGCTCGGTAAGACTAACACCGGGGTTGTCGTGAGCTTAGTCTTCACAATTGAAAACTACTCTCACACTTCTCGACCAAACAAACTTCACTCCCTTTCTGGTAAGCTGAGTCAAAGGGGCGGCGATGGATGAAAATCCCTCAATAAATCGCCGATAGTAACCAGCTAAACCAATAAAACTACGAATCTCCGAAGGGGTCTTGGGAATCTCCCAATCCATAACTGCCTGGACCTTTGCTGGATCCACTGCAACACCAGCACCGGAGATAACATGCCGAGGAAATGAACCTCGCGCAACCAAAAATCGCACTTGCTGAACTTAGCATACAGCTTGCTCACGAAGACCTCTAACACTAACCTCAGATGCTGACGGTGTGTGGCCTCATCCGAGAGTAAACCAGCACATCATCAATAAACCACGACAAAGCTATCTAAATAAGGCCTAAACACCCTGTTCATGAGATCCATGAATGCTGCAGGGGCATTGGTCAATCCGAAAGGAAGGACCAAAAACTCATAATGTCCATAACGGGTTCTAAACGCCGTCTTGGACACGTCCTCACTCCGAATCCTCAACTGATGATAACCAGATCGCAAGTCAATCTTAGAAAAGACTGATCCATCTCGCAACTGGTCAAACAAATCATCAATACGAGGTAAGGGATACCTGTTCTTCACAGTCACTTGGTTCAGCTTCCTGTAGTCAATGCATAACCTAAGTGACCCGTCTTTCTTCTTGACGAATAATACAGGTGCGCCCCAAGGGGAAACACTAGGGCGAATAAATCCCTTATCTAGCAACTCTTGCAACTGCCTCCTTAACTCGGCTAACTCCGCAGGTGCCATCCGATATGGAGCCTTCGAGATAGAGAGGTGCCCGGAAGCAACTCTATGGTAAACTCTATCTCTCTATCCGGTGGCAAACCAGACAAATCATCAGGAAAGACGTCTGGAAAATCCTGCACTACCTCAATCGCTGCAAGAGTAGGTGACTCATCAGCCTCTGGCACTAGTACCACGCTGGCAAAAAGCGTCACAACCCTTGTTCACCATGCGCATCGCCTTCATGGCAGAGATGACCAACTTTCCCCGCCAAGTTCCTTGGCAAGGGATGAGAGAACTCGTCCTCACCAGGATGCGGAAAACAATCCTCTTCCGGCGACAATCCCTAACGCATAGTGCTCCTCTAGCCAATCCAGACCAAGAATAGCATCATAGTCCTTCATCTTTAGCAAGAAGAAACACCCATCTAGGATTCTATCCTTAATGCACACAGGTAACGACGGAATGCACTTCCTAGTCGATACCGTACCCGCAAGGGTGTGCACAGACAAAGGGACCTCTAAATCCTCAGACTCTATACCTGACTCTAGGGCTAACTGCCTAGCGAACCACTCGGAAATGAACGAGTGAGTAGCACCCGTATCAAACAAAACCCGAGCGTGCACACCTAAAAGTAAAACCGTACCTTCGGTGACATGCTCCGCCTGCTCGGCGTCCTCGCGAGCTAAAGCAAACACTCGAGCTGGGGCTCGAGGCCTTCCTGGTCTTCCTGTAGCTGGCGCCGCTGCCGCTACTGCCGCGGGGCTGGCGCTCCGCGCTGGACTCCCTGCTGAAGTCTTGGGCAATCCTTGATCTTGTGGTCGCTGCTTCCGCACTTCAAGCACTTGCCATAATCATCCAACATTCGGTACCACCATGTGTCTTCCCACAGTGGGGACACTCTTTCTTCACACCAGGGGAACGTACAGAGGGTACCTGAGAATCTGCCGACTGCCACGGATCGCTGCGGTGTCTGGTACACTTCTTTCTTCTTGTCTTGCCGTAAATGTCGCTGCTGGCCTCTTTTGCGAAGCTTTCTTTTCTTCCAGGTATTGCTCCATCTCTCCCCTGCCTACAAGCAGCACTGAGGGCCTCGTCCAACGTGCGGTGGTCAAATGCCACGAGTCTCGTCCGCAGTGATGGCTTGAGTCCCATCACGAACTTCTTTGTCTTCCAGCGCTCGTCTACCACGATGTGAGGTGCATATTTAGAGAGTTCAGAAAATCTTGCCTCATATTTCAGCACAGTCATGGAGCCTTGAGCCAAAGATAGGAATTCATGCTCCATCCGATCTTGCACATGCTCGGGGACGAACTTGGCCCGAAAGAGCCTCATGAACTCGTCCCAAGCAACATCGATAGCTCCGTCCTCAACCGGGTACGCAGCAATGAAGCCCACCATACATCAGCTCTTTCTGCAGTACACCGCTCATAAGCACCATCTAAACAAATCTAGCTTAACAAACATACAGCATATAACAAAGCATAACATATAGCATGTAGGTGGCCAATGTAACCTTATCCTCATCTGCACACCTGATGGCTCGGAAGATCTTTTCTATCTCCCTCATCCAGCTTTCAGCCAACAACGGATCGCTCTCTCCCTCTTAAAAGAGGTGGCAGCATCCTCTTGAATCTTTCCATGGTAGAAGGTCCACCATGGTCCTGAGCTGGTACTTGAGCCTGCTACATCACAGCAAACAATACACAATCAACACAATATCACATAATTAAATAAAACGACTATTAATCATTTTATTAGTCTAACCTGAGCCTCCAACTGAGCCTGGAGTGCTGCCTGGGTATGAGCCTGCGTCTGCATGGCTTGCACCAGACCTTGCATGAATACTCCATAATCCACAGGCGGCGGTGGGGGAAGTACAGGACCTTGCGGTGCCGGGGCCTGCTGCTCCGCCCGCTCGTCACGTCTCGGCTCGTCCTCACGGGCCGGCGCTCCACCACGCCTACCTCTCGAAGCCATGGCTGGAATATATTTCAGCCACCATTAGAGCTAGGTTACTAAGTTTTCTAACCATTTTCTTATCTACTTTTCATTCATTATTAATCAATTTTACACATGTGGACATTCCTATGTAGACATAGCATGTAATAGAGATGATGACTTAGGTATATTCATGTGCAATCTCAACCGGTTGCTCTGATACCAATCTCTACGACAACCCTCATTATACCAGTACGGTTATACCAACCCACGTCGGTATAGCGAGCGTCATCACAGTGGGACATTACCCAACAATGACATTCAGCTGAGATACATGTGAATATAAGAACAGTAGCGGAAGTAAAAGAACCGTTGTCTTCATTTCATTCATCATCCACATTTACATACATGTTTCGATAACATTTAAAGAGCTAAAAGTCCACATAATTTAAATTGCTGAAAATCAAATACATAGATGTCCATACTTATACATTCTTCCATGATAATGCTAGTACAATGTTCAATTACATACTATAAAAATCACAAAATGTCACAAGTACTCCAACACTCTAATCTCCGCGCTCGGAGTCGGTCTCCAACGTCTCCTCCACAAGTGTCTCGTCACCAACTACACCTGTACGCCGAAGCAAGTAGTGAGTCTAAAAGACTCCGCAAGTAATTCTACACATACCGTACATGCACATATCATAGTAGGTTCTACATACACATTCACAGGCACAACATGTAGCATACTTGACATTAAATTTACAACCTATCATGGTGAATCTACAATTAACACATGGACTATGCTTTCAGATTTCCTAAATAAAGAATCACCTATCACATGCTTTCTATTCATTCCTCACATAAATCTACCTTCAACCAACTAGACATGAAAGCCATTAACATGAATTCCCGAGCATGCATGAAAGGAACAACCTAACATGGAATCTACACATTCCTACGCATGTACGTAACCCTTTTACATGCTTTAAGCTTGCTGGTTTTACATGCTTTAGCAACCATAATCTAACACATGAGAGCTACAACAGCAATTAAATCACAACATGTGAACAACCAAGTATGGAAGTTGTTTATATATGCTTAACAATTATCCCTAGCATGGATTCTAGGCATTTTGCATACATAAACATGATCATAACATAGTAAAGCTACTGTTTAAGCATGATTTCAGATTGTCATAACAGGATTACAAACTCACATCCTCACATTTTGGTTTCACATTTTTACACAATTTCAAATTCGCATATTTCACACTTTACACATGCACTTTTACACATTGTTCACATTCACATTTTTCACATGAACACATACACATTTACACATTCACATTTTCCGTGACACATAGTCAAACCATCAAAGAAGACCACAACACATCACATCACATAGACGCCATCTAGGCAATACAATGGCGACTCTTGGACTGCGCAGACCGGGAGAACAGTCTCCACCCTAACCAGTGTACTTGTCCACCTCCAGGATTTCCCCCTAATGCCTTAGGGTCACAACACATTGAACCTTCTCAGGGGGACTTTTCCCTGATACGGTTCCACTGCCCTCTGTGGAAGCAGTGTCACACTTGGCACAATTTACACATTAACATTTTTCCGATTTAAGCACTTAGTTTAGCACATGACACTCACATCTCATCACTCATTCACACACACATGGGGCTCTGTTTCCTAACATGACACTACAATACAGAAATTTTACACTCAGGGAATTTCACCCTTTAGGTTGAAATGAACAATTAATCATTTTTGCAACGGCATGCAAATTTTGCATTCTACATAAAAATTCATATTGCATCATATACTTGTCCCAAATGACCTGAAATTTTAACCACTATCTGATTTCGGGTTTAGGATCCCACAAGCAAATTTTCATATTTTTCTAACCTAAAACGTAATTACAGAAAATCTAACATCAAATTCACATGCTATCCACAATTCAAGTTAGCATGGAATTGAACACCACACAAATTTAACAACTCACTGTCTGAACCCTAGCATGCATAGAGCCCATGATTTATCCCGAAATTATTGGGCAATACCAATTTACGGAAGATTTATCGTGACCTACGCATGATTTCTATTTCCCAAAACAGAAAATTCAATAAATCATACAAGCATGGAAAATTCCAAAACTCAGAGCCAGACAGGGTGTACATACATGGTCTAACAAAATTAGGGCAACATGATTTTACCATGGATTATCAGGATAATGGTGAGAACAACACATGAACATTCTTCCACATGCTTTTAAATATTAAAATAAGCTCTACACCATCCACAAAAAATTGTACATTCACATTCCCATCCATCACATTAGCTAGTATACATAGCATATAAGAGATTACATTATATCCTCATCGTGAAACATATCGAAATTAATCATATAGAAGGGCAGAACAGCTTGCTGTTCTGCTCAGATGAACTTAACGGCAAGCTATGCCGCTAATAAATGTTAACGGCACAATCGATGGACGCTAAGCATGATCTTAACGACAATAGATGTTGCCGTTAAGTTCAGGTCTGTGCAAAACCAGACCCGAGCTCCAAAGATAGAGTGAATTGGGGGATCTAGGACCCGAGGGAAAATGCATAAAAATGATAAAACCAACCTAGACACATACAGGGACGTTATGGGTAGGGTACTTGCCTTTTAGGTATACTCCAAAGGATCAAAAGCTTGGTGAAGCTCTCCTTGGGCTGTCCCAAGAAGTTCCCAACCAGCCTCCAAGATGGCCTTCCTCCGGGTTCTTGAGCAAGCTCCAGTGCAATCCGAGGTCGGGGATGCCTTCCTCGATGATCCAGCAAGCTTTTGATGCAGCAGGTGGCCGGATCAAGCTTCAGAACTTCAGATTTTTGGTTGCAAAGGTGAGGGTTTCTCACAGTCCGAAAATAGGGTTTCACTCCTTTCTCTTCTCCTCTCTTGCAAGGGGCAAAGAGAAGGCTTAGGTTGTAAAAATGGCTTTGTATAGCCAAAGACCTCTTACCCACGCAGGAGTGATGTGATACCCCTTTCAGACCGTTGGGGACAGCTCCCCAATGGTTGGGGTAGCTTCCTCCCGGGATTTCGGGTCTGCAACGCATGCAGGTCAGAGAAATTGGCGTGCACATCGCTGGACGCTGGACTTAGTGTTGGCGTCCACAGGGTTGACGCCGACACAACATCGACGTCTATTGATATTGACGCTAATCTGGCCTTCGGCCAGAACTCTAAAACATGTAGAAACCATGCACATTATGTATATATACATGTAATATCTATATGGTATTGTGCACACACTACCATCAAGCAATACATACATTATTTATACCTAAATTATACACATAAGTATACTAATTAATACATACGTAGATACATACATACATACACAACATGAATTATTTACATGCAATTCAATAATGTAACAAAATTCGAGGGCCTTACACACATCATAAAGTTATCATCACAAAAGTCCACCAGTCTTATTGGATCCATGTGAACCGTTCGCAGTCATGAGCTTGATTCTGGACTTCCAGCCTTCCAAACAATGATTCCAGTTAGAATCTATAATGATCCTTTGAGAGTTCAATCAATCCCTTTTGTCTTCACAACCCCCTGATTGGACAAACATCCTAATTATGTCAGCGGGTCCTGACGGACTTCGGTTGTGAGATTTCCCTGATTCAACCGTCATATTACGACTCTTTTGACTCAAACAACATCAGAAACCAGTCAAAGTCCTACTTGGTAATACCGGAAACCCTACTGTTGGGTTACAGTTGTAGTTACACGGGTAGATCACTCTCCCTTTTTCACACACTTGTCTCTCAATCGAGTCATTACATGCTTCTAGCCTAACTCATTCGTGTGGTTTTCTAGAATTACTATCCTTGGAGATGGCCCTATTATCAAATCTCTACATCCTTTGATTACCGAGACACCAATCTTTCAGTCCGCGTCACTCCCTTGCAAGGTCGGATGTCTCAAAGGGGCATTTGTGGATGCAAGATTTGGCCCATCCCTGCACGTCTATGGCCCATTAAGGCTTGTTTGACTCCTTGTTGACTAACCTCGAATCCCATGTTAATGTCAACATCGATTTCTGTTTACCCCAGGTTGATGGCACACAGCCTGGATGTTTACTTAGGTTGACGTCGACATAGGTGGACATCTACATGGGGTTGGCGGCAACATCGATTGACGTCAAATGGGTTACCAGTTCTACGGAACTGCTCGAGAATCTTGCCCACTTGCGCCCCTACCTCGGCCATGCAACGCGTGGGACCATTCCCAACGGGCAAATGGGCCACCTTGGCACCCCCTTGACCTAGTAAAAGTCCTACTTGGCTCTCTCCTATTGGCCTACCCTTTCTAATTGGATTGCCACATGTTCAAGTGTGTTTTCTCACACTTGAGCATCCTATGCTCACTAGCTCCACCCCCACTGCCTATATATGAAGCTCCTCAGCCTTCTAAGAAGTGGGGGGAGATGTTGGACGAGTTTATGCCTTGATTCCTTGAGAGAAGAGAGAGAAAATCTACCTTGAGCCTTGGGAGCTTCTTCCTTTCATTCCTCTCTACCTCTCAACACTTGGAGTGTCCAGAAGGCTTCACCACGAGCTGGAGGAGCCCACAAAGCAGCCACCAACGCCTACCAATTAGGATCATCTCCCTCTTCTCCTTCTCTTTCCCTTCTTCCTTCTTCAGTCTTGCATACCAGTCACTCTTCACACACACACACCAAGCACGTAGTACACACTCCCACACACCTAAAATGGGTTTTCCAAATGAAAAATGGAGGGAAGAAGGGTGGTCATAACACTTTGCCACCCCTCTTCTCAAGCCCGCAACCGGTACGGGGCTCACCTTTTGGGTCCTTTTTCTTTACCTCTAAACGTTTACCGCACTTCATCAAAGTCTTATAGATCTCTCTTTGTCGCAGGAATACCTACAGCAACACCGCAGAGCTTCTTCCTTTTGGCCGGCCGAAGGGGAGAAAGTCGGCGTCCCGCCATCAACGGCTCACGAGTCTACGTCACTGATGCGATCTGCACACTTCCTTGGGCACAAGTAAGGCCCTGGCAATCACATCCTACTTATTTTCTTGCTGGTTTCCTCGCCTTTCTCCCTCGGTCAACCTGGTCAAATGGGAGTCAACGCGAAAGGAGGACGAGGGTTAACTGGCCAATGTCACACACGCCACTCACCATAAGGGAGCCAACGTTCGGGAGATTTCTCGGAGAAACTGAACGTCCACATATCCCATGCTGAAGGAGAATGAGAAGCGTCCTAGTGGACAAACGAAGCAGGGTAGACTCCAAGCCGTGCAGGAAATGGATACCACTGAAGAGGGTGGAGTGGTGGAAGGTACATTACAAGTCTTTTCTCAATTAGCATTTGTTTTGTTTGATACTGGCATGAGAGGTTGCGGAATTCCCTATATGGTAATCTAGAAGGGGGGTTGAATAGATTACTGACTATTAAAATTTTACTACAACCCTTTTAATCACAACACAGACTTTCTGAACTGCAACAAATCAAAGTAAAACATAGATGTGTGTTGGTGATGTGTAGATGGAAGGACAATCTATCTAGAGCGTATAGAAGCAACGTGCCTATCAAACATCTAACGTAGAAACGTTCAAACCACAGACCGAAGATTTACGTGGTTTGGAGTACACAACTTGTGTATCCTACATCCATGGTGCACACACACATGCAGAATAGACTGCTATGAGCTCGTTCGGGTGACTACAACTCACCACACATGTTTCTGATGTGCACCCACGATCAGAACAACACACCCACGTGTATCAAGCACAAAGACTGCTTGAAACACAATCACACATACACATATGATAGAAGAAAGAAAAGGCAGGAAGAGTTCTGAGTGGAAGGGATGAATCCTGATTGAGAACTCTTCTGGGAACGTCTGGATGGAGTTCAAACTTCATCTTGATGGATTCAGATCGATGGAGAAGCTTGAATCCACGACGTTCTATCTTCAGTACTGCTGGATCAATGGATCTTTCTATCTCTAAGCAGCAGGTTGAAGCAGAGCAGCAACAACACTTCTTGTGCTTGGACTTGCTTTAGGGTTTTGGTGGTGGCTGCTTCTGTATAGGATTTGCTTCAAATAGTTGCTTATATAGTGGTGTTACATATGGAGAGACGTGGGAGTTGGAAACAACATCTTTGGTAACTTGGAAAATTTCCGTATCTGAAGATTCTCCCGTCTGTCGACAGGCCTTGATCATCTGTCGATAGGTAGTAACAGTTTTGAAAAACACAGAAGTCTGGGATTTCGGGTTGACAGTTTCCTGAGTGCATCTTTCGACAGCTGACTGGGCATCTGTCGACAGATGGATGTTTCCTGAACTTGGTGTTTTCTGCCTGTACACATCTGTCGACAGGCACCTTGGGGGTCTGTCGACAGGTGACAGATTTCAGTGCTTTCTTGATCTGTTTCTCTTGTTTTGTGATAGCTTGGCTATATGCATTCATACCTACATGATCAAACACATATAGTGAGATATTATGAATACATAATAGACCAAATATTGCATCAAGTTATTTGTCATGTAACAAACCTCATTAAGATTGTTCATCATCAAAACCTGTTGTTATAAATTAGATGAAACCCAACTTCTCCCCCTTTTGATGATGACAAAAATATTCAATTAGTGCACAATTGAGTTCTCCCCCTTTTGACAACATCGAAAAGTATGCATAACAGTCACACATGTAGATAGCAAAAACGTGAATTCATTATAGATATGAAGCATACACAGTACAAAAGTGTTGACTGAAGAGACATGAAAGGAAAGAAATTACATGATCATTAAATAAAGCAACATGACACAAGACAAGACAAGACTCAGACGGAGATAAGATAACAGGACTGACCCACTCCTAGACACATAAACTAACTAAGCAGCATTATCAGCAGGCGGTGCAGGGCCCGACGGTTGTCATGAAGCTTAGTAGCGATTTATCCTGGCGAGTGTCAGTGCTGCAAGCTCGTATCCATTGTGTCCATACGTGCATTGCCTGTCAAATCCAGTAGACATCTGAGCTGTAGCTGAGCAATCAGATCACATAGCGAGGGCTCAGCAGCAGCATCACTAGCAACATCTCCCGGCACATCAAGAGGTGCAGATTGGGAGTCTTCATCAGCATTGTCATCATCACTAGTAGCTTCATCTTCCTCAATGTCTTCATCCATGGCAGCAGCTGGTGCCTTACCTTTAGTTCCCTGGTAACTACTCCATCAACCAGGGTACCCCCATGCGATGTGCAGCTGAGATCGAAGCTATTTGCGGAGTTAAGCGAGACACACTCACTGTCTGGAATAGGGATGCCAATGAACTGCATGAGAGAAGTGAGTGGGCAAGCAAATGGCATGGATCTCCTGGGATTATAGTAGCATTGCCTGATGAGGCCAGCATCAAGGCAGGGAAGTTTTGGTTCACAGTTTAGGAAAAGGTGAACAGTGATTTGTGAACATCAGTGACTAGTTCACGACTGCCATGCTTAGGGGCAATGAGGGTGGTGAAAATATGATGGATCATGCAGTTCAGAGGAGGGAAATGATGGCATTGAGTTTAGCAATCTTCTTGTGCCATCATGGGTTGAGGGTGATGAGAGGATAGTAGATAGAAGCATTTGGTGATGTGCACGAATTTCAGCCCCAGTGTTAGGAATTTGAAGGCAGTGCTAAACAGATTGCAGTGAGTTTGAAGGTAGTGCCCTTTACAGAGGTGTAGAAGTCCCTCTTGTCGGAGAGGCTGAGATTGTTTGAAAACCTCAGTGACGGCAGTGGGAGAGTAGGCCGTATGAGCATATAGAAGAACCGTCCAGCCCTGGATGTCGAACAGGGCTGGAGATTCGGAAGAGGTCGGCCATAGAAGGGAATCCACCGAGGTGGACGAACGTTGTGAATGTGCCCTTCACACCCTTGTGAGTTTCAGACGGGGTGGGTGACGACTCGGGGAGACTATCATCCCGAGCTTCGTCCGGCGCTCATCAGGAGCCCGGGAGTCTTCACCAGCGTGAGAGGAGGTGGTACGATGACGAGACATCATCTTCTTAGCCCTGGAAGCCATGAAGACGACAGGAGCAAGGTGTATGAAGAGGATGATGGTTGTAGATAGTAGAACAGGAGAGAAAGAGCAAGAGAGAAGGGGGTAGGGTTTTTCGTCCAGAGAAGGGAGGGAGGTTGGTTAGGGGAAGAAAGGAGTGATTTGGTGGTGAAGGAGGAGAAAGAACCGGGTTTGCCTTTTGAAGAGATGGAAGGAAGTTTAAAAGGCAAGGGTCCCACCAAATCAGCCCCAAACGGCGTGCTCGTCGACTTCCCAGAGTCGGGCTGGCGCCGGCTGTCGACAGACGCCTTGGGGATGTCGACAGGCACCTTCAGAAAATGCGCCAAACTGTTGTTTGTTTGGATTTTGAAGAGGAACTTCTGAGCAGTGTATACACTGTATCTATAAGGTGTAAAATAGGTGAACACACATTGGAACCTCTCATAATGCACGGATATGAAAGCCATCCCATTGACCTAAATGTTTTAAACATAATACTCAAAGAGTTTCAAGTTAGAGCATTAAGAGAACATCTTACGGACATTGAGAAAAGACACCATTACCCTGTTTGATTAAGACATTGTAGAACAACATTGTCCCTAGTTTATGATGATCAAATCGATTGAAATGAACGTCTAAATTTCTTGATAACCAAAAACACCAATGACCTCGTCGTGAGTTGAGACACAGTGGAGGCTTCACTCTATTTCAGTTTTCTTTGTTTGCAATGAATGATGCAATGGGAAAAGTGGTAATTAAGAGAACTTCACACCTTTTGACGTGAGGATAGACATGACAAGTGTCTGTACCCCCATTACTTAGTGGAGTGTCCATCATACCGTTGTATATAGATGAATGAGATAGCTTTTTGACGCGAGGCAGACATTTGTGATGGCCATCTCCCCGTTCTCAGCAATACACATCATTGCTCTACCTTTATCCCAATTTTTGATTGACTTTTGTGTCTAATTTTTGTTGTTTTTCAGAAATAGGTAGCTTTTCTCCTGTTTAGATTAAAACTCAGATCAAAGAATGTATATGATTAGCAGTCAATATTAGACATAAAGTTCAATGACCATAAGACGTTTCAAGTTACTGAGAATAGTGTTTGCCTACAAGGAGATTATTCAAGAGAGTTAGGTGTTTATCCTCTAAGATAGTTCAATGTTTTCAAATGATATAAACTAGACTCATTCATGAGTAGTATGTCAAAATCATGGTGGTTTAGGGAATAACATTAATATCATGTGAATATGATGAGAGTCAACATGCATAATCACCCATAGACACCTTCGTTGAAAGACATGAACCTGCTCAAGAAGTGTGTTATGAAATAATCATGAATTTCCTTGATTGAAAGACATGAACCTGCTCAAGAAGTGTGTTATGAAATAATCATGAATTTCCTTGATTGAAGGTGTCTGTCGACAGCTAGAAAAAGCCTGTCGACAGCTACACATAGACAGAGTGTTGCCCGGTCAGGGATGTCAGAAACGGTTGTGGTCTGTTGACAGATGAAATTTCGTCTGTCGACAGATGCACACAGACAGAAGATTGGCCAGTCGGGGATAACAGAACTTGTGCATACCTGTCGACAGATGGATTTTTGTCTGTCGACAGATGCATACAGAGTGCAGAATCTGTGTTCTGTGGGACCTGAGCTGTCGACAGAGTGAATGAGGACTGTCGACAAATGCCTGTGCAAAGCCAGTTTAAGGTTAGAATGAAGAATGAAATGACCATTGCATGTGAGGAAATTGAAGGTACATAAAGAATGAGCGATTTCCTTCACGATGACAACCATCTAACCTGAACTAGCTCCCCCATAGTGTGTTCTCATGTGTACACAAACAGTTAAGAAAATCAAGACACACTTGCACAACTAGACCCATCAAATAAACACACCAGAGTATGTAGGAAGACAGACCATAAAGATATTCAATCTTTCAAAAAGAATAGAGAATAGGCAAAAATGTAAAGAAACTAATTCCTTATAGAAAGTACATGACCCTTTCATGCAACATAACTATGGATACGTGGCGAGAATCTTTTCTCACGCATAATGAAAGTTTCCAAACAAGCATGACTTGTTCTTCCACAAATCACCATTTGATATACCTTATAGTGGGTGCACACAAGGGACATATTCTTAGTATATGGATGAATTTCATTGCAGTTTGCACAAGCCTAATTCTCTTCTCAGTGTGGTGAATCTATCTTCAGCCAAAGGTTTGGTAAAGATATCAGCCAATTATTTTTAAGTGGGTATGAAGCTAATTTCCAAGGTTTTGTTGGCTACCTCATCTCTCAAGAAATGGTGACGAATTTCTATGTGTTTTGTCCTAGAGTGTTGAATGGGATTCTTTGATAGATTGATTGCACTAGTGTTGTCACATAGGATAGGTGTGCATCCAATGTCGATGTTATAGTCACACAATTGACTTTTTATCCACAACACTTGTGCCGCACAACTCCCTGCAGCAACATATTCTACCTCTGCAGTGGAGAGTGCAACCGAGTGTTGCTTCTTGGATGCCCACGAAACCATGCAACCACCAAGAAGTTGGCAATAGCCACTAGTGCTTTTCCTGTCAATTTTACATCCAGCATAGTCAGCATCAGAATATGAAATCAAGTGAAAGCTACTACATGCTGGATACCAAAGACCCAAGTCATACATACCAGAGAGATATCTGAATATTCTCTTAACTGTAATTAAATGGCTTTCCTTTGGACTAGATTGGTATCTAGCACAAAGGCAAACACTGAATTGAATGGCCGGTCTACTTGCAGTAAGATAAAGGAGTGAGCCAATCATACCTCGAATTATTGGCATCTACCAGGTTACCTTTCTCATCATTTTCCAGTTTTATACTTGTGCTCATGGGTGTGAGGCAGGCTTAGTTGTTCAAACTGAAACCTTTTAATAGCTCTTTGACATATTTTTCTTGGTTTATGAAGAAGCCATCCTCCAATTGCTTAACCTGCAAACCAAGAAAGTATGAAGCTCTCGATTAGACTCATCTCAAATTCATTGTGCATGTGTTTGGAAAATTCCTCACACAGTGAAGGGTTAGTAGAGCCAAATATAATGTCGTCCACATAAACTTGAACAACAATGATATGAGTGTGAACTTTCTTTGTGAAGAGATTTTGGTCTACCTTACTCTTGAGTAGTTTTGCTTACCAGAAACGTGCTTAGTCTGTCGTACCAAGCTCGGGGTGCTGTTTCAGACCATAAAGAGCTGTGGCAATTAAAGACATGGTTAGGTTTATTATGATCCACAAAGCCAGGTGGTTGAGAGACAGACTTCCTCTTTGATGTAGCCATTCAAGAAGGCAGTTTTAACATCCATTTGAAACAATTTGAACTTGTTTGAGCATGCATATGCTAGCAATATTCTAACTGTTTCTAGCCTAGCTACAGGTGCAAAGGATTCTTCAAAGTCCACACCAAATTCCTGATTATATCCTTTGCAACCAGTCTAGCCTTATTTTCACCACTTTACCCTCTTCATTTAGTTTGTTTCTAAAGACCCATCTTGTACCTATGACAGACATTTCAGGGGTTTTAGGAACTAAACTCCAGACGTTGTTTCTCTGAAATTGCCCAAGCTCCTCATGCATAGCATCAATCCATGAATTTTCTTTAAGGCTTCTTCAACATTTTTTGTTCCACTTGAGAGACAAAAGCTAAATGGTCATGTTCAACTATTTGATTAACCTGAGATCTAGTTTGAACTAAATCATTTATATCTCCTATCACATTCTCAAGTGGGTGATCTTTGGAGTACCTCACATTAGTTACTGTTGAAGGCCCTGGTTGATCTTGCAATGAGGAGGTTGTTCTGGAGGAGGGAGTGCTGAGGAGATTCAAGTTGAGGTTCTTCTCTTGTGGATCTTGGTCAGGTACATCTTCTTGATTTGAAAACAATGAACGTCATTTCATCATATACCTGCGAAGTAATCCATTCTTTGTTTTTGAAACAACTTGAGAGTTTTCTTTTCCTTTTCTTTGTAGTTCCTCAAGTGTTGTTCCTTCAGTTTCATCAAACTGGTAAGCATTTGCAATATTAGGCTGGTTTGAGATTCATCAAAAATAACATGTGGAGTTTCTTCCACTGTTCGAGTTTTAAGATTAAACACCCTATAGGCTCTAGAGTGTTCTGAGTATCCAAGAAAAATACTTGATCGCTTTGGCTTTAAACTTGTCCAAATCATTTTTATCATTGTTATGTATGAACACTTTTGAGCCAAAACTCTGAAATACCCAATAGTGGGTTTCTTACCTTCCAGGAGTTCGTAGGGAGTTTTCTTGAACACAGGTCTTACCATGGCTCTGTTAGAATGTAGCATGATGTGTTTACCACTTCTGCCCAAAAGTTTCTTGCAAGTTGATTTCGACCAGAAGTGTGCGAGCCATCTCCACCAAGGTTCTATTTTTCTCACCACACCCTTTTACTCTGGAGTTCTTGGGGAGGAGAACAAGTGTTCTATCCCTTGGTTCCTACAGAAATCAGAAAAGGAGTTGTTATTAAACTCTCCCCCATGATCAGTGTGGATGGAGTATATTTTGTTGATATTTCCATGCTCAATCTTATTGAAAAATTCTTCAAATACTTTCATTACTTCATTCTTGTGAGCCAGAAATTTCACCCAAGTGAACCTAGAAAAATCATCTACAATGACAAAACCATATTTTTCCATTGAGACTCAATGTTCTCGTAGGTCCAAATAGGTCCATGTGCAACAGTTCATAGGATTTAGAAGTACTCACCGGTGCTTTTGATTTGAAGGATTTCCGGGTTTGTTTTCCCTGGCACATGCATCACAGAAATTTTCATTCTTGTTAAAAGGAATTTCAGGAAGTCCACTTACCAATTTGAGCCTCATAATCTTGTGAAACACATTATAACTTGCATGACCAATCTACGATGCCACAATGCAAGCTCATCCTGTTTGTTTGCTACAAGACACAAATTATCATTTTCTGGATCATCTAAGTCAACCATATAGATATTATTTATTCTTTTTCCAGAAATTTCAGACTTCATATTTCCTTATCAAGAATTTGACATAAATTAGATTCAAAGACAATTTTATGACCCTTATCACACAATTGACTTATACTAAGCAATTGTGATGAAGGCCATCAACAAGCAATACATTGTCTATTGAGTTAGAGGCAAACTTACCAACCTTACTTGAGCTGATGATCTGGCCTTTATGTTACCTCCGAAAATGACTTGACCTCTGTCTTTTTCCACGAGCATACAGAATTTCCTTTGTCGCCCGTCATGTGCCTCGAGCAGCCACTGTCCAAGTACCATTTGTTTTATTGTGGGCTGCTAGGCATCCTGCACATGTGGATTAGACAAGAGGTTTTGGTACCCAAATTACTTTGGGTGCCAATGTATCATTCATGCCAAACAGTAAATGCTTCGGAATCCAAACTTGTTTAAATTTTTGTTTATTGGATTGTTCCAACATTGTTTTTCATTGTGCCCAATCTTTTTACAGATATTGCATGATGATGGTTTATTGACAATAGTGGGCTTGATGTTCTTTGGAGCATGCATAGGTATTTTTCCTTTTTGTTCCCTTGTTAGTCTAGCTTTGGGAGCTTGAAGTTTGTCCTGTCGACAGCCCTGTTTGGGGCCTGTGGCAAATTCTTTACTTTGACTTGCAACAAACTTAGTGACTTTAGGTTACTGTTTCTTACCCTTGGTTTGATTTTTCTTGTTCTTTGAAGGGTTTTGTTTGCTTGAACATGGGCTAGGATCAATGAAAGGGGTTAACAGATTTTTGCCAATTTCTTTTTGTTTTACTGGTTGATACCCTATCCCATGCCTTGCAACAAAAACATTGGATCCTAAAATTGCATTGATTCTGTTTTCCCTTTACCATGGTAGTAAGGGCTTCAGATTTTCCTTTTATCTCTTTTTCAGCTTTTTCCTATTTTTCCTTTAGCTTATCATGCTCACTTTGAAGAGACTCAAGGGAGTTCATTAGATCATCTTTTTCCTTTTGAACTTCTTGGAGTTTAAGTTTCATGCTATCCATTTCCTCACTGTGTGTTTGTTCATCAGTTTTCATCATTTCAATTTCCTTATTCAAGGATTCAATCTGTTCATTATTGTTTGTTTCATGAACAAGGGAATTGATTTCTTCTTGAGTGCTTTATTTTCATACTTTAATTTACAGAATTTTTCAAATAAAACAGTATAAGCTTCTTCCCACTCATTAACTGAACAAGTTTCAAAGGAAGAGTTTACCTCGTTGGAATCATCACTTCGTGCCATGAGACACTGAACATCATCATCTCCTGAGGTAGCTTGACTATTCTCATCTTCGTCTTCATCGCTCCAAGTGGCCATCATTGCCTTGGCTTTCTTGAAGGTGAATTTGTCGTTCTTCAGTTTTTTCTTGAGCTCGAGGCACTCTCCTCTCATGTGCCCTTGCTTCTTACACTCATAACAAACAACATCAGATTTTTTGTTAGTGGAATCAAATTTATTTGAGAAGTCTTTCTTTTGGAAAGTTTTAGAGTTACCTGAACCTCTTCTTTTAAATTTCAAAAAAAAAATTGAACTGTCTAGTGAGCATGGCCATCTCATCCTGCTCACTATCACTTGAGGTTTCAGGCTCATCACTTTCCTGTTGAGCATCCCTTTTGGAACCTGAAGAATTTTCTTGGATGCTTTTAAGGCAATAGACTTTCTTGGGTTCTCTTCAGTTTCCTTTCTTTTAACATTAAGTTCATAGGTCATTAGAGAACCAATCAATTCATCCACTTTCATTATGTTGAGATCTTTAGAATCCTCAATGACAGTGGCTTTGGTGTTCCATGAGGATGGAAGAGATCGAAGTATCTTCCTCACCAAATCACTCTCTGAGTATTCTTTCTTAAGACCCTTTAGACCATTTATAATAAGCATGAATCTTGCAAACATGTCAGAGATAGTTTCATCATTATTCATTTTAAACATTTCATATTCTAAAACCAACATGCTTACCTTGGATTCCCTTACCTGAGACGTACCTTCGTAGATCAACTCAAGTTTGTCCCACATCTCTTTTGCTGAGGTGCATGTGGAGACTCTTGAGTATTCCTTGGGATGGACCGCGCACTGCATCATAATGAGGGCGCTCCAATTGAGTGTCCCCTTGGCGATCTGGTCCTTTGTCCAAGTATCTTCATCCTGAGGCAAGGTGTACGCTCCTTTGCTGACTATCTTCCACAATTCGTAGTTTTGTGCTCTCAGAAACACCTGCATATGGTTTTTCCAATACGGATAGTCAGTGCCATCAAAGAAGGGTGTCCTGGTCACTGAGTGTCCCTCGGCCATGTACCCCTTGTTAGATTCCATAAGACCGAAGATCTCCTGATCGTAAGATCAAACAAGTATAACAGTAATCGGAGAAACTTGGCTTTGATACCAATTGAGAGGTTGCGGAATTCCCGATATGGTAATCTAGAAGGGGGGTTGAATAGATTACTGTCTATTAAAATTTACTACAACCCTTTTAATCACAACACAGACTTTCTGAACTTGCAACAGAATCAAAGTAAAACCTAGATGTGTGTTGGTGATGTGTAGATGGAAGGACATCTATCTAGAGCGTATAGAAGCAACGTGCCTATCAAACATCTAATGTACAAACGTTCAAACCACAAGACACTAAGATTTACGTGGTTCGGAGTACACAACTTGTGTATCCTACATCCACGGTCCACACACACACGCAGAATAGACTACTTATGAGCTAGTTCAGTGACTACAACTCACACACATGTGTTATCTGATGTGCACCCACGATCAGAACAACACACCCACGTGTATCAAGCACAAAGATTGCTTGAAACACAATCACACATACACATATGATAGAAGAAAGAAAGCAGGAAGAGTTCTGAGTGGAAGGGATGAATCCTGATTGAGAACTCTTCTGGGGAACGTCTGGATGGAGTTCAAATTTCATCTTGATGGATTCAGATCGTTGGAGAAGCTTGAATCCATGATGTTCTATCTTCAGTACTGCTGGATCAATGATCTTTCTATCTCTGAGCAGCAGGTTGAAGCAGAGCAGCAACAACACTTCTTGTGCTTGGACTTGCTTTAGGGTTTTGGTGGTGGCTGCTTCTGTACGGGATTTGCTTCAAATAGTTGCTTATATAGTGGTGTTTACATATGGAGAGACGTGGGAGTTGGAAACACCATCTTTGGTAACTTGGAAATTTTCCGTATCTGAAGATTCTCCGCATCTGTCGACAGGCCTTGATCATCTGTCGACAGGTAGTAACAGTTTTGCAAAACACAGAAGTCTGGGATTTCGGGTTGACAGTTTCCTGAGTGCATCTGTCGACAGCCGACTGGGCATCTGTTGACAGATGGCTGTTTCCTGAACTTGGTATTTTCTGCCTGTACACATCTGTCGACAGGCACCTTGGGGTCTGTCGACAGGTGATAGATTTCAGTGCTTTCTTGATCTGTTTCTCTTGTTTTGTGATAGCTTGGCTATATGCATTCATACCTACATGATCAAACACATATAGTGAGATATTATGAATACATAATAGACCAAATATTGCATCAAGTTATTTGTCATGTAACAAACCTCAATTAAGATTGTTCATGATCAAAAACATGTTGTTATAAACATTAGAATGAAAACCCAACATGGCACTACACATTCGTTCATATCTCAAAACTTTTGTGATACTTAGAATATTAAACCTGCATTAATGGGTTTCTGTAAGACCCTCGAATTTCCGTCGCATTATTCGTAATTATGTGTGTATATTTGTGCTTGTGTATGTATGTACATATTTACGTACGCATTAATTAGTATAATTACGTGTGCATGTGTTTATATTAAGTATAAATAATGTATGTATTGCATGATGGTAGTATGGATACAATGCCATAGGTATATTGCATGTATATATGCATGGTATGCATGGTTTTCTGCATAATTTGGAGTTCTGGCCGAAGGCCACCTTGGCGTCAAGCCCAGGCCGTTTAGCTGGTGTCAGCGTCCAGACATGGACGCCAACACTCATCCTGGCGTCCAGCGATGTGGACGCCAACTTCTCTGGCCTGCATGCGCAGCAGAGCTGCAAGCTTCTGAAATAAGGTATGGCCACCCATTGGGGGATGTCCCCCAACGGCTCTGAGGGTGTCCTATCACCCTAGTGAGTGGGAGAGAGAGACTCTCTTTAGGTCTGAACCCGAAATGGCTCCCCCCACTCTTCCCTTCACCCTTGCAAGAGGAGAAAAGAGAGAGGAAAACCCTAGGAGGAAAACTGTGAGAGAAACCCCACCTTAGCACCCAAAAATCCGACCCCCTGGAGGTTGATCCGGCCATCTTCCACGACAAGGAGGAAGCTGGAGCAAAGGAGAAGGCTTCCCCATCGTCCCCTTGCTGTGGAGCTCATCCAAGAACCCGAAGGAAGGTGATCTTGGAGACCTTTCTGCAACTTTCTTGGGACTGCCCAAGGAGGTCTTCACCGAGCCCTAGATCCCTTGGAGGAATTTTTGAAAGGCAAGTGACCTACCCACGATGTCCCCTTATGAGTCTAGGTCGGTTTTATAATTTTTGAGCATTTTTCCTCGAGTCCTAGACCCTCCCATTCACCCAAGTTTCAGAGCTCGGGTCTGTGTTTTCTGCACAGACCTGATTCGACGGCAAGGTCCCTGGATGCCCAGATCATGCTTGGCGTCCATCGACCATGCCGCTGACCCTGAGTCAGCGGCCAGAGACCGCCGCCAAGTTCTTCTGGACAGAACAGTGAGCTGTTCTGCCCTTCTTATACATTAATTTCGGTATGTTTTACGTGATGAGGATATATGGTAATTCTATACTCTATGTATTTTATCAATTGTGGGTGTGAATGAGTGTGATGCGTGATGGTAAATGCAGGATAATTGTACCCCTTTAAACTTGTGAGCATGACTTGTAGATAATCTTGCAAATCCTTATTCATGATTAGGATTAGTATGAATGTCTTGGTTTTGGTCTGATCATGAAGATTTGTGGGTCAGTATATGTGTTTGCAATTTTGGTAAATTATCCATGCTTGTGTAAATTGCTAATAAATCCGTCTCGGTAAAAATAAAAGCATGCAAGAATGGTTGTGGTGAAATCCATAGATGTATGATTTAGGGTAATTTTGTATTCTCAAATCATGCATATATTAGTAGCCTCTGTTTAAAACAGTAAGTGGCAATTTGCAGGATATGTTAAACCCCATGCTAACTTAAGTTGTGAATAGTATGCTAAATAGGTGTTTTATTTTCTGTAAATTCTATTTAGCTCATAAAAATCTGAAAATTTGAGTGTATGATCTTGAACCCGAAAACAGCATGTGGTTAAAATTTCAGGTCATTTGGATCAGTAAATAAAAGTTATGTATTTTCATGTGAAATGTGATAATCTACGTATTGTCGTAATGTGATTAGTTATTGTCTAAAACCAACTTAATTAGTGAAATTTCTGTGTGTTAAACTCCTGAAATTCTGTAGTACCATGTTAGAAAAACAGAGATATTCATGTGAGTAAGAAAGTGAATGTGATAAAAGTGTGAAGTGTTAAACCATGTGTAAAACGGTAAATGTATAAATGTGCAACTGTGCCAATGTGACACTGCTTCCGTAGAGGGCAGTGGAGCTGTATCAGGGAAAGTCCCCCTGAGAAAGTTCAGTGTGTTAAGTGACCCTAAGGCATTAGGGGGAAATCCTGGAGGTGGATAAGTACCACTGGTTAGGGTGGAGACTTGTTCTCCCGGTTTGCGCAGTCCAAGAGTCGCCATTGGAATGCCTAGATGGCGTCTATGTGTAATGTGATGTGTATATGTCCTTCTTTGGTGGTTTGGACTATGTGTCACGGCACCTAAAAAGTGTAATGTGAAATGTGTAATGTGTATGTGACCATGTGTAAATGTGTAAGTGACGATGTGAATGTGTATGTGTAAAGTGAACCATGTGAAAGAGGAAAATTGTGTAAAGAAAATGTGAAACTAAAGATGTGAAAATGTGTTATTGAAAACCATGTGAGACAATCTGAAATCATGTGAAATCAGTGAATTTATGTTATTATCATCATGTTATTATGTGCAAAGATGTTTAGAATCCATGTTAGGGAAAATTGGTGAAAACGGGCAAAAGATAGCATGATTGTTTGATCACATGATATGTTTTATGCATTATTGTAGCTCTCATGCATAGGTTTTCAGCCATGGAACCATGTGAAATCAGCAACCTAAAGCATGAGAAAAGGTTCATGTATGTGTTTAAAAAATATGTAAAATCCATGCTAGTTGTGTTCCCCTTTCATGTATGTAAAATGTTCATGTTGGTAGCTCTCATATCTTAGTTCTTTAAAGATTAAAGTTTCATGAGTAAATTGAGTAGAGAACATGTGATAGGTGAATTTTATTCTTAGAAATCTGAAAGCATGATCCATGTATAAAATTGTAGAACGTTCATGATAGGTTGAAACTTCGAATGGACTAGCATGCCATGTGTTGCAAATTGTAAATGTGCATGTAGAAACCACTAGGACTTGTAAGTGTATATCATGAGTAGTGTTGCTTGCTGAGTCCTTGGACTCACTCCTTGCTTCGGCGTACAGGTGTAGTTGGTGACGTGGCAACTTTGGAGGAGGCAGCAAGACGGACTCCGAGCGCGGAGACTAGCTAGTTTTTGGAGTTCTTGAGATTTGTGTATTTCATAAGTATGTAAATTGGAACATTGTACTAGAAGTATCATGAAAAGGATGTATAAGTGTGGACATTTGTATTTAATTTCAGCAATTTAAATTATGTGAACTTTTAGTTCCTTTTTGGTTAATTGCAAACTGCATGTATGTTTAATGTGGATCATGAATGAATGAAGACAGTGGTCTTTTACTTCCGCTACTCTGTTGTATATTCGCGTGTACCTCAGCTATTTGTATCGTTGGGTAAATGTCCCACTGTGAGGACTCTCGCTATACCGACGTGGGTTGGTACAACCGTACCGGTATAATGAGGGCCGTCACAGTTTCTATTTACCTGTCACAACACCACTGGGAGAGAGAGCTAAATTGAACAAATATTTTCCCCTAGTTGATGTAATGATTGGTGAACTCAATCTAAGAGCCGACCTAGTGTGTATGCCCATGGAAGGCTATGATGTTATCTTAAGAGCCGATTGGCTATCCACCTATGGAGCTAGTGTCAATTGTAGAAGAGGGAAGATTACATTTAGTGAATTCCCTAAGCTGTCCTTCTTGGGACGAAGTCACAAGAGACACTTGTCTCTAGTCTCTGCTATTCGGGCACAAGGCATGATTAGGAAAGGATGTGTGGCATTCTTTGCCACTATGGTTGTTGAAAAGAAAGCACCCAAGGTAGTAGACAAACACAAAGTACAAGACTACTCCGACATTTTCCCCGATGAGCTGCCAGGCATTCCACCTGAACGAGTTGTGAACTTCTCTATTGATTTGATTCTTGGACCTACACAGGTGTCACGTCATCCTTCTAGAATGTCTCCTGCCGAGTTGAAGGAATTGAAGGAGCAATTGATGGAGTTTCTAGAGAATGGTATCATCAGACCGAGTACTTCCCCTTAGGGAGCACCTGTGTTATTTGTCAAGAAGAAGGACAGATCTATGATGTTATGCATGATTACAGGTAGTTGAACTAGCTCACTATCAAGAACTAATACCCTCTACGTCGTGTCGATGAATTATTTGATCAAATATCTAGAGCTAAGTATTTTTCTAAGATTGACCTTTGATCAGGATATCATCAGATGAGAATCAAAGATGTTGACATTTATAAGACGGCTTTTAGGAGCAGGTATGGACATTATGAATTTGTCGTTATGCCTTTTGGTCTATCAAATGCTCTTGTAGCTTTCATGCAACTGATGAACAACATCTATCGGCCATACCTTGACAAATTCATCGTGGTGTTTATTGATGATATTCTTATATATTCCAAGACCAAAGAAGAGCATGAGGAGCATTTGAGGATCGCTCTACAGATCTTGTGCAACAACAAGCTCTATGCAAAATTGAGCAAGTGTGAGTTCTGGCTCGAAGAAGTTTCATTCCTAGGCCATGTCATATCTAAGGATGGTATCGTTGTTGATCCTTCCAAGGTTGAAGCCGTACTCAACTGGGAAAGACCTACCAATGTTATGAAGATTAAAAGATTTTTGGGACTGGCTGGCTACTACAGACGGTTCATTAAGGACTTCTCCAAGATTGTTGTCCCTCTTACTCGCCTTATGCGGAATGAGAACCTTTATGTCTAGAGCAAGGAATGTGAGAAGAGGTTTCAAACACTAAAAAATGTTTGACATATGCACCTATCCTCACCTTACCTGTTGAGGGCGAAGGATTCTCAGTCTATACTGATGCATCTGGTATCAGTTTAGGCTGTGTATTAATGCAGAATGAGAAGGTGATAGCTTATTCATCTAGACAATTAAAGCCTCATGAGGTCAATTACCTTGTCCATGACCTAGAACTAGCTGCAGTTGTCCTTGCACTTAAGATCTGGAGACATTATCTCTATGGAGAGCAATTTATTGTCTATTCAGATCACAAAAGCCTGAAGCACCTGTTCTCTCAGAAGGAGATCAACATGAGATAGAGGAGATGGTTGAAGTATCTGAAGGACTTTGATTTCAGTATTCAATATCACTCTGGCAAGGGTAATACTGTAGCAGATGCACTTAGCAGAAAGCATGTGGCATATTTATCTTGTTTAGTTATGGGCAAGATACAATTGTTAGAACAACTTGCTAGGCTAGACGTAAACATTGAGCAAAGATGTGATCATGTGTTGTTTGCTAACATCAGGGTACAACCTGACATCTTTGTTGAGATTAGAAATCAACAAGCAAATGATCCATTCTTGACCCGTGTCAAGGAAACCCTAGCTGATAGACCAGATTTCTCCATCATTGAGGATGGAAGACTACTATTTCATGGCAATGCTTGTGTGCCCTACAATGAAGATTTGAAGAGGAAGCTAATGGATAAAGCTTACAAAACTAAGTACACTATTCACCCTAGATCAACCAAGATGTACCAAGATATGAAAAGAACATTTTGGTGGCCTAACATGAAGTGTGAGGTTGTTGAGCATGCCGCACACTACCTCACGTGTCAACAAGTCAAAGCAGAGCACCGATGTCATACGGGTATACTCAGACCTCTAGACATATCAGAATGGAAGTGGGAGAGTATCGGCATGGACTTCATCATGGGTTTACCTCGAACTCGTGGTGGACTCGATGATATTTGGGTCATAGTAGACCGACTAACTAAGTCTGCACATTTATTAGCAATCAAGAATACCTAGAGTGTTAATGTGTTAGCTGTATTATATATAAAGGAGATTGTGAGACTGCATGGAGTCCCTGTTTCCATAGTCTCTGATCGTGACCCAAGGTTTACCTCTCGCTTTTGGAAAGAACTTCAAGCTGCACTCGGTACTAAACTCAACTTTAGTACTGCTTTCCAACCACAGACAGATGGGCAGATCGAGAAAACAAATCAGATCGTGGAAGACATGCTGCGAGCATGTACTATAGATTTTGAAGGGTACTGGAATGAGCAACTGTCATTAATGGAGTTCACATACAACAATAGTTATCAAGCAAGTATTAAGATGGCTCCATTCGAAGCATTGTATGGTAGAAGTTGTAGATCACCTATGTGCTGGAATGAAGTGGGCGAACAACAATGGTTGGGACCTGACTTAGTATAAAGTACTAGCAGAGATATACAACTCATCAGAGACAGAATCAAGATAGCCCAATCCAGGCAAAAGAGCTATGCAGACAAAAGAAGAAGAGACTTAGAATTTCAAATCAGAGATCATGTACTGCTCAAGGTATCCCCAACCAGAGGTTTTCAAAGATTTGGAAACAAAGGCAAGTTAAGGCCAAGGTTCATTGAACCTTTTGAGGTACTTGAGAGAGTTGGCGAAGTAACTTATCATCTGGCTTTACCTCCACAATATTCCACTGTACACAATCTTTTCCATGTGTCTACGCTAAGGAAGTATGTGTACGACCCATCTCATGTAATTCGCTACAATGACATAGCCCTGATTAAGGATATGACCTATGAAGAGAAGCCAGTCAGAATACTAGACAAGAAGATACAACAATTATGAAATCGACCCATATCTGTAGTGAAGATACTCTAGAACAATCATGGTGTTGAAGAAGCCACATGGAACCCGAAGCGATAATGAGACGAAACTATCCGGATCTATTCAGTAAGTCATTCTTCCTCTTACAATCATATGAATTTGGGGACCAAATTCTTTTTAAGAGGGGGAGGATGTAGCAACTCTAAATTTTTAAATTTGATAAATGAATTTAAATTAAAAGAAAATGTGAAAAATTAAAACCCATTAAATAAAAATAAGTGATGGGTTTACACTAATGATCTATGGATGAACTAATGGGCACAAAAGCTAGAGCCCAATGTTGGATTAGAGACAATTAAGCCTAATTTCGTGACTAAATTATTAATAAATTAGAAAGGGTTAAGATAATCACTAAAATGACTCATAATTATCTTAAAAAGAGTCCTAACCCTACCCTATTCTCCTGACCATGAAATTAGAGTTCTCTTCAAGCCAATTAGATGGATAAAGGCTAGAAAATGTGTGATAATTATGAAATTTTGTAGTTGGAGGAGAGGGAAGAGTTTTAAGTGTTTAGGAGACCTAAAACATACAAATTCTCTTCTATTTCATACCTAGCCAACCCTAGAAACCTTCTTGAGCTTGGAGGACGAGAAGGAAGAGCTTTTGGACAAAGAGATCAAGGAGAAGGAGGCTAGGAACAAGGGGATCTTTGTCTTCTTTACTTTTCTTGCCCTAGGATTTCAAAGCGCTCAAAGACAGGCAATCTCTCAAGAAAAAAATAAATTAACGTTGACCATAGGTAGGCCATGTTCCCATCTTCGAAAGCTCCATGTTTTCCCTAATTTTCATCATACCATTCATGAGTATTTCGTGCTCAAAGTTCCGTTAAGAACATGTACCCGACTTGACTTGATCCTATTCATGCTTGATCTCGTGCCAAGATAATTTTATTGTACATGCTACTTGATGTCAAGAATCTAATGATTCCCTTTTCCTTAATTTCTAGTAAGTACCCTTTTCCAATTAAATCATATTTCATCACTATGTCATATTTTTGGGTTATTGTGAAGACCTTGTTAATAGCATGATCATACCCTATCTGAAATCTAATTACTCTTTACTGTTGATACCTCTATATGTCTACTTTTATTTAAAATTAATTTCATGATTTTTCATTAAGTATACAATTTAATATTGATTTTTATATAGCCATGTGTCAAGAACTTGGCTGCATGGACTGCAGCCCAAGGAGGCATGATCACCTTTCTGGGTTCGGGCCGAGACCCTAAGAACACGACGACCCGATAGGTCGCGTTCTCAACCGAGTCATGACAAGGCCTCATGTCACATTCTTAATGCGACGGGACCCTGCGTCGCGATCTTCCGATCATACTGGTCTCGACCTGAACGCGTCGCCCTGACACGTCGCAACGAGAACCTCATCGTCGCGTCGCCTCAACATGTCGCAAAGAGAACCTCATCGTCGCGTCGGAATCTCGGTTTAACCTGATCGTGTCAGCTCGTTGGTCGTGACCTAAAAACGTTGGCCCGACCCGTCGCGACCAGAACATGGCCGTCGCGTCGGCCCAGTCTATCACAACCTGAACACGATGCTGGCCGATGTCGCGACCTGACTGTCTATTCTAGAAACCCTAATTTTCATGTACACCTTGCTAATCATGCCATATAATCATGGTTTAACCCCTATAATGCATTGTCATGACAGTAACAACATGTTAATGTGTTTTTGATAATCTTCATGATTTTATTAATTATAAAATGTGTGCACAACTCTCTCTTGCTAGTTTGATTCTCTTACACATGCACACACTAAACATGAATTTTTGTCATGGGACCTTACTAAAATTACTCAATAATGTATGTAAGACCCTCGAATTTTGTTGTATTATTGTGTTGCATGTAAATGATTCATGTCGTGTATGTACGTATGTATGTATCTACGTATGTATTATTGGTATACTTATGTGTGTATGTGTATAGCTTACGTATAAATAATGTATGTAATGCTTGGAGGTAGTGTGTACATGATAACGTATACATATAGCATGTATATAGGTGTAAAAGGTGCATGGTTTCTGCATGTTTTAGACTTCTGGCCGAAGGCCATATTGGCGTCAATAGCATGACGTCGATGAGGTGTCAGCGTCCACCCATGGACGCCAACACTAATCCCAGCGTCTAACAATGTGGACGCCAACATCTCTGGCCTGCATGCGCAGCAGAGCCGGAAATTCCGGAAGCAAGGCAGCTCACCCATTGGGGAGATGTTCCCCAACGATCTGAAACACATCTTGTCACCCCATGCGTGGGAGAAGAACCTCTCCTCTTCAAAAGAGCCCCAGTTGTGCAACCCTAGCTCTTCTCTTGGCCTTTGCAAGAGGAGAAAAGAGAGGAGAAGAAAACCCTAGAGGAAAGCTGAGAAAAACCCCCACTTTGCACCCAAAAATCTGACCCTCTGAAGCTGGATCCGGCCATCTTCCACGACAAGAAGCTAGCTAGAGTGAAGGAGGAGACTTCTCCAGCCGTACTTTGGAGCCATCTTCATCCAAGAACCCGGAGGGAGGTGATCTTGGAGGCCATTTTGCAACTTCTTGGGACTGCCCAAGGAGAGCTTCTCCAAGCCCTAGATCCATTTGTGTATTTTTCTAAAGGCAAGTAACCTAACCATAACGTCCCCGTATGTGTCTAGGTTGATTCTACCATTTTTATGCATTTTCTCTCGAGTCCTAGACCCCCAAATTCACCCTATCTTGAGAGCTCGGGTCTGTGTTTTGCACAGACCTGAACTTAACGGCAACATCTCTTGCCGTTAAGATCATGGTTGGCGACAAGCGATCATGCCGTTAACTCCCTTTGACGGCAGAGCTTGACGTTGAGTTCTTCAAGACAGAACAGAAAATGTTTCTCTCCTTATATGATTAATTTCGATGGGTTTTTCCGTGATAAGGATATATGGTAGCCCTATACACTATGTATACTAGTAAATGTGGTGTGTGGATGGATGAGTGTGCATGGTGGTGAATGATAGAAGTTATTTTGTTCCATGAAATTACAAGCATGATTAGTTGTTAATCTTGTCAATCTACTGTTGCATGATTTAGGACTAGCCTGTATGCCCAAGTTTGTGAGGATCATGCATGTATGGATCAGCCCTATTCTGAAATTTGAGATTTTGCCATGCTTGTGTAAATTATTGAAAGTGTTGTTTGGGAAATAGGAATTGTGCATAAGTCATGATAAATCCTTGGTAAACCAGGCATTGCCCCATAAATTGAGGAATAAATTCTGTAGCTCTATACATGTAGGGTTCAGACAGTAGCTTGCTAAAATTGTGACTTGTGTATAATTCCATATCGACTTGAATTACGAATGGCATGAAAAAATGGATGTTTGATTTTCTGTAAATTCATTTTAACTTAGAAAAATCTGAAAAATTGCATGAAGGGTCCTAAACCCGAAATTAGTTTGTGATTAAAATTTTAGGTCATTTGGACCAGAGCACGATGCCTTATGAAATTTTCCATGAAAAATGTGAAATTGATGTATGTCATTGTAAAATGAGTTTATTCTTGTTTAATCCAACTTGATTAGTGGAATTACCTGCTTGTTAATGTCTGAAATCTGTAGTGTCATGTTAGGAAAACAGAGGCATGTGCATGTGAGTGAGAAAGTGAATGAAGTGAGAGTGACATGTGTCAAACCATGTGTAAAATCGGTAAAAATGTGTAAATGTGTAACTGTACCAAATGTGACACTGCTTCCGTAGAGGGCAGTGGAACCGTATCAGGAAAAAGTCCCCCTGAGAAAGTTCAATGTGATGTGACCCTAAGGGCATTAGGGGGAAATCCTAAAGGTGGACAAGTACCACTGATTAGGGTGGAGACTTGTTCTCCCGGTCTGCGCAGTCCAAGAGTCGCCATTGTATTGCCTAGATGGCGTCTATGTGATGTGATGTGTTGTGTCCTTCTTTGGTGGTTTGGACTATGTGTCACGGCACCTAAATTGTGAATGTGTAAATGTGTATGTGTTCATGTGTTAATGTGTAAGTGAACAATGTGTAATGTGTATGTGTAAAGCGCAATTTAAGTGAATTGGAAATTGTGTAAAGAAAATGTGAAACCAAAAATGTGAAGATATGATGTTGTAAATCCATGTTGTGACAAATCTGAAACCATGCTAAATCAGTAGCTTCCTTATATTATGATCATGTTTACATGTACAAGTGTCTAGAACCCATGCTAGGGACAAATAAATGAGTATGTGTACACAATTCCATGTTCGGTTGTTCACATGTTGTGTCTTAAATAACATTGTAGCTCTCATGTGTAGGTTATGGTTACTAAAGCATGTGAAAACCAGCAAGCTTAAGCATGTGAAAATGGTTATGTATATGTATAAGAATATGTAGATTCCATGCTAGTTGTGTTCCCTCTCATGTGCGCGCGGAATTCATGTTAATGGCTTTCATGTTTTGGTTAAAATGCAAAGTAGAATTTCATGAGTAGGAATGATTAGAGAGCATGTGTTAGGAAATTCATTTCGTTAAGGAAATCTGAAAGCATGTATCATGTGTTTACTGATAGAACTATCATGATAGATTGTTCATTTCAAGGTTTAAGCATGCTACATGTTGAGTCTTTTGCAATTGTGTGTGTAGAGCCCACTGTGACATGTACATGTATGGTATGAGTAGTGTTACTTGCTGAGTCTTTTAGACTCACTACTTGCTTCGGCGTACAGGTGTAGTTGGTGACGTGGCACCGTTGGAGGAGACGGACTCCGAGCGCGGAGATTAGAGCGTTGCTGAAATTCTTGTGACATTTTGAGATTCTCATAGTATGTAATTGCAACATTGTACTAGCATTATTATGGAAAGGGATTGTATAAGTGTGGACATTGTGTATTAAATTTTCAGAAATTTAAATTATGTGAACTTTTAAGTTCTTTAATGTTATTGCAATTTCATATATGTTAAATGTGGATGATGAATGAATGAAGACAGTAGTTCTTTTTACTTCCGCTACTCTATTCTTATATTCACGTGTATCTCAGCTGAATGTATCGTTGGGTAAATGTCCCACTGTGATGACGCTTGCTATACCGACGTGGGTTGGTATAACCGTACCGGTATAATGAGGGCCGTCCCAATGTATCTGGTAATTAAGTGTAATTATTCATGTAAATTTTTCTATTTTATTAAATAGACTTGTCTTTGATTTATTCGTGTGATTTAATACCGTTATCACGTCCCTTTGCCTTCGAGCACTCAAGGCAAGGCGGACAACCGTTTCTATACACACTTTATATTGTCTTGGATGACCTCTCTGTTGGGAATACTCCTGAATAGACCAAGAACTCCTTGTTGAGACCTCCATAAGACTCCTTGGCTTTGGCGGACGTCCATTGCCGATGAGCAGGCTGTACCATCAATACCCATTTTACCCCTAGGGATCAGCATGATCCAACGGCCTTAAATTGCTCTATCTGACCTTGAGATCACGCCAGACCTCTGGCCTATGTTTGTATCACAACTATTGGGAGGTTAGTGACATCCACCAAACTACCAGCACCCGATCGTGTGTGTTGTTCAACTGTTACAATCGTTTGTTTATCATTGCTTTACTAATACGACCCTCGATCTCATCTACTCTCTTTACACTCTCATCTACTCACATTCTCTCTATACTCTCGTCTATTCTTCAATTTCTCTCATTTATTTCTTGTTACTCTATTTGGCCATCTATTGATTGTCTAACATAATACTAATACGACCCTCGATCTCATCTACTCTCTTTACACTCTCATCTACTCACATTCTCTCTATACTCTCGTCTATTCATCAATTTCTCTCATCTATTTCTTGTTACTCTATTTGGTCATCTATTGATTGTCTGAGATAACAAACATAACCATGACAGGCATTATTATAAAGGGCCCGATCTGGTCCTGGGAGGTGCACCCGAAAGTGCCATTTGCCCGCGGGAGCTCATTGATCAGGGTGTACGACATAACATCCAGGCGCCATGCTATCAATATTTAATCTAAGATAATCAATCAAAGTACTATGTTCACTCGATTGAAAGAATATCAACCAAACGTGTTATCGTGACTAGTGCACTGTTGTGCAAACTTTACATGCTATCTCATTATATGGCCAATCCTTTATTGTGCTAATGGTGCTATTTTCATGTGAAAAGTACTATTGTTCTCTTGCTATCATGTGACATTACTCTCGTAACTATACTTGATCGTTCTCTATAGTTATTTCATTTTACAAGATATTAATCACTTAAAGCATGTCTATTTACACGAGATATTAAGTCCTATTGAGCAATTATCGTTCATCCTACGCTATTCATTTCATGTGTTTCAGGTGAGTTTGATGGGGAATACCACACGCATGAGGAAGGGGATGAGCAAGTGCACGAGTGACCGGACATTTCGACAACCATTGCTTTTAGTAGTTAGTTAGATAGTTTTGTTTGTTTTGTTTTGAATAAAGTACTCTAGGCCCATAGTTTTTGGCTCTGACTTAGTGAATGTAATTGCATTTAGTGGATTTATCAATAAAGATGGTTTGGTTGGCATTATCTCAATTTGTGCAATGATTTGATTTCTATTTCTCGCTCTATACTATTTATTTAACTATTCATCACTTCGATATTTCACGTCGGGGCGTTACATTGAGCATATAGGTCCTCCACCTAATGTGAAAACATAGCCAGTGGTAGACCTTCTATTGTCAATCTCTCCAGTATAGTCAAAATCAACATACCCAACAACTGTAGGATTGTCATGTCCTTCACCATACTGAATCCCATAATCAGATGTTCCCTACAAGTACCTGAATTCCCATTTAACTACCTGCCAATGCTGCTTCCTTGGATTTGCCATGAATTGCTTACCATGCTCACTGCATGTGCAAGGTCCGGTCTTGTACACACCATAGCATACATCAAGCATCCCACGACATTTGCATATGGTACCTTGGACATTTCTATCATTTCTTCTTTTGTCTTTGGACTTTGTTCAACGGACAACCTGAAATGATTTGCCGAAGGTGTTCCCACTGGTTTAGTATCCTCCATGCCAAACATTTTTAACACCTTTTTAATGTACCTTTTCTGAGAGAGCCAAAGTTTTCCTGCTTTCCTATCTTTGCAGATTTCTATCCCAAGGATCTTCTTTCCTGCACCAAGATCCTTCATGATGAACTCTTTGTTCAGCAAGGATTTCAAATGGTTTAACAGCCTTCATATTCTTACTGGCTATGAGCATATCATCCACATATAGCATTAAGAAAATGTAACTACCATCAGAAAGAGTTTTGGAGTAAGCACAACAATCATACTCACATATGGTGAAGTCAATACTCAACATGTAAGTGTCAAAACGTTTGTACCACTATCTTGGTGACTATTTTAACCCATATAGTGACTTCTTTAACTTACATACATAGTTCTCTTTTCCCACCTCTCCGAACCCTTCTAGCTACTCCATAAAGATCTATTCTTCCAAATCACCATGTAAGAAGGCAGTCTTCACATCTAAATGCTCCAGTTCTAAGTCTAACTGGGACACCATAGCTGGCAATATTCTGATTTAAGTATGTCTCACCACTAGAGTGAAAACTTCATTGTAGTTTATTCCTTCCTTCTCTGAGTATCCTTTTGCAACCAACCTTTACTTGTACCTTTCACCTTCCTTTTCTGATGCAGCTTTTTTCTTTCTATAAACCCTCTTACAACCTATGACTTTCTTTCCTTTTGGAAGTTCTACCAACTCCCAAGTCTTGTTTTTATGTAGTGACTCCACTTCTTCCACCATGGCTTCCATCCACCTGTCCTATTCTAGACTAGATACTGCCTCCTTGAAAGAACCTAGATCTCCACAACTAGAAACAAGAGCAAATGAAACCATATCCTCAAACCCATACCTTGTTGGCAGTTTAATAGTCCATTGTGGTCTATCAAAAACCAGAGTCTCCTGTGGATGATCCTCTTGCTCTGTATTTAGGGATTCCTCTTGCAATTCTTTTTCTTTTAAAGAACCCCCGTCAAGCTCCACCTGAATCTTATGCCTTTCTTTGTTATCAACTTTGACAACCTGATCTTCCCTTTCTCTTAGCATAGATGTCTCATCAAACACCACATCTTTGCTTATTACCACCTTCATTTTCTCTGCATCCCAAAATTTATATCCCTTCACTTTATTTAGGTAGCCGATGAAGATACACTTTTTGGACTTAGGATCCAACTTGTACCATTGCTCTGATTGGATGTGGACATATACTGGGCATCCAAAGATTTTCACCCTGGAATAATCGATTTCCTTTTTCCTCCACACCTCCTCAACAACTTTCCCTTCCAACTTTGAAGAAAGTGACCTGTTAACTAAATAACATGATGTTTTTACAGCTTCAGCCCAAAAGCTTTTAGGAAGACCGGCCTGGATCCTCATACATCTTGCCCTTTCAAGCAGTGTCATGTTCATTCTTTATGCTACCCCAATTTGCTGTGGGGTCCCTGGAGTTGTGAAATTTCTCATAATTCCTTCATTTTTACAGTATTCAATGAACTCAGCTGACTTGTATTCAGTGCCATTATCAGACCTGATGCAAATCACATGCTTCCCTATCTGTTTTTCAACCATGGCTTTCCATTGCTTGAACTTTGTAAATACTTCTGATTTGTGCTTCATGAAGTATACCCACACCTTCCTTGAACAATCAGCAATGAAGGTTACGAAATATAAGGCTCTCGCCTTTGATGGTGTAGACACTAGTCCCCATACATCTGTGTGCACATATTCCAACACATCCTTACTCCTGTATGTTGAAGTTTTGAATTTGACTCTTCACTGTTTTCCATACATGTAGTGTTTGTAGAAATCCAACTTGCATGATTTCACACCATTTAGCAATTTTCTTTTGTGCAGTTCCATCATACCCCGCTCACTCATATGCCCAAGTCGCATGTGCCAAAGAGCAGTATCATTTGTGCTGGTCTCAAATGAAGTTGTAGCAGCAACATTTCCCACAATTGTACTCCCTACGAGCCTGTACAAATTGTTTTCAATTCACTTTCCCTTCATCACAACGAAAACACCTTTACTAACTTTGAACATGCCACTATCAGAGGCTGCTGAAAGTCCATGCCCAATTCTCTCTAATTGACCAACAGAGATTAAATTCTTCTTCAACTCGGGAACATGCCTAACATCTCTCAGTGTTCTGATCACACCATCATGCATCTGGATTCTAATATTTCCGCTACTTACAACTTTAAATGGGTGATCATCACCCAACAGGACAGAGCCACCTTCATAATTCTTGTAGGTATCAAACCATTCTTTGTGAAGACAATAATGAAAAGAGCATCCAGAGTCCATAGTTCACGTGTTCAAGAATGAGTCCTTACCTAATGAGGCTGTCAATAGCTCCCCATCATCAGAGTTGTCCACTACCATGCTAGCAAAACTCAAAGAAGAGCCAACCTTGTCTTCTTCCTTTATCTTTAACAATGGACAATCTCTCTTGAAGTTCCCCTTCTGATGGCACTTATAGCACTCTGTCTTTTCAGCCTTCTTTGATTTTGACTTAGACCTTCATCTGTTCTTCCCTTGATTTTTGTCTTTTGGTCTTCCTCGACCCTTTTCCTTTGCAATCAACCCCTCTGTTTGAGAGTCCTCATTGTTGTACTTCCTCCTCGCCTCATTAGACTTGAGAACTGCAGTGACTTCCTCAAAAGCAAGAGTTTCTTTGCCATACATCAATGTAGTAATGAGATGGTCAAAAGAAGACGGAAAAGAACACAATAGCATGATTGCTTTATCTTCCTCATCAAACTTGACTTCAAGTTGCAGCAGATCACTTACCACTTGATTGAATCGATTCAGGTGTAGAATCAAATCTCCTCCTTCTATCATTTGAAGGCTGTAAAGCTCTTTCTTCAAGAAAATTTTGTTTGTAACGTTCTTGGCCATGTAGATGCTTTCTAACTTTTTCCATAATCCTTTTGTTGTCTTATCCGTCATCACATCGTATAGAATTGAATCTGCCAGACACATCCAAATGGTGCTGAACGCCATTGCTCCAGCTCTTCCAACTCTTCATCATCCATCTTTGCAGACTTCTGTCATGTACACTATTGCACCAGCAAATCCTTCACCCTCATCTACCATAGACTGAAGTTCCCCTATCCATCGAACTTGTCGAACTCAAATTTTATCAGTCCGCTCATCCTTGATATGTTTCGACCAACCTGAGAAGAGCCAGCACCTAACCTAGCTTTGATGCCAGTTTGTTGTGCGGAAACGCCCTCTGATGCCTCACCGTCGTTCTCTCGATCGGACATATGCAAGATGAAAAAGAAACACAATAGAACAAAGAGGAGAAGAACAAACAAGACACACCAATTTACATGGTTCAGATTGGCGATGTGTCAAACCTACTCCACGGAGCCCGACCTTTGTACAACCGCCTTTTCCACTATGTAGAACGGTACAAGTGACCCTAGGCCAAAACACGGCCTTAAATACACGGCCTCTAATAGAGACGGTCGACTGATTTTCGCAGAACGCCCATTTTGCATGTTGTGTGTGGGGCGGTCGACCCCTTTGTTCAGAGCCACCTGACTCAACTCAGACCTCATTGATTTGTATCGTGCCACCGAGGGCATTGGCCTGTAGCTGCCCACTGAATTTGAGCCACATCTCAACAATAGACATCCGCCACTCCTATAATATCATAATAGCCTGGCCCACAGAAAGGTTGGAGGAATTTGCAAATTCTTATCTGTTCAACAACATTCAATTTATAGTATAATTATTGCCGTTGTAATTAAATGTGTTGAATTCATCACTTCTAATCTACAAGAGATCCACATATAAGTCTCCATCAATTATTTAATAAAAGTTCATGACTCAAACTCCAGCTTCACCAAATGAAGTGGGGGGGGGGGGAAAGAGTTAAACCTCAGCAAATCAGATTAGCATGCACTAAACAACTAAGATTGACCAACAAATTAGAACATGCCCAAGCTACAATTGTGTGAGTAGCATCACAAGGTAGGGCTTCCAACCCGAAAATCGAATCCAAAATCACAGTTGTGTTCATAATATAGTCCAATCTAAAAAATCGAACAAAATCGACTGGTTCGAGTCAGTTTGATTCACATTGACACGTTCCATAATTCAATTCGATTTAAAAAAATAATTAAACTGAATATATATTAAATATATTATTTGACAAGGAAAAACAGGGCCCAGTTGGCACAGTAGATGCCCCCAATGCGTATGTTATGGCATGGGTTACCGAGATATACAAGACAACACGACTCTTGGGAGAACAAAAATATGAGGTTAGGGATAGGTAGGAAACTTTCCAAGATGGCGTCAACAGGGCGTGGGATCCCTGACGTCGGACTTTATTGGGCTCCCGCCCAAAATGTTGAGATTAGCATTTGTTTAAGTGGTGATAACTACTTCTCCCCATGACTTGTAATTCAGGTGCGCGTACATGGACGACAACCCGACCAATCCAACTTGCAACTAGCACCCCCATACGTACCGTAGCCCCCCACTTGCTCTCTCTCTACTCCCCAAAACACCCATTTCCATGTTACGGCATCTTTGTAATCACTGACCACCAATTATAAAGTATGTGTGTGTCGTACGATCATGTCCGTTAACTATACATGTGCATTGGATCACGCACGAGGATATATATATATAGGACTAGTAAAGCTGAATCATACTGCCCGTCCGATCGCTGTCTAACGGCTATAAACGTCTGCCAGTTGTGATCCCATTATGCTGTTGACAATTCATCTCTCCCTCATTAACAAATCCAATCTTCTTACTGTGGTTTCCGAGATATATGATAAAAAACCATGACTTTAGGAAACCAGGGAAGAGTCGTCGTCGTGTTCTTCTTCTCCTGTGAGTGTGATGCTGCATTTAGCATGACAAAGCTGGGATCAGCACCCCAATACTAGTACATGAAGAAATATAATTACTTGGGTAATATGAAACTAATTATGAGCACCGCACTTGCGGATGATGGCCTATGTAGGAGTAGAGGGCCAGCAAAGCTATTGTACCGGATATATAGATAATGTAAAGATACACTCTTGCCCTCGCTGCTGCGGCTGCCGTTGTTACTGCATGCTATCATTGAGGGTTTGATTATTTGGGGGGCCGTGTCGGTAAATGAAGGGTCAGGGCTTCTATCAAGGTACTGGCAAACAAGGGGGTACACTTTCAATGGACTAATAAGAGATTCCCAACTCTCCAAAGCACACACCCTTCTTCTCACCAAAAGGGAATGCCAAACCAATCAAACAGTGCCCCTCCCTTGCTTCTTCCACCTACCCTTATCTACCCACACTAGTGTTTCTCGATCGACCCTTAGATTAGCTCAACACCAAGACTACTCGAGCTAATGGGATCACACCAAAGCAATGAACTTTTTCTGATCTTCTGTAGAATGGGCCACATTTTCTCCCCCCTCTAGTTGCTGAAGTTGAAGACCATTGGATGGGAGAAATAGAAAAATAGGGGGCCGAAAGTGCAGGCGTGGTGGCACCTCCACCGTCCGATGGGATCGGGGCCTTTGTTTGATTTCTTTTGTGATACATGCTTGGCTGGCTTAGCAGGGGAGTACCCCCGAGGGAAGGCAACTTGTTGGGGACCTCTCCTCCCCCCTCTTGCTTGGTGAGGGTGACAGATGAGGGTGGTGGTGGTGGTGTTGGTGGTGTTGGGGTCTCTGCTTCCAAAGCTACTATTTTAGAATGGGGAGGGTGTGCAGCGTGCCCTCTCCTGTTGCCTTTGATCTCCAATTAAACTCCTCCTTGTTGTTGCTACTGGTCCCGTTAGTGCCACTGTAAATAAGTTGATCCAATTACTGTGGAGCAGGGGAGCTGGTGGTGGTGAGGGGGACCACATCCACAATCTCCACCTCCATGGTAAGCCCAACAACGTTAGTGAGCCTTCCCTCATATATATATATATATATATATATATATATATATATATATATATATATATATATATATATATATATATATATATATATGCACCTTTTCCCCTGGCCTTCATTGGAGTTATCCATATGTATACTATATAATAAATAATTTTCATTGTGGTTTATGTATTTAGTCAGATGTTATTGGGGAGCTACATGATATATCCCCTCTCCTATCTTGTCCTGTGGGTGGTCTAGCACAAAGTGGTGGTTTTGTTGATAGTTGCATGTTATCACCAATCATGTGATGACATGATGGTAAAATTTATGTGTTGGCAAGGATATTGCAATGAGATTGGAATGAAATGTAGTAAGATTGGATTCAAGTGACAAATAGAGATTGCCTTTTCCTATTTTTGTTTGAAACTAGACGACCTAATTAAAATCAATACAAGCAGGCCAATTTTTTCTGTGTTTTGTCAAACTCTACCCAGTATACAAACTCTGATGAACAGGGTGTGGTGGTTTATCTCAAAATCCGTTGTGATTATGAAGTGGGTGATGGTGGGTGCTTCAAAGGGTTGAAGAGCTAGCAACTTTTCCCTTTCTTGGCTTTCCCCTTTCTTTTAATTTCCTCTTTCTTCTACCAAGGCCAAACGTTAGTCTATAATTTGCCCCCGGGCGCAGGGGATCATAGGAGATATCTTAAACCGCCCTATAGTACTTGTCCAGGATGGCAGACGGAGACCTTCCAAGCTCCAAAAGTCGATGCCTATTTAGCGCTTGGCACTTGACCAGTGGGGGTGCAGCGCGCCCCACTTAAAAGGCTGGCTGGTGGGGGACCCCTCTCTCTCTCTCTCTCTCTCTCTCTCTCTCTCTCTCTCTCTCTCTCTATATATATATATATATATATATATATATATATATATGGCGGATGCGTGTAAATATTACAACTTTGCTCCCGGAGTTGATCTGTTAACACAAGTTACACAATGTAATATTTATTATTAAGTCTGTGCAGCTATGCGCCCTAGGACCACAACACTCTGAAAAATCCAACTGTATCTTCTCCACAACCTCCCCATTATTCTCCTTTTGGCATTACTCACACCTCCTCTCCCTCCCTATGGCCTCCTCTCTACTTGCGCTCTCTCTCTCTATCTCTTGCTTATATCGGCATAATATTGTGAGCAGCTGATGGACCTGCTCTGACAGCCTCCTTTTCACCCTCTCTGCCCCCCGGCCCATACCTGACAGAGAAAAGGCCTCAAATTCCTTCTTCTCCCTTTTCCCCCTCCCCCTAGAGGCCGCTCTGCTATTATACTTCACCCCCCCCCCCCTCTTGATCATCTATTCTCATGCACGCACCCAAACTTACTGGGCGGGGAAACGCGCGCTGTTGCTCACAGAGATGGCATTAATTCCCTCCCCTTCAACTATTCACCCACCCCCCCGTATGCACCTGTGCATATATATCTGTATGTATATGTATGCAGAGACGTCCCCGGCCGGCAGGGACAGAGCAGGGGCTGGAGCAGACAAGTAGCTGGCTGGGCGAGAAATCCCAAACAATCCCTGCCCGGTAGAAAACGTTATACTGGCATGATGCGCAGTGTTCCCTCCCCGCTACACCTCGGTCTGCTCTGAGCAGAAACCGTTGGAGCTTCCTCGTCCGGTCGCTTTCGTTCTGCCTGGCCTCCGAGCAGTAGGAGGCCGGAGGGAAATGTAATAATAACCCGAGTCATACGTATTCGTGGGTTTTACTGCGCTCTCTCTCTCATCGACTTCCTGCCGCCCACATTTTTAACTGATGCCCTCTGTGCAAATTAATGCATGCGGAGCGTGCGAAGATATATGAGAGTGTACGCCCATGTAGGGCATGCATGTAGCGACCAAGGTACCTTCACTTGCGAGGGATGGCATCCCTGCGACTCGTGTGCCCTTCACACTTAAAAGCCACCAGCTGTGCAGTGTTTCTTGTGCGTCCTGCCTCCAACCATGTATGTATACGATCTTCTTGCATCAACCGCTTACATAGGAATGAACACTCGCCATAACTAATTGAGCCCAACGATCGAGGCAGACGACGAACATGCATGTGACTGTACATGAACCTGTAAACATGCGTACACGGAATGATCCCGATGCTATATTTGATATATAGGTCCCCCATGCACACATATTAATAATCATACATGTTATTTAACGTTATGGCTTATGTTGTTGTTCTTTAATTTGAACGCTAGCTATAGGTTGGTGTGACTTGGAATGATGACACTAGCTACACTGTTGCAAGCTTTTACACCGGCCTGCTTTCGCTGTGGCGAGCCCAGGAATGAGTCATGCGCTGGACGATAGGGTCGCTAAGAATCCAAGGCCTGCCCCCATGAGACGTACACTGCTCGTCCTGGACCGTCCTGTGCACCACCTTACTTTCTCGATCGTAGGCTGGTCCATGGGCTCGCTCCCCCGGTCGCTTAAAGAGATCGTCTACGGCGCATGGCTGCATGCTTTCATGTACGTAGCTCCATGACAAGCCACCCCCACCCTCTCCCTTTTTCAGATGAATCCGTTCTTCTGACCATGATGAGCAGCACCCAGACCACCTTTTTCACCTTCGGCCTTCTCCCTTACACCTCCACCATTTGCTCAAACTTGCATAGCCATTGGCACATTTCCTTCTCTCCCCTCCTCCCCGGCCCCCCCTCTTCCGTTCATCCATCCCTTTCCCCTCCTATCCACTTTTTAGAGGATCACTGGAAGCAGCACTCTCTCTCTTGTCACACACACACCTCCTTCTTTTCCTTTTTCCGGAACTCTGGACTGCTTCTGATCGGGGAGAGTTAATCCAGCCTCATTTGTCTCCGCTATCTGTTTCGTGTACTTGGTCTCAAAGTTGGCAGCTTGTGCCCCACGCTGTTGGGTTGGGTGCACAGGTGCTAGTAGATTTAACTGGGCAGGAAAGCTAGCATGCAGCCGACTGCAGCATTTCATTTATGGCACTCTTTATTTATAAACAACATTGAACCCTCAACTCACCGGCCACTGTAAGAAACTTGGGATATAACTATGTCAATTCGTTACGGAGTCATTTGTTTGTAAGAATATACGGTTTATCTGACGGTAAGATTTTCTGTATCCATAGATGCTATATAGGTAAAAAAAAAATCATGTATACATACACTTGATGTTACGGAGGTTTGTTCCGTGTAACAATAATTCAATATGTACTTATGTTTTTTACGTTACTAAAATAAATCGGTAAGATTAAGTTTTGTATACTTATGATTATTTATGTTATGACTTATTAGACATAAGTAAAAAGCTATTTATTAGGCGGAAAACTTTTAGGCACGCCAAAATTTCAGCCCCTCATCTTTCGCCGGCTCGCCACCCTTAACGCCTCGACACCCAACCCTCGCAAGCAAAATGGCAAAACCCCCAAACCCTCACTCCCGCCTTTGCAAATCGCCGCCTCATCGGCCGCCGCAACGCAATAAATGGCAACCTAAACACCCACCGACTTCGTAGGGCTGCTAACGGGTCGGAGTCGGATTCGAAAATGACATTTTTCGCATCTATTTCCTATAAGAAAATCAGAAATGGGTCGGAAACGGAAAGTAATCGGAAATATCTGGTACGATCAAATGGTAGATGTATGTAGCATTAGGAGTAGTGGTAAAAAAGATATCTTTGATAATAATAGACATAATAAATGCTACAAGAGAGACAACTTAATTAGATTTTTTTTACAAATTAAGGAGAAGCTAAAAATTTAGTCTACTTATTTTTAATATTAAGAAATAAGATTTTAAGAGTATATATTTTGTAAATAAAATAAAATTTATATATTATCGGAAATAGAAACGGAAAAATAGAAAATAATAGAAAATAGAAAAAACTAATATGGAAAGGTCGAAAATGGGTCGGAAAGTCGGAAAACGGATATCCATTGGCAGCCCGACTTCGTAGCACTGCACCAATTACCCCTTTCACCTAGATTCCCACTCCACTCCGTGATCAGTAGCAACTCTCATTTTAAATTGAGAAAATAAATTTTTAATTAAATAGAATTATAAATAAATTAAAATCTATTAAGTAAAAACAAGAGGTGGACTTTCCTAAATGATCCATACAAGAGTTATTGGGCCACAAAGTTAAAGCCCAATGTTGGATGGGAGACAGTTAGGCCTAAATTTGTACCTAAATTATTAATAAATTAAAAATAAATAAGATAATCACTATTTTGGCTCATAAATATCTTAAAAAGAATCATAATCCTATCCTCACCTCTTGGCCATAGATTTAGAGTCCTCCCAAGCCAAAAGGAAGGATAAATGTTAGGAAAATGTCAAATAATTATGGGAATTTCAGAATCGGAAGAGATGAAAGGGTTTTATGTATTTGATAATCTTAAACATACAAATACACCTATAATTTGTACCTAGCCGACCCTATTGACTTTCTGGAGCTTGAAGGATGAGGAGAAGAGGCTTTTGGATGAGGAGATCGAGAAGAAGGCTAGGAGGAGGAGATCTTCGAGTTCTTCACATTTCTAGCCCTAGGATTTAAAGCACTCAAAAGTAGGCAATCTCTCAAGTAAAATTAAATTAAACTCGACCCTAGTCATGATCCCATCCTCGAAAGCCCCATGTTTTCCCAAATTTTCATTATGTCGTTCATGAGTATTTCGTGCTCAATGTTCTGTTAAGAACATGTACCCAACCCATCATGTTTACCAATAATCCATGTCCATACTTAATCTCGTGCCATGAGACTTTTATTGTACATGCTACTTGATGTCAGAGATCTAATGATACTGATGATCAATCCATCTCCATATAAAATTTATTATGAATTATATATGTATTTTTTTGGTGATTAACAAAACCTTAAAAAATATATTTTCTAACAACTTTTTTCTGAAGTTTATCCACAGGAAATAATTCAAGCAAAATCTGTAAGTTGTCCACACACACTGTCTTTTGAAGTTCAAAGCATAAATTTTGTCTAAGTATACATCAACTTCCATATAATAGCTCACATCGATTTCGTTGGTACATTGATTTCATATCACTTAAATATCAATCTCGTTGTTACATCGATTTCATATCACTTAAATATCGATTCCGTTGGTATATTGATTTCATATCACTTAAACATCGATTTCATTGGTACATCGATTTCATATCACTTAAACATTGATTTCGTTATTACATCGATTTCATTTCACTTGAACATCAATTTCGGTAAAACAACGATTTCATCATTCAAACAACGATTTCATTATCGACTTCACTTAAACAACGATTTCATGATCGATTTCACTTAAACAACGATTTCATGATCGATTTCACTTAAACAACGATTTCATCATTGAAACAACGATTTCATGATCGATTTCACTTAAACAACGATTTCATCATTGAAATAACGATTTCATAATCGATTTCACTTAGAAAATAATTACATCATCAAAACAACGATTTGATCACTTAACAAACGACTTGGTCGCTACATCGATTCTGTGACACTTAAACAACGATTTAGTCGCCATAACGATTTGGTTATTGTTACAACGATTTGGTTGAAACAATGATTTCATCTCTACATCGACTTCAGTTAAACAACGACTTTGAACAGAACATTGATTTCATTAGAACATGGATTATGTTCATATCAACTTGATTTCATCATGAATTATGTGCACACCGACTCTCTCTTCTTTGACTACAGCTCTCTCTTAATGATTACATTTAATACAACTGTCAAACATTCTTTAGTTTTATTCCACATAATATTCAAATGTATTTAAAATCTTTGTGGATTTCAAAGTTTTCCCGCGAAAGCATGTTGTATCCTACATTAATGTCTAACATTTATTGTGACAATACACATCTCTGCACGATATATCTTTTACCTATCTTACCTATTCACACAAAGTCAATGACAGAATGGCATTTCCCTTCTAGTGTATCTTTATACAACACAACTACTAATATTGAATCACAGTTTAGACGAAGATAAGTTGTCTAGGTGTCAGCATTTATTGTGTGCAGGGTTTTCGGAGGAAACGCACGTCTCAAAGTTGGACCTGTCAACCTAACAAGAGGATAGAAGATTCAGACAATCTTTCCTCTTGAGTGTATGTGTCTATCTAAGAATTAATGACTGCATGCTAACTTGCTCTTTACTTCGGACCAGACATCCCAACGTGCATGAAGATGTGAGACAACGAATATTTCAGCGGATACTACAACGGTCAAATTATTTCAAAGATGATAAATAGAAGACTGGTGACTCCATAAAGAAAAGTTCAAATAGTTTTTCAAAAGAAAATCTTAGTCACATGAAGAACAACGAGAGCCAGCTCCTTCATTCTATTTTTTCCATAGCTTTTAGCTCTCTGTGAGAATAGTGCATTACTTTTGAGAGCTTACGTAGATCTGAGAGAGAGTTCATTTTGAAATAATCTTGTGTCTCTCAGTCTTCGCCTCAGATCAAGCATTGTCTATAAGTTGTTGGTCCACTTTTGATACGACAACAAGCTAACTTGTAAGGCCCTCGAATTTCCGTCGCATTATTGTATTTTGTGTGTGTATATTTGTGCTTGTGTATGTATATACATACTTATGTACGTATTAATTAGTACAATTACGTGTGCATGTGTTTATACTATATGTAAATAGTGCATGTATTGAATGGTGATAGTATGGATACACTACCATATGCGTATTGCATGTATATATGCATGGTATGCATGGTTTTCTGCATATTTTAGACTTCCGGCCGAAGGCCATCTTGGCGTCAACCCCTAGCCGTTGAGGTGGTGTCAGCGTCCAAACATGGACGCCAACACTAATCCTGGCGTCTAACGATATGGACGCCTATTTCTCTGGCCTGCATGCGCAGCAGAGCCAGAAATTCGGAAACAAGAAAGCTCAGCCATTGGGGAGCTGTCCCCAACGGCTCTGAGAGCTGTCTTGTCACCCTGTGAGTGGGAGAGAGGCCTCCCCTTATGTCTGAACCCGGATCTGCCTTCTCCCACTCCTCTCTTCACCTTTGCAAGAGAGAAACCAGGAGAAAAACCCTAGTTCTGAGCTGTGAGAAAACCCACTCTTTGCACCCAAAGATCAGACTTCCTGGAGCTAGATCCGGCCATCTTCCACGACAAGAGGATAGCTGGAGCAAAGGAGGAGGCTTCCCCGACATCCCCTTGGTGTGGAGATCATCCAGGAGCCCGGAGGAAGAAGATCTAGGAGGACGTTCTGCACCTTCTTGGGACTGCCCAAGGAGGGCTTCTCCGAGCACTTTGATCCATTGGAGCATTTTCTAAAAGGCAAGTGACCTAACCATAATGTCCCCGTATGTGTCTAGGTCGATTCTACAATTTTTGTATATTTTTCCCTCGAGTCCTAGACCCTCACATTCACCCAACTTGAGAGCTCGGGTCTGTGTTTCTGCACAGACCTGCATTGACGGCAAGGTCAATGGACGCTGAGATCATGCTTGGCGTCCATCGACCATGCCGCTGACACTGAGTCAGCGGCCAGAGACCGCCGCCAAGTTCCTCTGGACAGAACAGTGACCTGTTCTGCCCTTCCTATACAACTATTTTCGGTATGGTTTCCGTGATGAGGATATATGGTAACCCTATACACTATGTATATTGTTAAATGTGGTGTGTGGATGAGTGTGATGTGTGGTGGTGGATGTTAGAAGATTGTATTCCATGAATTTGTAAGCATGATTGTTGATGATCTTGCCAATTTATGCTTTATGATTAGGATTAGTCTGAATGCCTCAGTTTTATAGATCATGAAGATTAGTGGATCAGTATACATGTACTCAGTTTTTGATAAATTGTCCATGCTTGTATAAATTGCTAATAAATTCGGTTCGGTAAATAAAAAGGCATGTAAGAATGATTTGTGGTGATCGATCTATAGTGTATGATTTAGGAAATTCTGTATTCTCAGATCATGTATATAACAGTAGTCTCTGTTCAAACAGTAAGTGGTAAAATGCATGATGTGTTAAACTCCATGTCAACTAAATTGTGAATGGCATGCGAAATAGGTATTTGATTTTCTGTAAATTCTATTTAGCTCAGAAAAATCTGAAAAATTGAATGTATGACCTTGAACCCGAAAATAGCATGTGGTTAAAATTTCAGGTCATTTGGACCAGTATATAAGGAGTTATGTATTTTTCATGTGAAATGTAATAATCTATGTATGTTATCGTAATGTGGTTAGATATTGTTTAAACCCAACCTGATTAGTGCATTACTGTGTGTTAAACTCCTGAAATCTGTAGTGCCATGTCAGGAAAAACAGAGATATGCATGTGAGTGAGAAAGTGAATGAGATGAAAAGTGATATGTGTAAAACCATGTGTAAATCGGTAAAATGTGTAAATGTGTAACTGTGCCAATGTGACACTGCTTCCGTAGAGGGCAGTGGAACTGTATCAGGGAAAAGTCCCCCTGAGAAAGTTCAGTGTGTAAGTGACCCTAAGGGCATTAGGGGGAAATCCTGGAGGTGGACAAGTACCACTGGTTAGGGTGGAGACTTGTTCTCCCGGTCTGCGCAGTCCAAGAGTCGCCATTGGAATGCCTAGATGGCGTCTATGTGTAATGTGATGTGTATATGTCCTTCTTTGGTGGTTTGGACTATGTGTCACGGCACCTAAAATGTGTAATGTGTAATGTGTATGTGTTCATGTGTAAATGTGTAAGTGAACAATGTGAATGTGTATGTGCAAAGTGTAACCATGTGAAAGAGGAAACTTGTGTAAAGAAAATGTGAAATTCTAAATGTGAGGATATGATATTGAAATCCATGTGAGACAAATCTGAAACCATGTGAAATCAGAATTTTATGTTGTTATCATCATGTTTATATGTGCAAAAATGTCTAGAATCCATGTTAGGGATAATTGATGAGCACGGGTACAAAATAGCATGATTGGTTGTTCACATGATATGTTTTAAGCAACATGGTAGCTCTCATGTGTAGGTTTACAGCCATTAAACCATGTGAAACCAGCAACTTAAAGCATGTGAAAATGTCTATGTATGTGCTTAAGAACATGTAAAACCCATGCTAGTTGTGTTTCCTTTCATATATGCACAGTGTTCATGTTGGTAGCTCTCATGTCTTGGTTCTTTAAAGGCAAAATTTCATGAGTAAATTGAATAGAGAGCATGTGATAGGTAAAGTTTTATTCTTAGAAATCTGAAAGCATGATCCATGTATTAATTTGTAAAACTTCATGCCATGTGTTGAAAATTTTGAATGTGTATGTAGAAACCGCTATGACTTATACGTGTATGTTATGAGTAGTGTTGCTTGCTGAGTCTTTAGACTCACTCCTTGCTTCGGCGTACAGGTGTAGTTGGTGACGTGGCACCGTTGGAGGAGACAGTGGAGACGGACTCCGAGCGCGGAGATTAGACTTTGGAGTTCTTTGTGACTTGTGCATTTCATAGTATGTAATTTGAACATTGTATTAGAGTATCATGAAAAGAATGTATAAGTGTGGACATTATGTATTTAATTTCAGCAATTTAAATTATGTGAACTTTTAGTTCTTTATTGTTAATTGCAAACTTCATGTATGTTAAATGTGGATGATGAATGAATGAAGACAGTTGTCTACTCTGTTGTATATTCGCGTGTATCTCAGCTGTTTGTATCATTTGGGTAAATGTCCCACTGTGAGGACTCTCGCTATGCCGACGTGGGTTGGTATAACCGTACCGGTATAATGAGGGCCGTCACAGAGATTGGTATCAGAGCGACCGGCTGAGATTGCACATGAATATACCTAAGTCATCATCCCCATTGCATGCTAAGTATGTCCACATGTGTAGAAAACACTAATGAGAAGTGAAAGATAGATAAGAAAATGGTTAGAAAACTTAATAACCTAGCTCTAATGTTGGCTGAAATTTATTACAGCCATGGCTTCGAGAGGTAGGCGTGGTGGAGCGTCGGCCCGTGAGGACGAGCCGCGACGTGATGAGCAGGCGGAGCAACAGGCCCCAGCACCACGAGGCCCTGTACTTCCCCCACCGCCGCCTGTGGATTACGGAGTATTCATGCAAGGTCTGGTACAAGCCATGCAGACGCAGGCTCATACCCAGGCAGCACTCCAGGCACAGTTGGAGGCCCAGGTAGAATAATGAAACAACTAAGTAGTTTGCTATTTAAATTGCATGATATTGTGTTTATCGTATATTGTTTATTGTTGAATGTAGCAGGCTCAGGCACCAGCTCAGGACCATGGTGGACCTCCCATCATGGAGCGATTCAAGAGGATGACCCCACCCTCTTTTAAGGGGAGAGTGATCCATTAATGGCAGAAAGCTGGTTAAGGGAGACAGAGAAAATCTTCCGAGCCATCAGGTGCCCTGATGAGGATAAGGTGACATTAGCCACCTACATGCTACAGGTAGACTTTTAATTTTGTATGTTTGTATGTTCTGCTTAATTTAGAATTTGTTAGTTGGTGCTTATGAAGGTGTATTGCAGGAGAGAGCGGATGTATGGTGGTCCTCCCTACTACGTACACGCTTTGAGGACGGAGCAGTAGACGTGACGTGGGACGCGTTCGTGAGACTCTTTCGAGCCAAGTTCGTCCCAGAGCATATCCAGGACAAAATGGAGCAGGAATTTCTCTCCCTGACGCAAGGCTCCATGACCGTGCTGGAATACGAGGCAAGGTTTTCTGAACTTTCTAAGTATGCACCGCATATCGTAGAGGATGAGCGCAGGAAGACCAAGAAGTTCGTGATGGGACTCAAGCCATCACTGCGGACGAGACTCGTGGCGTTTGACCACCGCACGCTGGACGAGGCCCTCAGTGCTGCCTGCAGGCAGGAGGGAGAAATGGAGCAATATCTGGAGGAAAAGAAGGCTTCGCAGAAGAGGCCGGCAGCGTCATTCCAGCGGCAGGATAAGAAGAAAACGGTGTACCAGACACCGCAGAAACCAGTGGCAGTCAGCAACTCTCAGGTACCTTCTGTACGTTCCCCTGGTGTGAAGAAAGAGTGTCCCCATTGCGGGAAGACACACGGTGGTTCCGAGTGTTGGTTGGTAGCGGGTAGATGCTTGAAGTGTGGGAGCAGCGACCACAAGATCAAAGATTGCCCAAGACTTCAGCAAGGAGCTCAGCGTGGAGCGCCAGCACCAGCAGTAGCGGCAGCCGCGCCAGCTACAGGAAGACCAGGAAGGCCTCGAGCCCCAGCTCGAGTGTTTGCTTTGGCACGCGAGGACGCCGAGCAGGCGGAGCATGTCACCGAAGGTACGGTTTTGCTTTTAGGTGTGCACGCTCGGGTTTTGTTTGATACGGGTGCTACTCACTCGTTCATTTCCGAGCGGTTCGCTAGGCAGTTAGCCCTAGAGTCAGGCGTAGAGTCTGAGGAGTTAGAGGTCCCTTTGTCTGTGCACACCCCTGCGGGTACGGTATCGACTAGGAAGTGCATTCCGTCGTTACCTGTGTGCATTGAGGATAGAATCCTAGATGGGTGTTTCTTCTTGCTAAAGATGAAGGACTATGATGCTATTCTTGGTCTGGATTGGCTAGAGGAGCACTATGCGTTAGTGGATTGTCGTCGGAAGAGGATTGTTTTCCGCATTCCTGGTGAGGACGAGTTCTCTCATCCCTTGCCAAAGAACTTAGCGGGAAAGTTAGTCATCTCTGCCATGAAGGCGATGCGCATGGTGAACAAGGGTTGTGACGCATTTCTTGCCAGCGTTATGCTAGTACCCGATGCTGGTTCGTCACTGACTCTTGCAGAGATCGATGTGGTGCAGGATTTTCCAGATGTCTTTCCCGATGACTTGTCTGGATTGCCACCGGATAGGGAGATAGAGTTCACTATAGAGTTGCTTCCAGGCACCTCTCCTATCTCGAAGGCCCCATATCGGATGGCCCCTGCAGAGTTAGCCGAGTTGAGGAAGCAATTGCAAGAATTGCTTGATAAGGGATTCATTCGCCCTAGTGTTTCCCCTTGGGGCGCACCTGTATTATTCGTCAAGAAGAAAGACGGGTCACTTAGGTTGTGTATTGACTATAGGAAGTTGAACCAAGTGACTGTGAAGAACAGGTACCCCTTACCTCGGATTGATGATCTGTTTGACCAGTTGCAGGATGCATCAGTCTTTTCTAAGATTGACTTGCGATCTGGTTATCATCAGTTGAGGATTAGGAGTGAGGATGTGTCCAAGACGGCATTTAGATCCCGTTATGGACATTATGAGTTCTTGGTCCTTCCTTTCGGATTGACCAACGCCCCTGCAGCGTTCATGGATCTCATGAACCGGGTGTTTAGTCCGTATTTAGATAGCTTTGTTGTTGTGTTCATTGATGACGTGTTGGTCTATTCTCCGGATGAGGCCACGCACCGTCAGCATTTGAGGTTAGTCTTAGAGGTTCTCCGTGAGCACAAGCTGTATGCGAAGTTCAGCAAGTGCGAGTTCTGGTTGCGCGAGGTTCACTTTCTCGGGCATGTGATCTCCGGCGCTGGTGTAGCTGTTGATCCAGCAAAGGTCCAAGCAGTTATGGATTGGGAGATTCCCCAGACTCCTTCGGAGATTCGTAGTTTCATTGGGTTAGCTGGTTATTATCGGCGATTCATTGAGGGTTTCTCATCCATCGCCGCCCCTTTGACAAAGCTGACCAGGAAGGGTGAGAAGTTCGTATGGTCTGAGGCATGTGAGCGTAGCTTTCAGCTATTGAAGGCTAAGCTTACTTCTGCTCCGGTATTGGTATTGCCTAGTGGTCCAGAAGGTTTTGCCATTTATACGGATGCATCTCAGATTGGTTTAGGCTGTGTGCTCATGCAGCAAGATAGGGTAGTGGCTTATGCTTCTCGTCAGTTGAAGGAGCATGAGAGGAACTATCCGACTCATGATTTGGAGCTCGCAGCAGTGGTTCATGCACTAAAGATCTGGAGGCACTATCTTATGGTGTCAGATTTGAGGTGTTTACCGACCACAAGAGCTTGAAGTATCTTTTCTCCCAAAAGGAATTAAACCTGAGGCAGAGGAGATGGATTGAGTTCTTGAAGGACTATGACTTCGACCTTCAGTATCATCCTGGAAAGGCGAACGTCGTAGCGGATGCTCTTAGTAGAAAGAGGTCTTCGCTCCAGCAGGATTGGAAGATGTTGGAGGATGCAGCGTGCTCTATGACCGAGTTAGAGCCATCGCTGTGTCAGGCTTTTGTAGCTCAGCTATCCCTTAGATCCTCGGTCTTGGATGAGGTGATTGAGCAGCAGAAAGCCGACCCTAGATTGTTAGAGTTAGTGGGTAGGGTGGGCATTGCCCGTGATGAGGACGGTGTGATTAGATTTCAGCACCGTGTCTGTGTTCCTGATGTAGTAGATGTCCGTGAGCATGTGTTACCGGAGGCTCATAGATCGCGATTCTCTATTCATCCGTGTAACACGAAGATGTATCAAGACCTGAAGAGATCATTTTGGTGGTCCGGTATGAAGAAGGATGTTGCGGATTATGTGTCTAGATGGGGGATTATGTGTCTAGATGTCTAGTATGTCAGCAAGTGAAAGCCGAGCGGCAGCGACTATCCGGCCTTATGCAGAGGATGGATATCCCAGTGTGGAAGTGGGAAGTTGTCACTATGGACTTTGTTTCGGGTTTGCCTCGATCTAGAAGGGGCAATGACTCGATTTAGGTAGTGGTAGATAGATTCTCGAAGACTGCTCATTTCTTGCCCATGAAGAAGAAGCAATCAGTGGAGAGTTTGGCTAGATTGTATGTTAGCGGTATCATTAGATTGCATGGTGTGCCGAAGTCGATCATTTCGGATCGAGATCCGAGATTTACTTCGAGATTGTGGAAGGGTCTTCAGGATGCGTTAGGTTCGGAGCTTAAGCTCAGTTCGGCGTTTCATCCCCAGACCGATGGACAGTCCGAGAGGACTATCCAGACGCTCGAGGATATGTTGAGAGAGTGTGTTCTGGATTGAAAGGATGATTGGGAGCGTCATCTACCTCTTGTGGAGTTCGCATACAACAACAGCTTTCATGCTAGCATTGGTATGGCTCCATTCGAGGCGTTGTATAGTAGGCCCTGCAGATCTCCTTTATGTTGAGAGGAGACTGGTGATAGGCAGTTGATCGGACCGGAGTTAGTTCAGGAAACTTCGGATAAGATCCAGCTTATCAGGAAAAGGCTTGTTGCGGCACAGGATAGGCAGAAGAGTTATGCCGACAACAGAAGGAAGGATTTGGAGTTCGAGGTTGGCGATCATGTCTTCTTGAAGATATCGCCTACTCGTGGTGTTGTCAGATTTGGCAAGCATAGCAAGCTAAGCCCCAGATTCATTGGCCCATATGAGATTCTCAGACGTTTGGGCAGCGTGGCATATGAGCTAGCATTACCCCCAGCTTTGGCTAGCGTTCACCCTGTATTCCACGTATCTATGCTCAGGAAGTATGTCCGAGATCCGTCTCATGTGATTAGTCATGAGCCAGTGGAGATCCAGCCAGATCTTTCGTAAGTCGAGCAACCAGTAGCCATTCTTGACCGGAAGGTTCAGCATCTCCGGAACAAGAGAATCGCATCGGTGAAGGTCCTATGGCGGAACTTCTCACGAGAGGAGGCTACTTGGGAGCTTGAGGATGCGATGAAGAAGAAGTATCCCCTTTTGTTTGAGTAGTGTCGTTCTAACTTCGAGGACGAAGTTTCTTTAAGGGGGAGAGGGTGTAAGGCCCTCGAATTTCCGTCGCATTATTTGTATTTGTGTGTGTGTATATTTGTGCTTGTGTATGTATATACATACTTATGTACGTATTAATTAGTACAATTACGTGTGCATGTGTTTATACTATATGTAAATAATGCATGTATTGAATGGTGATAGTATGGATACACTACCATATACATATTGCATGTATATATGCATGGTATGCATGGTTTTCTGCATATTTTAGACTTCTGGCCGAAGGCCATCTTGGCGTCAACCCCTAGCCGTTGAGGTGGTGTCAGCATCCAGACATGGACGCCAACACTAATCCTGGCGTCTAACGATATGGACGCCTATTTCTCTGGCCTGCATGCGCAGCAGAGCCAGAAATTCTGGAAACAAGAAAGCTCAGCCATTGGGGAGCTGTCCCCAACGGCTCTGATAGCTGTCTTGTCACCCTGTGAGTGGGAGAGAGGCCTCCCCTTATGTCTGAACCCGGATCTGCCTTCTCCCACTCCTCTCTTCACCTTTGCAAGAAAGAAACCAGGAGAAAAACCCTAGTTCTGAGCTGTGAGGAAAACCCACTCTTTGCACCCAAAGATCAGACTTCCTGGAGCTAGATCCGGCCGTCTCCCACGACAAAGGATAGCTGGAGCAAAGGAGGAGGCTTCCCCGACATCCCCTTGGTGTGGAGACCATCCAGGAGCCCGGAGGAAGAAGATCTAGAAGGACGTTCTGCACCTTCTTGGGACTGCCCAAGGAGGGCTTCTCCGAGCACTTTGATCCATTGGAGCATTTTCTAAAAGGCAAGTGACCAAACCATAATGTCCCCGTATGTGTCTAGGTCGATTCTACAATTTTTGTATATTTTTCCCTCGAGTCCTAGACCCTCACATTCACCCAACTTGAGAGCTCGGGTCTGTGTTTCTGCACAGACCTGCATTGACGGCAAGGTCAATGGACGCTGAGATCATGCTTGGCGTCCATCGACCATGCTGCTGACACTGAGTCAGCGGCCAGAGACCGCCGCCAAGTTCCTCTGGACAGAACAGTGACCTGTTCTGCCCTTCCTATACAACTATTTTCGGTATGGTTTCCGTGATGAGGATATATGGTAACCCTATACACTATGTATATTGTTAAATGTGGTGTGTGGATGAGTGTGATGTGTGGTGGTGGATGTTAGAAGATTGTATTCCATGAATTTGTAAGCATGACTTGTTGATGATCTTGCCAATTTATGCTTTATGATTAGGATTAGTCTGAATGCCTCAGTTTTATTAGATCATGAAGATTAGTGGATCAGTATACATGTACTCAGTTTTTGATAAATTGTCCATGCTTGTATAAATTGCTAATAAATTTGATTCGGTAAATAAAAAGGCATGTAAGAATGATTTGTGGTGATCGATCTATAGATGTATGATTTAGGGAAATTCTGTATTCTCAGATCATGTATATAACAGTAGTCTCTGTTCAAACAGTAAGTGGTAAAAATGCATGATGTGTTAAACTCCATGTCAACCTAAATTGTGAATGGCATGCGAAATAGGTATTTGATTTTTTGTAAATTCTATTTAGCTCAGAAAAATCTGAAAAATTGAATGTATGACCTTGAACCCGAAAATAGCATGTGGTTAAAATTTCAGGTCATTTGGACCAGTATATAAGGAGTTATGTATTTTTCATGTGAAATGTAATAATCTATGTATGTTATCGTAATGTGGTTAGATATTGTTTAAACCCAACCTGATTAGTGCATTACTGTGTGTTAAACTCTGAAATCTGTAGTGCCATGTCAGGAAAAATAGAGATATGCATGTGAGTGAGAAAGTGAATGAGATGAAAAGTGATATGTGTAAAACCATGTGTAAATCGGTAAAATGTGTAAATGTGTAACTGTGCCAATGTGACACTGCTTCCGTAGAGGGCAGTGGAACTGTATCAGGGAAAAGTCCCCCTGAGAAAGTTCAGTGTGTAAGTGACCCTAAGGGCATTAGGGGGAAATCCTGGAGGTGGACAAGTACCACTGGTTAGGGTGGAGACTTGTTCTCCCGGTCTGCGCAGTCCAAGAGTCGCCATTGGAATGCCTAGATGGCGTCTATGTGTAATGTGATGTGTATATGTCCTTCTTTGGTGGTTTGGACTATGTGTCACGGCACCTAAAATGTGTAATGTGTAATGTGTATGTATTAATATGTAAATGTGTAAGTGAACAATGTGAATGTGTATGTGCAAAGTGTAACCATGTTAAAGAGGAAACTTGTGTAAAGAAAATGTGAAATTCTAAATGTGAGGATATGATGTTGAAATCCATGTGAGACAAATCTGAAACCATGTGAAATCAAAATTTTATGTTGTTATCATCATGTTTATATGTGCAAGAATGTCTAGAATCCATGTTAGGGATAATTGATGAGCACGGGTACAAAATAGCACGATTGGTTGTTCACATGATATGTTTTAAGCAACATGGTAGCTCTCATGTATAGGTTTGCAGCCATTAAACCATGTGAAATCAGCAACTTAAAGCATGTGAAAATGTCTATGTATGTGCTTAAGAACATGTAAAACACATGCTAGTTGTGTTTCCTTTCATATATGCACAGTGTTCATGTTGGTAGATCTCATGTCTTGGTTCTTTAAAGGCAAAATTTCATGAGTAAATTGAATAGAGAGCATGTGATAGGTAAAGTTTATTATTAGAAATCTGAAAGCATGATCCATGTATTAATTTGTAAAACTTCATGCCATGTGTTGAAAATTTTGAATGTGTATGTAGAAACCGTTATGACTTATACGTGTATGTTATGAGTAGTGTTGCTTGCTGAGTCTTTAGACTCACTCCTTGCTTCGGCGTACAGGTGTAGTTGGTGACGTGGCACCGTTGGAGGAGACAGTGGTGACAGACTCCGAGCGCGGAGATTAGACTTTGGAGTTCTTTGTGACTTGTGTATTTCATAGTATGTAATTTGAACATTGTATTAGAGTATCATGAAAAGAATGTATAAGTTTGGGCATTATGTATTTATATTTCAGCAATTTAAATTATGTGAACTTTTAGTTCTTTATTGTTAATTGCAAACTTCATGTATGTTAAATGTGGATGATGAATGAATGAAGACAGTTGTCTTTTACTTTCGCTACTCTGTTGTATATTCGCGTGTATCTCAGTTGTTTGTATCGTTTGGGTAAATGTCCCACTGTGAGGACTCTCGCTATGCTGACGTGGGTTGGTATAACCGTACCGGTATAATGAGGGCCGTCACAAACCTAGAGGGCGGGTGAATAGGTTTTCTGAAATCTGAAACAGAAACTTAAACACAGAAAATTATCACTTGAAAGTTTGGTTAGTTTAGTGTGATAAAGAGTAGCAGTGTGGAAGCAAATAATCAATCACACAAATAACACAAGGGATTTATTTTCGTTCGGCCCTTCCCACATAGAAGTCCTACGTCCAGTCCCCAAGCAACCTCTTGGGATTTTACTAACCAAGGGCATAGTCCCCCTCAAGGATAATACAACACGCAACACCCTAGCTGGTCTTCTTCTCTTTCCCGGGCAAGAAGGCAGCCCACTTCTCTTACAGGTAAAGAAGCCAACCTCCTGATACAAACCCCAGTGCGGTTCTACTAGACATAAACCCCTAGCTAGGTTCTACATTGCATACAGTCCTACAGCTGGACAAAGATCTTTCTTAGAAAAGAAAGAACACGGCTGAGAGTTGGGACAGATGAAAAACCCACTAAAAGAACTCTCAGCAAAAAGACTCTCCCCCCCAGATCACAAAGATGCACACAGAGAGAGTGAAGAGAGGAAGGCTTGAAAGCGATGAAGACAATTCTGCTATGAAAGGCTTCTCTTGATTTGGCTCGAGCTCTTCTCTCTTTCTTTGAGTGTATGTGGAGTTGAGGTTCCTCACAGGATGCACACTCCTTCAAAGATCTTAAGGAAAGCTCTGTTCTGTTCTTCAACCTTGCTTCATCTTTTCTATGAGAGGCTTTTGAATAGATCCGTTGAGGAGATCCGTTGGAGCTCTTCTAGTCATTGTTGATCTTTCTATTCTTTTGCTTCTTCAGACTGTCAGCCACTTGGTGGTCTTCGAGCTCTGCAAGCATAGAAGAAAGAGTTTAGCTAAAATAGTGTTTCTGTCAAAAAGCTCACATACCTCTATGCTTCCTGTTTTCTCCCAGAAGTAGTAAGTGACCACCTTTCTATCTGACAGGAGAGAAGAGATCTAGAGAGATAAAAGAAAATCTTTTGTCATAAGTATTTTTGACTTTTCATTAGGCGCCAAACATATTTGAAACATCTGAGTATAAAGGAAATTGATGTTTAAGAAAGTGCAAATCGTTGTTTACCTTATCGGAATGTTACAACGATCAAATCGTTGTTTAACTTATCAAATCGATACAACAACCAAATCGTTGTTTGACCGGATCGTTATACAGATATAAGCAAATCATTATAAACAAATTGTTGTTTGCTTTATCGAATCGTTACATTGATCAAGTCGCTATTGACTTATCGAATCGTTTTGATAACCAAGTCGTTGTGAGAGCAAATCGTTGTTCTCACTTATCAAATCATTATGGCGTTCAAATCATTATGAAACTTATCAAATTGATGTTTTGGTCAAATCGATGTTCTCACTTATGAAATCGATGTAAAAGAGAAATCGATGTGACGATCAAATCGTTATGGCACTTATCGAATCGATGTGAGAATCAAATCATTTTTTTCTCACTTATGAAATCGTTATGAGAACCAAGTCGTTGTGAGAGCAAATCGTTGTTCTCACTTATCAAATCGTTATGGCGACCAAATCGTTGTTTCACTTAACGAATCGTTACACGATCAAATCATTGTATAACTTATCAAATCGTTGTTAGTGAAATCGATGTGGCACTTTGAACAGAAATCGATGTATATTGAATAAACATCGGTTTAGCATTTTAGTGCACAACACACAGCGATAATTCCATAAATTTATATTTATTAGGAAAACATGATATTAAATATATTTAATAATATTTAATTAATCATAAATTTTGTTATCACCAAAATATAAGGGTAAAATATAGGAGTGGTTCAACAATCTCCCCCTTTTTAGTGATGACAAAACTTACGAGAATTTTCTGACAAAAATACTTAAAGTATAGAAAATACAGAAAATTCATAGATAATGCATACCATGCATACTCTCCCCCTTTTTGTCACTAACTAAAAAGGAAGGATCTTACCATGCATTCTTTCCCCTTTTGAGAAAATTTCTTACCATTGAGGGGTTCAACAATGATTAACATTAATGAATAACTCCCCCTTAGTCTGTGCTTGCCCTGAATGTTTTCTCCCCTTAAGCATAAGGCTCCCCCTGACAGAGAGGGTATCCTCTTGAGGATTCTTCACTTGTCTGTCGACAGGTGTTTCTTGGTGTGTCGACCTGTTGATCTCTTGAGTCGTCTTGTTGACTGGTTGATTGACAAGTCTTTTTAAAAAAAAAATTATCTGCATAGATCTTAGGAAAAACTTGCAAACACTGTTAGTAGTATTGAAATTTAAAACTAAATTAATGACTACTCCCTCTTCATATATGAGTTGGATGAAGAGCTGGCAGTCACCAATGCCTTGAGCATCCTTGATCCTGAGGCTCCAAGGCTATCCAGCAAATAAACTACTCAGAAGTAGGTACCCAAATCTTTTTGGGTCCTTGATGGTTAGATGCATGAAAATAACTTTTAGGAATCCAAACTAAGAGCCTTGTTGTGCAGGCATTTACAGTGTGTCCTAATTTATTGTAATGAGAACAACAATGAATATAATCTATTTTGCAGTTCTTATTATTTTATGATGTCTGTTTAGAACACAATTTTTAGAAACCTTTTCCATTTGATAAAGCTTGTTCATTTCAGGGGCCTTTTTTGAGGCATTTTGGTTTCTTTTACAAATTTTGGCAAAGGATATTTTCTTGGAATTATGGCTTGTTTTCCTTTTTCCAGAGATATGTATTCAAGTCCTTGTTTATTATTTCCAGATTTTGACCCTTTTAAGCATAGGGCTAAAGATGTTTTCCCTCTAGTTAATTTTCTAACTGATTCTTTTAAATAGAGATTTTCTTCAGTTAGAGTTTTTAATTTTTCTTCTAACTCTAATTTTTTATTATCCTTGCTCCTTAAATTTTCATTCAAAAAAGAATTATTATTTTTATTTTCCTTCAATTGCTTTTCCAATTGTTCTATTTCTGATTTAAGATTAGAATTAGTGTTTTCCAAACAGGTAAGGTTGCTCTTGATATTTTTTAATTCTTTTACAACAATTTTGTGTTTATCATAAAGTTCATTAAAAACTTGTTCTAAATCTTCATATTCTGAATCTGTGCAAGAATCAAAAGATGAGTTAGAATGTACCTCATCTAGCCCTACCATGAGGGCTAGATTTATTTGCTCTTTCTCTGAACTTGAGCTTGATGAGTCTGAGCTTGTGGCCTCTTCATTTTCCCAAGCAGCTGCCATGACTTTTCTTTTGAACTTCTTGTGCTACTTTTGTAGACGCGAGATTTGGCCCATCCCCGTGTGGTTCCGTGGCCCAATAAGGCCCGTTTGACCATTTGTTGACTTGCCTTGGATCCCATGTAGACGGCAGCATCGACTGCCGCTGACTACATGTTGGCGGCAAGCCCCCTGGACGTCGACTCTCGTTGGCGTCCACCTATGTGGACGTCTGCATGGGGTTGGCGGCAGCATCGTTTGACGTCAACCTGGTTTACCTGGTCTGCACAACTGCCTAAGATTCCATCCCACTAGTGCCATTCTCTCGGCCATGCAATGCATGGAGTCGTTCCCAACGGGTATATGGGCCACCTTGGCACCTCCTTGACCCAGTAAAAATCCTACTTGGCCCCCTCTCATTGGTTGGAGCCTAAACACATGGATTTCCAGGTGTACAAAGGGTGTTTCTTCACACTTGAGCATCCTAGGCACCCTACCTCTGACCCTACAGTCTATATAACTCCCCCTCTGGCCTTCTAAGTGAGGGGGGAGAGGCTGGACGTCCAGACCATGCTACTTGGAGAGAAGAGAGAGAAAATCCACTAAAAGCTTCCAACCCTTGTCTCCTCTCTCCCTCTCAACCCTTTGAACGTCCAGAAGGCTTCATCAAGTGCTGGAGGAGTCCACTAAGGATCCATCAACCACAGCAACGAGGATCATCTCCCTCCTCCTTCTCTCTTTCCCTTCTCTCTCTCCTTTAGTTTTGCATGTTGAACACACACACACTCACACCCTAGGCACGTAGGGAACCTTCCTACACACCTAGAAAGGGGTTTCCCAAACCAAAAACAGAGGGAAGAAGGGTGGTCATAGAATTTGGCCACCCCTCTTCTCAAGTTCGAAACCGATACAGGGCTCTCCTTTTGGGATTTCCTCTTTTGTTTAGGACATTTACCACACTTCCTTTAGTCTAATAGAGTCTCTTTTCATGGCAAGAACACATCGAAGAAGACCATGGAGCTCTCTTTCTTTGGCCGGCCGAAGAGGGAGAAGTTGAAGTCCCACCACTATCCGCTACGCGAGGCACGTCACCGGCGTGATCACAACACTCCTTGGGCACAGGTAAGGCCCTGGAGATCGCAACCTCCCCTGTTCTTTTGCTATTTTCTTTGTTTTTCCTTTTGGTCAACATGGTCAACGAGGAGTCAATAAAGTCAAATAGCTCGCCTTCAACGCCAACGAGGGGGCGGCGACGTTCGTGAACTACCGGAGGATCCACAGTCACCGGGGTGTGGTGAACGGAGCGTCCACAGCTCTTCTTTGGCGATCGCGATGGGACCAACAGTGCTGCCTCAGTCTCAGTCTACACCCAGGTAAACGAAAAGCGATCCCACCATCTACCCAGGTAAGCGTCCACTGTTCCTGCCGTTTAGTTCTGTTTAACGTCCATCTAGGTAGTCGTTTACTCCATGTCAGCGTCCGTCGATCATGTCGTCGATCGGTTTCTGATGAACTGAACGTCTATGTTCTTGCCGTTTATTTCACAGAAACCTATTTTTTGACTGTTTTGATTGATTTTCTTTTCTGTTTGCTTCTTGTTTGTTCTTTAATGGTCCTCAGTCATGAGGGCATCTTTCTTCTTCTCTGTTCTAGCCTCCCCACATGTTCTAGGATAGCCCCTCCTTGGTTTAGAACCTTTTACTCGGGGATTCCCTCTCGGGTAAATTGGGTTGGTTCCAAGGGGAACTCTGTAAGTCCCTAAATTCCATGGATTCCCTCACGATACGGGGCAGGAGAACCTTTACCCTCCCATTTAGGCTGCCTATTCACCCGGGTTTGGGTAAGATTTGAGAGAACCGGCCTTGACAAATCAAGTTAACACACAACTTCAAACTTCTAAAATTTTGGGGACGTTGTTTGATAACATTGTTTGTTAGAAATTCACCTTTCTCCTAAGAACAGTGTAGTTAATCAACTTAGCCATTCTAAAATCAGTAGGTTGTGTTTGCTAATGGATTCTTGGTTGAACTCCGTGAATATGACTGACAATCCAGCTTTTGAGTATGAGGATAATGTCCATGAATTTGTTGGTATGGTTAACACTAATGTTCAACCTGAGGAATCGGTTCAATCATCTTCTCAAGCTGACAATGAGGATAGCGTGAGTTTGAGGGTCAACCCCACCTATGCCCAAGAAGTTCAAGAAGACCCCGAATTCTCCAAACTCCTCTCTCGCTATTCGCCCAAGGACATCATTTCAATGCTTTCTAAGCATACCGCCTGGGCAGCAGTCTCTCCTTCCTCTCCATCCCCTACTCCTTTCCATGCTTCCTCATCTAGGCCCGCTCCTAGACCCGGCACTCCTTCGCGGGTTCCTATCTCCCCCATTCCCATTTCCACTCTGATTCCTCCCACTCCTTTGCCTACTTCTATCCCAACTCCTCCTCCCGTCTATCCATCTCATGTTCAGCCCACATCCCCTGTTCAATCCGAATCCATCTCTTGGTCAGAGATGGAGGGCCTTGTTAGGAGACTCTTGGCTAAGTCTCTGTCTCTCTCCAAGCCTCACTCTCTCTATAACTATTGCAAGCTCTCCAATGCCTATTTTCCTCCGGGTTTCAAGGCCCCGAAATACCGCAAGTATGACAGGACCACCAACCTCCAATTCCACCTTGCTGGCTTCACTATGGATTCCCATCGGTGGCTATACGATCGGGTCCTCTTAGTTCACCTCTCCCAATAATCGTTAGAAGGGGAGGCTTTAAGGTGGTTCACCGCCTTACCTGCATCGGATCTTCTCAATTTTGACATAGTCTCCGAACAGTTCATCTCTCATTTCTCTTACATGGCCACCCAAGTCCCCACATTCCCCAACTTGGTGGCGGAAAAGATGAAGCCGGATGAATACTTTGTCACATTCGCCAACCGATGGAGATCCATGGCTTCAAGGGCCGACATCCCCATCCCGGAGTCCCAATCCATAACAATGATAGTCACCAATACCACTCCTTTGCTCCGTTCTATATTGATGCTTAGTGAGTTCCCCTCCTTTGCACACCTTTACAAACGAGCTAGGGTGGTTCAAAATCAAATTAAGGACTCCTCTCTTCCGCCATTCTTTGAAGGGAAGCCCAAGGGACGCAAGGCTCCCGCGGTACCTACCACCGAGGGGGTGATCGTCGATGAGTCCATTAATGCTTGTTGTCAGCCGCTGAGGCCTCCTAACAAGCCCTCCAATCCTCCTTCCAATCCTCACCAATTCCCATCACATCCCTCTATGCCCTATTCAACTCCTCCTCCATCTTCCGACTATACTCGCCCCGGTCCCAAGAGATCTTACTATCTTGTTCTCCCAGAATCCCTCGGGGACATTTTCTTCGCCCTCATGTCATGCGATGCTATCCAACTTCCACCACAAAAGGAAGATGTGCGTCTGAGGGCTGATACCTCAAAGTATTGTCCTTATCATAGGGCCCCTGGTCACAAAATGTGACGACCCAACCAGCAAACTGGCCCAACAACCGTGCTAGTTGGTAGACTTCCCAGGAAGGTCACCCATCCTAGGACTACTCCCAACTGAGCACGCTTAACTTCAGAGTTTTTTTCCTACTCGAGCTCTGAAAATGACTAGTCCGAGTTGTTGGTAGTCTACTGATTTAGTCTATTTAACATATTCTTATATAGGGTGTTACAATCTACCCCTCTTATATAAGCGACGTCCTCGTCGCTGCTCACATATAACACACAATCAAACCCCAGGCAGGCAGGATTCTAGAGGTGGCCCCCACAGGCTCAAGAGGTGGCTCCCACTATGTAGCACTTTACGTCATTATGGCCTCAAGAGGTGGCTCCCATAGCGTAGCACTTTGCCCTGTGTGGCACTTAGTTCCTGCACTTCGGCTGGGCAAGGCTCTGATACCATTTGTGACGACCCAACCAGCAAACTGGCCCAACAACCGTGCTAGTTGGTAGACTTCCCAGGAAGTCACCCATCCTGAGACTACTCCCAACTGAGCACGCTTAACTTCAGAGTTCTTTTCCTACTCGAGCTCTGAAAATGACTAGTCCGAGTTGTTGGTAGTCTACTGATTTAGTCCATTTAACATATTTTTATATGGGGTGTTACATTTTGATTGTCATTAGATAGTCGAGATAGTATAGCACTTTGGTGTAATGTCTGTTGAACCACTCTTTGTTACCTTCATATTTTGGTGCTAACAAAATTTATGATGTAATTTAAATTGAATATTTTGTTTCATCTGTGTCGCATCAATCTCATAGCAAAATGCTGAGTCTCACTTTGATGCAATATTGGCGCACTAAAATGACAAAATCGATGTCTAATCTATATACATCGATTTCAGTTCAAGTGCCAAAATTAATAAGCGCTACAACGATTTGGTTTTAATTGATTTTTTAAAGCGCTACAACGATTTGGTTTTAATTGATTTTTTAAAGCGCTACAACGACTTCTTAAGTGGCCATAACAATTTGTTAAGAAATCGATCTCACAATGACTTCTTAAGTGGCCTTAACGATTTGTTAAGAAATCGATCTCAGAACGATTCGCTAAGTGGCCATAACAATTTGTTAAGAAATCGATCTCAGAACGATTCGCTAAGTGGCCATAACGATTTGTTAAGAAATCGATCTCAGAACGATTCCTTTTATAGCCACAACGATTTGCCCTCATATCAATTTCGTTCTCATAACGATTTGATAAGTTTCACATCGATTTGGGTCTCATAACGATTTCATAAGTGATCACATCGACTTCTTTATTGATCATAACGATTTGCCCTCACATCGATTTGCCCTTCATAACGATTCACTAAGGCTCACATCGATTTCTTTATTGATCGCAACGATTTGCTGGCTCATAACGATTCGATAAGTGACCACATCGACTCCTTAAGATTTCACATCGATTTCTTCAGTGATCACAACGATTTCTTTAGAGAGAACAACGAATTGTTCTCCACATCGATTTGTTCATAAATGTGCAACGATTTGCTTATAAATGAACAACGATTTTATAAGTCATATTCACATCGATTTCTCTTGTATGTTCAAGTGTTTTTGGCGCCTAAATGAAAAGTCAAAAATCTTCTGACAAAAAGCTACATGCGTAATTTCTCAGTCCTGTCAGAAAAAGATATGACTTATCAGTTTTAGCATGTTAAGAGAAACACAGTAGCATGCACAGTTTTAATGTAAACACTCTTTTATGCTAACACTTTCTTCCATGCTCACAGACCTCGAAGACCACAAGAGTGATCAAGACAAGAGATGAGCAACAGGTAGAACTCCAACGGATCTCTTCAACGGATCTTTTTCAAAAGCCTCTCATATAAAAGATGAAGCATGGCTGAAGAATAAGGATGAGAGTTTTCCTGAAGATTTTTCAAGAGTGTACATCCGGGAAGAACCTCAACTCCACAAACACTCAGAGAAAGAGAGAAGAGCTCGAGCCAAAAATCTATAGAAGCTTTCAAAGCAAAAGTTTTCATCGCCTTCAAGCCTTCTTCTCTTCCATTCTCCCTGTGCTCATTGTAATCTTGGGGGAGAGTCTGTGACTGTGAGCTAAGTCCATAGTGTTCATCCTGTATTAGCTCTTCAGTCTTGTTCTTTCTTTTCTAAGAAAGACCATTGTCCAGCTGTATGACTGTATACAGTATGTAACCTAGCTAGAGGTTAGTGTCTAGCAGAACCTTGTTGGGGTTTGTACCAACAGAACCTAGCTGAGGGTTTAAGTCTAGCAGAACCGCACTGGGGTTTGTTCCAGGAGGTTTACTTTGAACCTGTAAAAGAAGTAGGTTTGCTTCTGAGCCTGTAAAAGAAGTGGGCTGCCTTTTTGCCCGGGAAAGAGAAGAAGACTAGCTGGAGTGCTGGGTGTTGTAAGGTCCATAAGGGGGGCTGTACCCTTGGTTAGTGAAATCTCAAGACTTTGCTTGGGGACTGGACGTAGGACTTCCATGTGGGAAGGGCCGAACCAGGATAAATTCCTAGTGTCCTTTGTGTGATTGTTCTTTTGCTTCTGCACTGCTACTCTTTATCACACTAAACTAACCAAACTTTCAAGTGTTAATTTTTGTGTTTAAGTTTCTATTTCAGATTTCAGAAAAACCTATTCACCCCCCCCCCCCTCTAGGCTAGCTTGCTGCCACACCAAAAGGGCCAACAATGTCAAACACCCTAGTCATTTAACTCACACGGGTAAATAGCACTTTTGGGTGCACCTCCCAGGACCAGACCGGGTCCTTTTATTGCCAAGTATTAGTCATGTTTAATATCTTTAGACAATCAGTCACGGACATATAGAGTACCAAGAATAGTAGAGATGAATAGATGAGAATAGCATCAGAGAAAGAGATTGGATGAGAGAGTGCACTAAGATGAGAGTTGATGCACTGTCCAGAAACTTAGATGGGTCATGCATGAGAAACATCACATAGAACATCGATAGTAACTACTGCAGACAGAACACTCAGGTTCTGGTAGTCTAACAGAGAACGTGATCTACCTTTTGGACATGACCATAACATGGTTATGAAGTCGGGCGCATTAACAGAGAAGGCACGCAGTCCTCATGTCTGCCGCGTTAAGAATGTAGTTAGCAAGGGGGACGTGTTCATAGAGACAATCTACAAGCTAGTTGGATCATGCAGTATAGGTCCAACATGGTCCCTAGGGGTGCAATGGTGTTGATGGTACAACCAACTCGGTGTCCTAGAGCAATTACAAGCTCGCAGAGACTTACGGAGGCCTTGGTGAAGGAGTTCCAATCCGGTAGAAGGAATACCCGACAGAGGGTTCTCATATCGTCAAGAAGGGTGTTGAAACGTTTTGCTCGATGTTCTAAAGGACTTTTAGAACAGCGGAGTATTGATAATGGTATTCCAAAACGATGATAGAAAATGAAAATAAGTCCATTATTTAATAGGGACTTAAGTGAAAATTTCAATATAATTACCAAATATTTCATGAGGTATTTTATAAAATATTCAGCTTTGGAGCATGAAAGATGTATGTAATTAAAGAGAATCATGGATGTAAGAGGGTGGCCATGTAGTTTATTTTAAAGAATAATTTAATCTTTAACCATAATAGATCTTTTGTTAGTGCGTTCAAGACATAACATAGGTTTAACAGGAACATATCATGGATTTAAGTATATATGGTAGTAAAAATAGGGTTTCCTATCTGGTAATCTTAACACAGTCGAGGTATAGGTTGTGTTAAGAAGGCGATCTAGAAGTATGTCACGTTAAGCTTTAGTTAATGTGTCATACCTATAGGACGCATTTTGAACACAATGTATCGTGTGTCCGCATTCAAGAAGGCGGGCTCTGTCATCCCTGCGTTCAGCTTGCAGTGAACCCAAAGAGACACATATGCATTAAAACTCTTAGGTCTCTTCATAGAAAGCATAAAAAATTACCAAACATGTTTTAAAACAAAGCTAACATGCTCAAAAATATGCAGAAATTATGAAATAGACTTGTAAACAAGGATTGAACATGGATGGAGAGCAAGAACAAAGGGTCAGGTACAAGCATGTTCATGATCTTTCAAGGCAAAAGTACTCACAAGATGGACGATAGAAATTAGGGAAAAGGTAGGGAATGAGTTTTTGATATTAAGAGCAACCTATGAAGAGATTTAATTAGATTTAGCTTTAGAGAACGTCTATCTTTGGACGAGTTTGGGATCTTAGGACTAGAATTTGAAAAATGCCTTATAGATCTCCTAGAAAGCCTTATCCCTATTAGATCCTCCTCCTTTGGCCTCCTCTCCACGTCCAAGAGAGCTCCAGATAGTATTAGGGTCGGCCATGAGGGGATTGGGAATGTATTTATAGGAATAATCCTTTTAATTTTTAACACAACTCTAACTCTTCCTAAATTCCAAGTTTTACATGCTAATCCATAGCTCCTAGCCTTCAAATCTCTAATTGGGTTAGGATAGACTTCAGAAAACGTGGTCTCTACGTTAGGGTAGTGATAGGACTCAAGTTTAGATAATTAAGGGGTTTAATTAAGCATATCTTGTCCATTTATTTATGTATAAAATGGCGACTCCGAATTTAAAAGTATTTCTCTATTTTTTCTATTATTATATCTCCTATTTTGACCCATTAAATCTATTATGAACTATTAGTAAAACACATATCATTCTTTTACTTATTGGGTTTCAATTTATCCTTTTTATTCTTTTGAGTTTTTACTTATTTATTTAATTTAAAATATTGGGTTGCTACTATGTTTTCTATTTTCGCTTTTTCATGGTTGTTTTCTTTCTTACTTAGACTCCTTATATATAGTCTTCAGCTTCTTCTACTAGCTATTTGAAAAAGTTGGCCATTTGAAATGTAGATGATTGATAGAAGCAAAGTCTTGGAGTGTAACGTCTTTTATCTTGTATCTAACGATCTTCTTTTGGCCACGCTTGGCTTCCCCACATGCTACTATAGTCAGTCACATTTAATGATCTACATGTAAAAATAAGAAAAGAAAATATCTTTGTTCTAGGATGATATCATGGGTTAGAAGAATAAGTTTTATATGTTGGACAAAAAGAATACTTAGCTATACTACATAAGGTCCTTTTTGTCATGGGGAACATACATACTATTAATGCGAAAGAAACTATAGCGCGTTAAATGGAGAAGACTACTGTCGTGAGAGATGCCATAAGGTATGTACACGCCTATTTTACTACTCTCACTTTTCAGAACAATAAATGTCCAGATACACAAAGATTGTATAGACTATTTATCAATGTGACAACCTACTCCCGCCCGATTTGGTTATACCAACCCATGTCGGACGAAAGCAAGTGACCACAAGGGGAAAGACAACTACAGTGAACAGTCAGGTTGACATATACACAAATAGAGATAGTAAATATAACGGAAAGTAAAAAATTCTTATTCCATCAACTTATAATCCACATATCACAATATATATAGTCCAAGAAAAGAAAGAATATAACATAACATAAACTCTCATAACCAACTGATTGGTCTTCTCGTGTGAATGGTCACCACCTGCAAGAAGGAGAGTGAGAGGAGTGATCCTTAGAGGGAAAGAGAGGAAGAAAGGGAAGGAAGAGAGAAGAGACGAAGACATTGGTTATATAGGTCTCGGGTCTTCGAACACGACATGTTCGATTGTCACGAGCAAATCTGAACACGACGGTCAAGGGGGCGCATTCTTAAACAGAATGTGAAGCCCATCCTGTCACCTTCAGATGTCAGTCGATGACAGAATCAAATCTTCTTTCTCCATGGATGGAAGTCCGGCGTCTCATTGGAAGCAGATGAGTATGTGAATGAGAAGTATGCTTTGTCAGTCGACCACAGTTATGAGAAGAGGTTTTGCAGAAGAGGGAGTGATCCACCAAAGTTCCTTTTCACCATCAAGATCGGGCCTTCCAGTGGGCCACCCACTGGAAAAGAACTTCAAATGCAGCATTTGGTTCCATCCGTCAAGACCCATAAACTTACAACTCCGAATAGGTGCAAGGAATTGTGTGCGTCTTCTATAAGAAATAATTGTGTCGGGTTAACGTCAATGGAAGAAAGTGCGGAAATTGCATAACATGGTACAATTCAGTAGTTAAAATCCCTCTAATATGTATCTTATGAGCTAGGTTCAAATCACCGTCCCCAGATTATATATCTATCAAAAAAGATGGTGCATCACATTGATGGGAAGTGGGGCAGTGTGGACAGCCACAATGCCTACTAGAATCGTTAATATAATAAAGGCGAGAGACCTTGATACAATGAAAGAGAATAGAGCAAATGCGTAAGGATTCTATGACCTCCCGTCTGAGAGGGTTGACCCATGTGTGTTTGTGGCAATGGTGCATCAAATTGTTACAAGAGACATACGCATCTTGATGGGATATACAACAATCGTTGAATATGACTGGGAAAAAACACAGCAATAAGCAATCTGTAGTGCAGTGTGCAACACGACCCCCCACAAAAAAAAAAAAAAAAACTCTTTATGGCAATCAAATCCATGTGCCATCAAAATCCTTGAGTATCACATACCGTGTAGTTCAAAAGCGTCGGAGAATCCAAGGAAAGAATAAAGAACTAGAGAGAGAGAGAGAAAGAGAATTAAATTTGACGCATTCGGAGTTCCCCAAACATATTTGATCAACAACTGTATCCCGAATTTTCAACTCAGGTTGCTGAGATTGCCTTTATCGTGCTAACCTTTTTCATAGCTCAGGACCGCGTCTACATGTCCACGGCAGCTATTTAATTTTGTCTATCTCCCACGCTACAAATCTCATTTTTAGAGATTTGAGTGGATATTGGAAAGAGAATGGAAATGTCACATTCTCGATTCTAACTTACAATGCTCTCATGTCTGGTTGCTACCTCCACAAATGTCAACACCCATGTCGTTCTTTCTCACCTTAATCCTGGCGCGACATTAACTCCCAAGCTTGTCCGGTCATGCATCTAGCATATAACCTTCCCATCGCATCTAGAGGTGTATAAAATCTACCATTTTAATATGAAAATGAATGGCAGAATCTTGTCGCTTCACCCATATGTTGGTCATTCATGTAGTATCACCAACTTTTTTCCGCGAAGCCTAAGGTCAGCTATTTCATAAGCATCTTCCGATGTATCGCTAAAACATTCCACGGGCAAGTATACCAAACAGGGCAGTCGTCACTTTATGACCAAGATATTATCTAAAAGGATTAGCAGAATTGGCACACTGCAGTGATAAAGACATCCCACGCATAAACCACACTACTTTCAAATAGTTGTTTTGCCGCATGTATGAAAATTACATGTGCGACGCAAATTCCACATGGATCCAATTTTTACTGCGTTAGAGCACCAAATCCAGGATTTACAGCAATAGTCCTACGTTCTGGAGAATACTTACAGTTATCTACATACCTCAATGCTCCGACCGAGTCCCATCTCCCACTGTTTTGCAACTGTTCATGGTGTAGATGGGTAATCTTTCAACAAAACGCAAGACGAATATCAAGAGGCACTAGCTTCAAATAGGTTAAGCACATGATCTGTTTACCACGTTAGCTCCTCCTCCAAGACGTGCTCCCAGTCAGACGAACTATCATGAATACTTGTTATAAAGTGTTTCCCTGATCTGCCATCAGGGACATAGGACCGACTCGCTAATCCACGTGCATCTTGGCCACACAACCCGTCCACCGTCCTATGTTCTGAAAAATGAGAATCAAGACATAGGCCTTCGGTATAATCTTCCACATGGTGTTGTAGTTTGCTGCTGCCACCCACTTCACCTTCAGTACTCCCAGTATGAAGTAACCGTTGGTGTCCCCACCCTGAAAGCATTGCATTGTTTGCTGGCTGGAAATCCATCCCTGAGTAAATTTTGCCATCCGGCAGGCATGGCGGAGAGCAAATGTTCTTATATGTCCCAGAACTATTCAGAATATTGAGTGAGTCTAGCTGTCCATGTTGCTCTGTGCGGCATTTTAAGACTTTATATCTGGCCATAACTGAAGCATCAACATCCTCTACTTTGCTGTCAATGCTGGATGAAAATGTCTGAATTGGATTTTGAAAATCATTTCCCATCATCTGCTTAGGCTTTTGGAAATTTTCCAGAATCATCCTCTGAGGGTTTTGAAGACTGGTCATATTTTCATGTTTTCCTTGAGCAGATGAATTCTTCAACAGGCTATCTGTTGATTTCCATGGTCGCATATTTTCCCCAACAATGTCAGTTTTGTCATTCTGGCTCGATAATTTTAACATGTCTGAAGCCTCCAATTCAGAAGCTGATAACCAATAAGATCAGGAGAGACTTCAGCTGTGGGTGTGACCAACATCCAGGGAAAGGAAAATTACTTGAAAGTCCTTACCTTTGGTCAACTGGTGCTTGCGGTTGTCCTCGAAAATGTTCGATCTTAAAAGTTGGAGTCTGCAACTCAGCAAGCAGACTGCATCTTCTACATCAGACCATAGATTCTCATACGGTGCTGCTTGAGGACTCTCTCCCTTTTCATTCATCAGCTTCCCAAGTAGCTGTATGTACAGAAGAGGGAAAATGAACATTGAAATTTAAAGCCATGGCATTTTTGGTAATTATGTTGAAATATTTGCAAGTTGCACCTGGTTTATGGCATCACCTTTTGGAGATTTCTATCACCGCATGTGAAAAGAAAGTTATCAAGCTCATTGGCTCCCCAATTATAGCTTACAGAATGCACCTTCTCCTTCCCAGGGCAGGTACTCCTGTTTTTGTTCTGCTCCATACTCCCATCAGTAGAGTCTAAACCTTTAGCTTGACCACTGACCTTTGGGACATCCTGGGAAAGAGGAACTCAGCTTTGAGCAAACAATCATAGGCTTGATGCATTAAATCTAAGGAAACAACACCAAGAAAAAGAAGGCAAGATGTCCAATGTATCATAAACAAATAGATTCTCAAGTTAACTAAACTTGCAATCCAATGAACTGCAACCAGAGTTTTCAAAAGAAATGCCAAGTAAAGATACAGTTCAAATTACACATTAAAATGGCCCATATAGTCTACTATAGTCTACATCATATCCTGAAAGTTGAAATGATGAAATAGATTAAAGTTATGATGGAAGAATTTGGGCAGAGACACTGTAACTGGAAAACCTTCAGAAACAGAGGTCACTAGAGCGTCAGTAATCAGTAGTGATTCTGGAGCACTCAGGATTTTGTCAGAGGTTGCCAGCAGTTCCCATGGTTGTCAAGGGTCCCCAATGCTTGCAGCTGGTGTTGGTCATTGGTCTGGAGAGCCACTCATCTGTGTTGAGAGAAGCATGAAAGGTACGACGTGGAGATGATTTGGCATGAGGGAGGAAATGTTTCTTTACCTATCGACATCACGTGAAATACATGATTGCCTGATGCCTCAAGATGGGCACGCACACGAAAGGTGTGTCATGTCTAATGACAATTCAGATACTCGATATTGAACTTTGAATAGAACATGCCTACTAGCTTACCGTGGCAAGCTCCCCAACTGAGTATAGATCATTATCATAAGATGCTTCTCCCTTAGATCTGGACAAAATGCCAGAAGGAAATACAGGCGAAGGTCCAATATGATGGTGCTCTCCCAGGTAACAAAATACCAAAAAGACCAAAGAACAATGATGCACAAGTCTCCTGAATGAGATGTACAACATTATTATAAAGATGTGCCCTCACATCCTTTCTTTCATGATTGTTGAAGAAGCCAGCTGAAACCAACAGATGTATTTGTAGACACAAAGCAAATATGAGAAAATTGCGGAGAGGAGTGACAGAGAATGTATATTTTAAGTACATGGAACAATCAACCAGAAGGCACACTGATGGGAAATGAGACCCGTGATGGATGCGGAGCGAGACTCGTGACCGCGAACTATGAGTCTTATTGGCACGTCGTACATTGGCGATATACGTGTGGATGTTCGTAGATGTATTAAGTCATTTTTATTTTTGTTATGTATTTTCACTTAAATTGAGTCTAGTTTTAAAATTGTTATTTTGTTGGGCCTTCTCTTGTTAGACTTGAGCTCATACTAGGCCACACCTGTTTGGGCCATATTTGTGTTTTCATATATTGTGTAGGGTCAGAAAAGTTAATGTGGAGGTCTTCGATCTCCTATAAATGTATCCACTGTACCCTAATTGAAAAGTATTGAAGAGAGAAATGGCAAAAAGAAAAGCTCCAGTTTGATAGCCTAGTGTGAAACCTCCCTCCCTTATCCCTAAGGGTGAACACGGGAGTTCAGTCTGATGATCAATTTATCCCCATGTAATTTAAATTAATTACATTTATTTTAGTGATTAACAAAATTAAGATATTATTTAATTCTAACGAATTTTCTATAAGTCTTGAGCACAGAAAATAAGACAAAAACAAACAAGCCAAACTGGTAAGTATCCTTCATACTAACAGTTTAAACTTCATAGCTTACAAATTTTTCTAAGTACACATCGACTCTCTAGTTGTTATAACGATTTCCTTATAATCATAAGGATTTCCTCATACACATCGACTTCCTCTGAAGTGTAACGATTTTATACTCATAAGGATTCGTTATCGAGTTTGGTATCATAACGATTCGTTAAGTAATCGCAACGATTTTCCCTCACAACGATTCGTTAAGTGATCGCAACGATTTGCCCTCATAACGATTCATTAAGTGATCGCAACGATTTGCTCTCATAACGATTCGTTAAGTGATCGCACTCATACATCGATTTCCTAAGAGAGAACAACGATATGCTCTCACATCGATTTCTTAAGTGAGAACAACGATTTGCTCTCACATCGATTTCTTAAGTGAGAACAACGATTTGCTCTCACATCGATTTCTTAAGAGAGAACAACGATTTGCTCTCACATCGATTTCTTAAGTGAGAACAACGATTTGCTCTCACATCGATTTCTTAAGAAAGAACAACGATTTGCTCTCACATCGATTTCTTAAGTGAGAACAACGATTTGTTCTCACATCGATTTCTTAAGAGAGAACAACGATTTGCTCTGACATCGATTTCTTATGAGAGAACAACGATTTGCTCTCACATCGATTTCTTAAGTGAAGAACAACGATTTACTCGTAACGACTTGGTTCACAACGATTTGCCTATACCGTCATAACGATTTGATCCCTGTAACGATTCATTAAGTTACATAACGACTTGGTCGCTGTAACGATTCGATACAGTAAAACAACAATTTACTCACATTGTCCTTAACGATTTGATTATTAATATATATAACGATTTGTGTATGCATCTGTTTACTTATGAATGCTCAACGATTCACTCATTTGCACAACGATTTCATAAGTCATGCATATAACGATTTCGTGGAATATAATGATTTGATTTTCGAGCTAATTTTTGAATACGTTGAAAAGTCAAAGTCTTCACACATATCTTTCTGACAGTTGTGCATTTATTTCGACTAAACGTATCACTGCATGCATGCAGACGATATCTTCCATTACCATGCTTCCTCTATAAACATCTTTTTAGAAGAACAGAATGGAACTACTTCTGTATAAAATCAATCTAACGTTGACTGACAACAAGAGATAGTCTAATTGTCTATTGTTTAGCATTTAATACGTGCAGGTCTCTGACAGCACACCTCAATACAACGTTGGATAGTACGGAAGATAACGAACATCATCGAAGATCCTCCCTCTTATTGCGTGCATGAAAGCTAAGGACTGCTGAACAATAAGCTCTACAGGACCATGCAGTCTAACGTAAACCAAAGCTTAGAGACAACGGACACTACAACGTTCAATTTTTCAAATTGAAGATAAATAGAAGACTGAAGCTCCAGATAAACAATAACTGTGATTCAGCGCTTACAACCTTCTGTGAGCTTTCCGAAGAGCGAAGCCAAGAATCCCATCATTTCTAGCTCTTGCTCTCTGTGCTAAGTGTAGATCTGCAAGAGAGCCTTTAGTTCTGAGAAGAATTCTTTGTTGTAAATCTTTTCTTCTTAGTTCTTAGCTTCAGATCAAGTTGTGCTCTATAAGCTTGATCTAGGGGCTTCATCCCTGAACACTTTTCTTGTGTTGTTCCCTTTGTGTGAAGGAAGACCTAGTGGCTTCCAGGGTGTTGTTCCCTTCGTGTGAAGGAAGACCTGGTGGGTTCCAGGATGTTGTTCCCTTCGTGTGAAGGAAGATCACCTGGGGTGCTGGGTGTTGTAGTGTCCATAAGGGGGACTGTACCCTTGTTAGTGATATCCTGAGTTGTTGCTCAGGAACTGGACGTAGGACTCCTGTGGAGAGAAGGTCTGAACCAGGATAAATCTTCGTGCAGTGTGTGTGTGCTTATCTTTGCATTCATTTCTCTACTAACACTAACCGCAATCGAAGTGTGTGTGTTGTGAATGTTTTTGGTGAACAGGTATTAGTTGACCAATTGTTTTTTAAAAAGACCCATTCACCCCCCCCCCTCTGGGCTTGCTAGCTAGGCAACAAGTGGTATCAGAACTAGTCTCTTCGACAAAGAAAAAGATCCAACGATCTGAAGAGAAAAGATCAAATGGCAGCCCAAGGTCACTCCGAAAGTCAGTCAGTCAACAGGCCACCGCTGTTCGATGGAGAAGATTACACCTACTGGAAAACAAGAATGGAATACTACCTACAAGGTTTCGACTTTCAAATCTGGTCAATTGTAGAAGAAGGAGACCTTCTAGTCACCAACGAGAAGGACAAATGGATAGAAGATGATAGAAAAAAGATTTCTCTCAACTGCAAAGTTAAGAGCATATTATGTTGTGCACTTAGCAAGAAAGAAATTAATCGAGTTTCAGCCTGCAAATCAGCAATGGAGATGTGGGAGAAACTAAGAATCACATACGAAGGTACTGACAAAGTAAAGGAAACCAGAATAGACATTCTGGTGACACAGTACGAGAGATTCTAGATGCAGTCAGGAGAAACCATTACACAGATGTTCAGCAGATTCACAGACATCACCAACGGGTTAGCAGGATTAGGAAAAAGCTATGAGATGGGAGACATGGTAAGGAAAATCCTTAGATCTCTATCATCTTCTTGGACTCCCAAGGTAACAGCTATAGAAGAAGCCAATGACTTGAAAAGGATGTCATTAGAAAAGCTCATTGGGTCCCTCATGGCCCATGAAATAAACATGGAGAGATTAGGAGAATCAACTAGTAGGAAGAAGCACACAAATGCTCTCAAAGCAGCAGAAGGCAGCTCTGAGGAACAATCTGAAGACGAAGCCAGCAGTGAAGACGAAGAAGCTATGCTATCTAAGAGGCTTCAACAAATCTTAGCCAAAAAGAAAAGATATCAGTCCGGCAGAAGATATTTCAAGAAAAATAAGGAGTTTAAGAAGATAGAAGGAAAGGACTCAAAGAAAGGTGAGCTCATATGCTATGAATGTAAGAAGCCCGAACATATCAAAGCAGAATGTCCGAAGCTCAAGAAATCCGAATTCAAAAAGAAAGACAGTTCCAAGAAGTTCAGGAGACACAAGAAGAAAGCAATGGCAGCAGCTTGGAGCAACAGCAGCGACTCGGACAACGAGTCAAGCTCAAACAGTGAGGAAGAAGAAGAAGCTAGCTTGGCCTTCATGACCAACACAGAAGAAAAGGTAACTTCCAACTCATCTTTTGATTCATGTAATGATTCAGATTCTGATGACTTAGAAGAAGCTTTTAATGAGTTATATAGTAAATATAAAGAAGTATCTAAACTACTAAAAACTAGCAAGAAAAACATTGCATGTCTAGAGAATACTAATTCAGATTTAAAATTAGAAAATAAACTAGAAAAGCAGGTTAATGAACTTAAGAGAAGAAATGAGTTGTTATGCGAAGATCTAAAAGATAAAAATAAACAAATAATCAAACTAGAGAAACAAGAAAGTTCAGACGAATTAAAAAGGGAAATTAAAATATTAACAGAAAAAAATGAAAGACTATCAAGTACGCTAGAAAAATTTACTAATGGCAAAACTGGATTAATACTAAAATGTACTAGACGATCAGGTAGAAAGAAACATGGATTAGGTTATACTCCACCCGATAATGAGGAAGAAATCAAGGTTTGGCGCATCCCCGATTCGGACCGGATCGGGTTTTTCCTGATCCGATCCGATTCGGGCGGATCGAACCGATTCGGTTCGATCCGCTTGCATTCGGCCAGAACTCTTATTGAAGGGATCCGGGCGCATCGGAGCTAGTCGCGCATCGGATCCTCCCTGATCCGATGCGATTCGGGGGATCGGCCCGGCTCGATCCGGCACGCCAAACCATGGAAGAAATAACATACCCTAAAACATATCCAACTCCAAAATTTATACCTGAACCAGATGTAGCATACAAAGCAAACCTTAAGTATATTAAAATTGAAAAAGTAACCAACATGTCTTGTTGTAGTCATTGTAATAAATTAGGACACATTAAAGTATCATGTCCAACCAAACACAAAATATGAATAATCAAAAGAAAAATTGATGATACTAACCAGCAAGGACCTAAAAGAACTTGGGTACCTAAAGCTTAGTGTCTCTATTTCAGGGAAGCTTTCGAGCATCAAAATGGTACTTGGACAGCGAGTGCTCAAGGCATATGTCTGGAAATAAAAAGCTGTTCTCTCACCTCGAAGCTGAAGAAGGCACAGTCACATATGGAGACAATGGAAAGGGAACTATAATCGGCAGTGGATCAGTGAGCAACAAAGGCAAAACAGTTATTGAAGATGTACTATGTGTTAGAGGACTGAAGCACAACCTCATCAGCATCAGCCAGCTGTGCGACAAAGGACATCAAATCAAATTCCAAGAGTCAAAGTGCAGCATTATGAAAGATGGAGAGGTTATCTTTGAAGCCAACAGAGAAAAGAACCTGTACCTACTCTAACTTGAAGATTTAAAAGGTCAGGATATCTGTTTAGCAGCAAAAAAAGAGCAGTCAACTGAGCTGTGACACAGAAGATTAGGCCACTGCAGTCTGGATGGCATGAGAAAGCTGATCAAGAGAAACCTGGTGGAAGGTCTACCAAAAGTCAGCACAAAAGTAAATGGTATATGCAGACCATGTGCAAAAGGAAAGCATACCAAGAGTTCCTTCAAGTCAAAGTCTGTGGTAACCACCTCTAAACCCTTAAAACTCATTCACATGGACTTAGTTGGTCCAATAAGGACCACAAGTCTTGAAGGAAAGAATTTTGGACTAGTTATTGTAGATGACTATTCCAGATTCACATGGGTTTCGTTCTTGGAGCACAAAGATGATACGTTTGATAGTTTTGTGAGCTTCAGCAAGAAAATACAAAAGGATAAGAAGTACCGCATCGTTGGAATCCGGTCAGATCATGGAGAAGAGTTTCAAAATGAAAAGTTTGCGAAATTTTGTGATGACCAAGGGATTGAGCACAATTTCTCAGCACCAAGAACACCACAGCAAAATGGAGTTGCTAAGAGAAAGAACAGAACTCTCTTGGATATGGCAAGGACGATGTTGTCATAATATGATCTGCCAAGATATTTTTGGGTTGAAGCAGTTAACACAGCAAGTTACATTATTAACAGAGTAATGATCAGGCCCATATTAAAGAAGATAGGATATGAATTGTACAAGGGAAAGAAACCCAAAGTCAGTCATTTCAGGACATTCGGATGTCCATGTTTCATCCACAACAACGGAAAAAGGAACATTAGTAAGTTAGATGTCAAATCAGATGAAGGCATCTTCATAGGGTATGCTTCTAAACCTAAAGATTACATAGTATTTAATAAACGTACTTTATTAATTGAACAATCAGTACACATTATCTTTGATGAAACTAACTCTTCCTTGAGAAAGGAAGTCGATAGTGACATTGATGAAACAGATGAGTTGTCCAAAACATTAAACAACACATCAATTGAGGACAAGGAAGATCCATCTCTGGAAGACCTACAACAAAGGGATATCTCTCATGAAAATCTTCCAAAGGAATGGAGATACATGAAAGATCACCCACCTGAAAACATCATTGGTGATCCAACTGTAGGGGTAAGAACAAGAGGTAATGTAATTCTATGCGATTACCTAGCTTTTGTTTCACAAATAGAGCCTAGGACAGTCAATGAAGCTCTCACTGATGAATCTTAGATTCTGGCCATGCAAGATGAACTGAATCAGTTCAAGAGAAACCATGTATAGTCACTTGTTCCTAGACCATCAGATCATCCAGTAGTTGGCACCAAATGGGTGTTCAGAAACAAATTGGATGAAGCTGGTGTGATTCTAAGAAACAAAGTCAGATTGGTAGCTCAAGGCTATTCCCAAGAGGAAGAATAAATTTCGATGAAACCTATGCACCTGTAGCTAGACTTGAGGCTATTAGAATTCTACTTGCATATGCATCTGCATTAGATTTGAAATTATTTCAAATGGATGTCAAATTCGCTTTTCTAAATGGCTTTTATCAAGGAGGAAGTCTATGTAGAACAACCTCCAGGTTTTGATGATATTGATTTTCCCAATCATGTTTTTAAGTTGCACAAAACTTTATATGGTTTAAAACAAACACCTAGGGCCTGGTACGAAAGGCTTAGCTCATTTCTATTAGACCATGGTTTCACTAGAGGTCAAGTAAATAGTACATTATTTGCAAATCTAAGGTCAAACATATTATGTTTGTTCAAATATATGTTGATGATATAATATTTGGTTCTACTGATGAATCTCTTTGCAAGTATTTTGAGAAGCTTATACAGGGAGAATTCGAAATGAGCATGATGGGGGAGCTTAACTACTTCCTTGGACTGCAAATCAAACAAGGAAAGGAAGGCATCCACATATGTCAAGCTAAGTACATCAAAGAACTCTTAAAGAAGTTTGGATTCGATAATGTCAAGCCACTGTCAACACCTATGAGCACATCAACAAGGATGGACAGTGACAAGGATGGTAAGAAGATAGACCAAAAGATCTACAGAGGTATGATAGGATCATTACTTTACTTAACCGCCAGTAGACCGGATATATTGTTTAGCGTATGCATGTGTGCTAGGTATCAGGCAGACCCTAAGGAATCTCACCTAATTAGTGTTAAAAGAATTTTCAGATATTTAGCCAAGACTCATGACTTAGGTCTATGGTATCCAAAATCATGTCTAATTAATTTGGTAGGATATTCTGATGCTGACTACGCTGGATGCAAAATTGATAGAAAAAGCAACAATGGTTGTTGTCAATTTCTTGCAAGATGTCTGATATCATGGCATAGTTGTCAAGGCGTCAAGGCGACCAAGGCGTAGGTGGGGTCTCGGATCGCCTAAGCGCTTAGGCGCTCGCCTAAGCGGTGCCTAGGCGTTTAGGACGGAACCAAGTATGAGTTGTTTTCAAGTGTCCCTCTTACATGATATTTATGTATCTATAAATATATATAATGATGAAAATTCAATAAAAAATATCATAATATGACAGACATAAAGACAATGAAAGCAACAAAAATTAAATTCTAAGTAAACAAACTCACATTATATATCATAAAGTCATAAAAAATCTAAATTGACATCTTCAAATAAATAAGCACACTAAATAAGAACAAGAAGTGCAAATATCATTCTATCATCAGAAAACTAATTTTCAACTTTTAAAACAAGCAATACACATACATGTAAATATGTTAAATAAAAATAAGAAGTGCAATATCTTAACACACTTAAAACAAGTAAAAACTAAATGAGTCCATTACATAATCCCACAATATGCCTAAAAATTGAAAAGAAACTAGAAAATGACAAGTCTCATGTGTTTGGATGATGATAGTTTAAGTTTGACCAAATCCTGAGAGATCTCAAACAGACTAAGTGATGTCAGTAGGAGAGCGGCTCCCTTGGAGAAGTCATATGCACGTTTGACTTTTTTTACCGACTTTGGATTTTTAGTGTTCCATATGGTTTATTTGAATTATCAAATTTTTAGATATGTCAAATTATGAGAGATTAGAAAGTTAGCATTTCGCTAAAATCATCGAAATCGTGATTTTCTTCTTCGATGGGAGAGTTGACTTTTTTTTGGTAAGAGATATGATTTTTTTGATATTTTTATTGGATTCAAATGGGGGGTACTTCCTTATTTACATGTAATATCTTAAGTAAATGTTATAACATTTACTTAAATGATATTCAGGTAAATAAGATGTTACCTGGAATCGGGCTGGACTCAGCCCTGAAAACCTACCTGAATCTACTGTCTAAGTGGGATATTGCGAACCCCTAAAAGGTCTAGGCGCGCCCAAGCGCCCTTGGCGTACGCCTTGGCCGCTTTAGCGGCGCCTTGGGGCGCCTTTTCTCCTCTTAGAAAGGCGAGGTGTTTTAAGGCGGCTGAGGAAGCGCCTTGGTGCTTAAGCGGCGCCTAGGCGCCGCCTAGGCGTCCGCCTTGACAACTATGTATCATGGTCCTCAAAGAAGCAAAATTCAGTAGCACTGTCTACAGCTGAAGCTGAGTACGTGGCTGCTGGAAGCTGTTGTACACAACTTCTATGGATCAAACAGCAACTTGAGGATTATGGGCTACATATCAAGGCAATCCCCTTATTATGCGACAACACCAGTGCCATAAATCTCACCAAGAATCCAGTACAGCATTCAAGGACAAAACACATTGAGGTTACATATCATTTTATTCGTGATCATGTAGCTAATGGCAACATAGATATTTCATTTATTGATACAAATAATCAGTTAGCAGATATCTTCACAGAGGCCCTACCTGAAGAGAGATTTACATCTCTTAGAAGGGAATTAGGCATGTGCAAATTGTGAAAGATTTATCTGTATAAAACTGAAATATAAATTATCAGTGTTAATTATTTTTCCTCCCTGAATTTAAGCAAATTTCCACAAAATTTCTTTTTAAGTCATTTCTGGCGATTCGCTATTTTATCAGCTTTTGTTCCTATCGAACTGGTCGTTTTTGTCATTTTCTGCCATCAAAGTGCCTCCGATTTCGAAAAAGTCATTATTCCTTTGATATACCCGAAATCCATGTGGTAACGATTCACATCCCCTCTTCCTCTCCTTCCTCCTGCCTGAGGCGATAACCTAACGACTCTGGCATCGACTCTCCAAAAAGTTTCAAGCCTCCATCTCCTTCCCGCGAAAAAATCTCTTGAGGGTTTCTGTTCCTTTCTTCATCTCAACCCTCCAGAACTTTCCTGGTTCAAATCCATGGCTGCTTCTAGTATTTCCGGCGGTATCAGGGGCTACAGGGCCGAGTTTCTCACAGAAGAGCAGCAAGAAAGATTCACCTCGGTGAAGATCAAGGTTTGTGGAAACAAAGCAGTGGACGTTGCAGATTTACAGAAAAATGGAATGGGCAGTGTGATTGCAGCAATGGAAAGGATGAAATGGTCCAAGATTGCTACTCTATCAGAGGTAAGCTACCCTAATCTTGTGAAGGCCTTTTACGTATGCTTGAAGACTGAAGAAGATGGGTCCTTGACATCATCTGTCAAAGGTACTCAGATTAAGATCACTCATGGACTCTTGGAGTTTTTATTTGGAGTCTGCTCATCCGGTCACAATGGGGTACACACTGTGGACCCCCAGGCAAAGGGATTAGGGATTGTTGGTCCTGAGTTCAAGCTTAAGGAAGGGAAGCTGGATATCAACCAAATGAATGCCTTCAACCCCTTACTGCACTTCATTATCTGTCAAATATTGGTCCCTAGGAATGCCACGTTCTCAACTTGTACCAGGGCAAATTCAGACATGATGTACTGGACCATCCAGAATCAAGAAATAAATACGGCAGAAGTTATTTTGGAAAGGATGAAGTTCGCATCTGCTCAGCTTTGGGACAAGAAAAACAAGTTGAATGTGTCCCTACCCTATGCTCATCTACTCACCAAAGTTTTTCAACATTTTGGCATTAATTTGTCTGGTGAAGTGTTAGAAAAAATGGGACAAGCTATCCGCAGCAGAAATCTGAAGAAAAGCGGATTCTCTTTGGTTAATGGTATTTGGACCAAAACCTCAGTGGCTAAGGGTGAGGCCATCATTGGCGAAGCCTAAAAAGTCCAAGAGGCAGTAGAAGCAGCTGTAGCAGCATCAATCCCACTAATTCAAGAGGAATCAGCAGCAGCACCATCAGCAGCAGCACCACCACCAGCAGCTCTAGCAGAAGAAGCAGTGAGTCAAGCAGCAGCAGCAGAGGCCAGAGTAGAAGAATCCGTGGCCATTGGCAGTCTAATTAAAGAAATTCCTCCAGAGAATATTTTGCCAGTTGTGGGAACCTCAGAAGATCTAAACCCCACCACTATTGTGGCATCCATTCTTAGAGATGTGCTGGAATCCATCTCTAGCACTCAGAGGGAGCCTGAGCAATCAAATAAACCAGCAGCACAAGACGCTGTGGCATCAGGCCACACTGATGAGATAGTTATGGAGGAAGCTCCTAGTCAGGGGGAGCAAGAAGTGGCTCATGATGATAGTCGTAGATGGTGCTCCCATTCAGGGGGAGCAAGAAGTTGATGAGCAAACAGCTCCTCAGCTCCTCAGGGGGAGGGCACTGGGAGTGCTCCCTTCATCAATGAAGAGTATGATAATTTCGTGGAGACCAGTGAAAGGCCAGGTGGCAAAAGGAAAAGAATTGCACATAAAAGGTCTAAGAAGAATCAGCTGAAGGTTAATCTAAAGCCCATTGTTAAAAGACTGAATGAGCAAAGCGCAGCTCTTTCTTCTATTCAATCTGATATTCAGTCTATTATCGGTAACCAAGCCTCAGCAGCTAACGAGATTGGAGCCTTGTCCACTGAAGTACACAACTTGAGAGATGATTTCAGAATGTTCAAGCAATTATGCAAATGGATGAAAAGTGAGTTTGACAGTGTCAAGAAGCTGATCTCTTCGAGGGTACAATCCTCCTCTGCCCCTCCTGTTCCACCTCCAGCTGCACCAGTTAGCAACTCAGGGCCTTCTGAGGCCAAGCAGCAAGTCGAGTCAGTTGAGCCATCAGGGCATATTTCAAAGACATCATCAGGGCCATCCGGGCCACAGAGCATTGTAGAGGAACCCGTAGCAATGGAAGCATCTGTTGAAGCTGTGAAGGCGGGGCCATCAGGGCCACCTGAGATTGCAATTGGGCCACCAGGGCCAGTGATTTCCGAGGATATAGAGCCAAGTGTAGAAGAACTCGTTGTAGCTCCTGAAGCCCCTGAATCCTTCTCTCTTGCAACACCAGCTCCTCCCTCACCACCTTCTTCATCCACCGCACGTCCTGCACCTCCCACCTTCAAACAACCTATGCCTCGCACCATCTCTTCTCCAGCTCCTTTCCCATCTCAATCTACTACTTCTCCAGTCATCTCTCAAACCCTTCCACCTATTTTCAAAGATCGACCAACTTCCTCATCCACTGGAGCCTCATCCTCATCTGGACCCTCATCTATCACACCATCCACCAATCCTCTTACAAAGTCACTCCTTCATCCTCCTACTCCACCTTCTTCCATTACTTTCATTCCTTAGAATCCTCAACTTGCCAGTGTGTTTCAAAACCAATTCGAGGATGAGTTTGAACGCACCACCCTCACCTCCATCCTGGCAGTTGCCTCTCATGGTCACAGGACTGATTCATCTAGTCCTATTCCCAAAAAGCGAAAACTCTCCACCTCCTTAGCTCTTCCCTCTGAACCAAAATTTTCTCCACTTTAGTACTCCCTCACTGTTGAAAATCGAAGGAGACCAATTTATTGTGAATATCTCCAAAAATACATTCTTTCCACCATCTTTGGCATTCCCTTTCTCAATTTAACAGATCACCTCCACATTGTTCTTCCTTATTGCCATCTCTCAAAAACCGACCAGGCAAAAATCTTCCAACTGGCTGAATGCAAGACTGAGGATCAGTGGGCCAAAGGGTACAAGACTCTCTATGGCAAATATCTTCTTGCCAAGTCAGATAGATCTCCTCCTCAGGATCACCCACTCACCCTCTCTGAGTGGTTTGTTTACCATCATCAAGCTCTTTGAGGTTCTTTCATTCTCAAGGAAATCCGAATTGCAAGGTACTATCAGCTCTACAATGACTTTAGATATCTCAACAAACAACCAGAGGTTCAGTTTGGCCAGTTCCATGGAGCTATTGCTCTTCTTCGCACTGAAAGTCCGATAAATTGCTCCTTTACAGTGGACTTCACCTCCTTGAAAATGCCTGAGGTTGTCTTTCTTCCCAAGCTACACTCTTTGGTCTTGGACTCTTCCGCTGGCTCTCTTGCCTTTGAGAGGTTCGCTCGAGTCATGGGAAGACTTTCAGCTCAGCAGGGTCGTCTCCCCTACTTTCAAAGATTTATTTTCAGACTTTCTTCTGGGCCACATCTCCTCTGATATTCTTGCTCCGCTGGTATCTGAATGTGAACGGCTTTCACCCACAGATTGGGAAAAGCATTATAATCAATCTGCTCTTCAGCTGGAAGCATTAAACAGCTCTCTCGTCCGATCAGGCAAGCCTCCTCTCTCTGCTAAAGTCTTCCTGAACTTGAACTCCATTAATCCAGTTCAGCAACTTTTTGTTCAATGGGTTGAGCAGTACTCAGCTTTTATTTCCTTGAAAAAGGACCTAAGGGATCATCAGATTTTCTATCCCATAACCATTGATACATTCCTTCAGCGGGCCAGTTTTGGTCAGCGGGCCAGTTTTGGTCCAAGCAGCCAGGGAATCAAAACTCGGCCAACTCGGGATCGGATCGCCCGAGTTGGCTCAGTTTTGGCCCCTCCGATCCGAGCCGGGGTAACCTGTCCGGTCCCCTGCGCTCGGATCGTTCGGGCTCGGCTGGGCTCGGCGGGATCGCCGAGCCCGGGCCGGTCCGCCGCGGATCGGCCCGGACCGGGGCGATCCGAGCCCCAACGGCTAGTTCAGAACTAGCCGTTTTCTAGCCGTTGGGGACTGTTCCCCAACGGCCAGAAACGGCTCTTTGGAGCCTTTGGAGGCCTTGGGGGTCTATATAAACCCCCCAAAGGCCCCCAATATGTTCTAAACTCAAGTTTTTAGTTCTCCTCCCCTCCTCTCAATATTTTGGGCATTCTCTCTCTCTCTCGGGTGCTATTTTGCACTATTTGGGAGGCGATCTCATCTTTCACACTCTTGAGATTCTTGTTCGACTATTCGGGCTCTCTCACACACACTCTTGGCCCGAACTCTTGGCTGCGATTCATCTCCCTCTCTCTCATCCGTAAAAAAAAATTATTTATTTTCTGTTTTTTTATTATTTAACTTATTTTTTTGTGTTGTAAGTGATGGCCGCCGAAGGTGGTGCTGCTCCGGCTCCCCATTCTTCAAGCAACCCTCCTAGCACCGATCCCGCTTGGGCTCATGGTATCGTTGTGGACATGGCTCGAAGGAAGGTCCAATGCAAATATTGTAACTGGGTCTTATCGGGCGGCATATTTCGTTTGAAACAACATCTAGCGGGAATTAAAGGTGAGGTGGCACCATGCTTGAGAGTTTCTGCTGAAGTTCGAATGCAATTTTGCCAATATATGAAGGAGAAAGAGACATCCAAAGGAAACACTAGTAGAAGACGGCAACAAATCCGGGAAGATTTGTCTGCCCCTCCTCGAAGGTCCGTAGATTTACCAAGAGGGAGACAATTCTTTGATCTTGATCAAGATGAAGAAGGTTAATAATTAGTTAACTTACTTTTGGAACATTTATTTTACTTTAAGGCTTTAATCACCCTCCGACCCTCATTCTATTTCTATCTCATATTATAGAACAATTTCGTCGGGAATCGGAAGCAAGTCGAAGGTCTAATGCAGAAGAGGACTATCTCCGACGTACCGGTCATCACGTTGGTCAAGGTAGTGGCCATGGGGGTAGCGGACAAGGGAGTTCAAGTGCTGGAATGAGTTCAAATATACCTGAGGTTCCAGTGGATATCCCTAGAGACGGAGATCCTAGAGTGGGACCAATAGACCCATTTCTCACCAGGCGAAGGGAGAAGCAACCATCCATTTCTGCAGCATTCAAGAATTTGAAAATATGCAAGGAGAAGATAGGGAGAGCGACGTCAAGATGGTTCTTCTTCAACAGCATACCGGCTAATGCAGCAAAAGGACCATATTATGAGTCCATGATGGAGACCATTGGTGAAGTGGGCAAAGGGGTGGAAGGCCCTACTTCATATGAAATCTACAACAAATACTTGGATATGGAGGTTGAAGATATGAAGGCATATGTTTCCACATTTGAACGAATATGGGATGAATATAGTTGCACGTTAATGTGCGATGGATGGACAGGTATGTACAAGTGTTTGGCTAGTTAATTGTTATTCACTTATTCATTAATAAGACATAGGTTTTAATTTTTCATATGGAATTGTGCAGGCATTACACGAAGAAGTATGATAAACTTCTTAATCTACTGCAAAGCAGGGACTATTTTTTGGAAGTCGGTAGACGCTTCTGGCAAGGTGAAGAATGCGGACTACCTATTTCAGTTGATGGATGACATGGTGCAGGAGATTGGAGAGAAAAGAATTGTCCAAGTGGTAACCGACAATGCAGCGGCTTTCAAGTTGGCGGGCCAAAAACTAATGGAGAAAAGGGAACACTTGTATTGGGTTCCTTGCTCCGCGCACTGCATTGACTTAATGCTAGAAGACATTTGTGAAGATCCAATGGTGGAAAATGTGGTCAACAATGCAAGGTTCGTAACCACTTTCATCTACAACCACAACAACATATTGGACATCATGAGGACGCATACACATGGACGGGAGTTGCTTCGGCCAGCACCTACAAGGTTTGCATCCCAATATATTGCATTAGATAGCATAAATGGGCAACGTAGCAACCTTAGTAGGATGGTAGCATCGGAAGAGTGGGAGAACTATATGTCCCGACATGCTCCTACACGGGTGAGGGAGAAGGGAAAGAAGGTGACCGATATTATCCAATCAAAACCATTTTGGAAGAGGGTCCAAAATGTGTTGAATGTAGTAGAACCGCTTGTTCGAGTGTTAAGGGCGGTAGATGGGGAGAGGAGATACGAGATGGGCTACTTGTACGAGGCTATGGATCGAGCAAAGGAGCTTATCCAAATGAACAACAAAACAACGTATGCCAAGTGGTGGGAAATCGTAGATCGACGATGGGAGCACACATTGCATCATGATCTTCATGCTGCAGGTAAGCATAACACTTCAACTCTTGTGAATTGTGATTACATATTATTTACAACTCATGTTTTAACATTTATCTTCTACATGTAGGGCATTTCTTCAACCCCCAGTACATGTATAGGACTGATGGGAGGAGGGAGAACTATGGCAATTCCTCCGAAGTGTTGATTGGGGCCAAAAATGTAATCAAACGGATGCTAGACAATGAGGATAGGGCAATCATAGCATGCAAACAAATGCATGATTATAGACTTCAACTCTACCACTTTGGTACTAGCACGGCACAACGAGCTGCTCAGATTTTGAGTCCAGGTTAGAAGTTACTCATCATATTTATTTGCCTGTAGAATGAGTTGGTTCTATTAATTCTATTTTCTAAAACATTATACATGCTTCATTTACAGCGGATTGGTGGTTGGATCATGGAAGAACTTATGGATATGAAGACTTGGCCTATGTAGCTATTCGGGTTTTAAGCCAAACAACGTCTGCCACAGGGTGTGAGAGAAACTGGAGCACATTTGGCTTGATCCACACAAAACAAAGAAACCGCTTGAAGTCTGCACGTCTTGAGAAGTTGGTATTTTGCCACTACAACATGAGATTGAAGCTTAAAAACCTCCAATTAATCAAGTAAGTTCAAGATAGAGAGAAATATAGATCCTCGGGGCAACAACAAGCTGAAGCAACTCTATCGGAGACAATAGATATAGAAGAAGTTTTTGAGGAGGAACATCCACTACATGCATGGGTAAATGCAAGCACTTCGGTTCAACCAGAGTTCGACCCGCATGATCGTGCATGGGCTGAAGGTAAATGACCTTTACAATGTACATGCATCATTTATAAATTATTTATTTCTCATGTTAACATGTTTATGTCTCATTTAGGTGAGCTTGATGATGTGCCTTTGCTTCCGGAGTTTGAAACTCCTCCAGCCCCTAAACGCCAAAAGAAGACAGTGGGTGCAAGAGGAAGGAGCACGAAACATGGCATTAGCATTGCAGACTTGGACACGATCGAGGAAGATATAGATGATGAAACACTGGAGCCAAGCGATAATGTTCAATACCAAACTTCTAATGACTCGACATCGAAGACAAGTACTCCTAGTGAGGGATCCGATCATGGAGGAGATGTCCTAGTTGTCAGCAGTGTACCGCCACCGGCACCGCCACCCGACCCTATTGTATTCACCGGAGAGGAAGACTTCACCCATGCTACTCAAGATCAACATCATGGGAGTAGGGAAGGGAGGGAAGCACAAACCTCAAGTCAACAATATGCACGAAAGGGGAAGAAAGTGGCATCTCAATTGCAAGGGCAAGGGCAAGGCCAAGGAGCATCCGAAGATTCGGGATACAATCTCAACTTCATTCCGCATAGACGGAATTGGTTAATGAAGAAGAAGAAGATGCAAGAGGAGTGGGAGCGTCAAGAAAAGTTACGGATGGAGTTTGAGACCATGGAGCAAGCGTCAGATACATCATCTTATGCTTCCACTGAAGGATATTACTAAGGACAGGGAGGCTACTTGGGATATCCTCAATACCCGGATGCATCATATTACACCGGAGGTGGAGCATATGCACAATCCACTGAGTCTGATTCACATTCACATGACTCATATGAGTCATATGGCTCATATCAAGTGCCTGAAATACCGGGCTACACACCAATCACTATCATATATGCGAACACGGATGCCTATAGTCAATATTTGACTCAATATGAGGCATATTACCAACATTATGTCTTGGACAGATTATGTAAACCTTATGTCCACACAATATAATGTACGATTCCAATAAATACAATTTTTTCATGTATTTCAGTTCATAAATACAATGTTCATATATTTCCTATTTTTTCATATTTTTTCTAATTTTTTTTCAATTTTTTTAAGGGGGGCGATCCACCCCCCTTTTGCTTGGCCCAACCCGGCCGGGCTCGGCCCGGCTCGGCCGAGCCGGGCTCGGGATCGCCGGGTCGGATCGGTTTTGGGCCGACCGATCCGATCCCGATCCCCGAGATTTTGAACCTTGCAAGCAGCTATTACAGATTCTCCCTTGATCAGGCTAAATATGCACTTTTCTTGGAAGATCAACGGCTGCTTTACATCAAGCGCATGGCTTCTGACATGGGTGCATCTTTTTCTATAGAATCTGACATCTTTCGTCAACTTTTTGAAGATCAAGAGATTAGGGCTTGGCAAATCATTTCTCGGCATGCCTCTCTCCTTTCTCCTAACGTTCATCTGCCTGTACCCCCTCACGCTTAATCCAAGATAATTTTGTGATTGTGCTCTCTCTTTTCTCTTTTCTCTTCTTCTTTGTCTCTCAGCTTATCTTTTTGCTTAATGACAAAAAGGGGAAGAAATATTACATCTCTGAAATATATTCCTTATTATATCCTCAATTATACTTAGACTTATTTCAGATCATCTTTGCTTATTGTTAAGTTTTGTCATCACCAAAAAGAGTTAGATTGATGATCAGTTTATCCCATGTAATTTAAATTAATTACATTTATTTTGGTGATTAACAAAACTAAGATATTATTTAATTCTAACGAATTTTCTATAAGTCTTGGGCACAGGAAATAAGACAAAAACAAACAAGCCAAACTGGTAAGTATCCTTCATACTAATAGTTTAAACTTCATAGCTTACAAATTTTTCTAAGTACACATCGACTCTCTAGTTGTTATAACGATTTCCTTAGAATCATAAGGATTTCCTCATACACATCGACTTCCTCTGAAATGTAACGATTTTATACTCATAAGGATCGTTATCGAGTTTGGTATCACAACGATTCGTTAAGTAATCGCAACGATTTGCCCACACAACGATTCGTTAAGTGATCGCAACGATTTGCTCTCATATCGATTCGTTAAGTGATCGCAACGATTTACTCTCACATCGATTTTTTAAGAGAGAACAACGATTTGCTCTCACATCGATTTCTTAAGAGAGAACAACGATTTGCTCTCACATCGATTTCTTAAGAGAGAACAACGATTTGCTCTCACATCGATTTCTTAAGTGAGAACAACGATTTACTCTCACATCGATTTCTTAAGAAAGAACAACGATTTGCTCTCACATCGATTTCTTAAGTGAGAATAACGATTTGCTCTCACATCGATTTCTTAAGAGAGAACAACGATTTGCTCTCACATCGATTTCTTATGAGAGAACAACGATTTGCTCTCACATCGATTTCTTAAGTGAAGAACAACGATTTGCTCGTAACGACTTGGTTCACAACGATTTGTCTATACCGTCATAACGGTTTGATCCCTGTAACGATTCATTAAGTTACATAACGACTTGATCGTTATAACGATTCGATACAGTAAAACAACGATTTACTCACATTGTCCTTAACGATTTGATTATTAATATATATAACAATTTGTGTATGCATCTGTTTACTTATGAATGCTCAATGATTCACTCATTTGCACAACGATTTCATAAGTCATGCATATAACGATTTCGTGGAATATAACAATTTGATTTTCGAGCTAATTTTTGAATACGTTGAAAAGTCAAAGTCTTCACACATATCTTTCTGACAGTTGTGCATTTATTTCGACTGAACGTATCACTGCATGCATGCAGACGATATCTTCCATTACCGTGCTTCCTCTATAAACATCTTTTTAGAAAAACAGAATGGAACTTCTACTTCTGTATAAAATCAATCTACCGTTGACTGACAACAAGTGACAGTCTAGCTGTCTAGTGTTTAGCATTTAATACATGCAGGTCTCTGATAGCGCACCTCAATACAACGTTGGATAGTACGGAAGATAACGAACATCATCGAAGATCCTCTCTTATTGCGTGCATGAAAACTAAGGACTGCTGAACAATAAGCTCTATAGGACTATGCAGTCTAACGTAAACCAAAACTTAGAGACAACGAACACTTCAACATTCAATTTTTCAAATTGAAGATAAATAAAAGATTGAAGCTCCAGATAAACAATAACTATGATTCAGCACTTACAACCTTCTGTGAGCTTTCTGAAGAGCGAAGCCAAGAATCCCATCATTTCTAGCTCTTGCTCTCTGTGCTAAGTGTAGATCTGCGAGAGAGTCTTTAGTTCTAAGAAGAATTCTTTGTTGTAAATCTTTTCTTCTCAGTTCTTAGCTTCAGATCAAGTTGTGCTCTATAAGCTTGATCTAGGGGCTTCATCCCTGAACACTTTTCTTGTGTTGTTCCCTTTGTGTGAAGGAAGACCTAGTGGCTTCCAGGGTGTTGTTCCCTTCGTGTGAAGGAAGACCTAGTGGGTTCCAAGGTGTTGTTCCCTTCGTGTGAAGGAAGATCAGCTGGGGTGTTGGGTGTTGTAGTGTCCTTAAGGGGGACTGTACCCTTGTTAGTGATATCCTGAGTTGTTGCTCAGGGATTGGACGTAGGACTCCTGTGGAGAGAAGGTCTGAACCAGGATAAATCTTCGTGCAGTGTGTGTGTGCTTATCTTTGCATTCATTTCTCTACTAACACTAACCGCAATCGAAGTGTGTGTGTTGTGAATGTTTTTGGTGAACAGGTATTAGTTGACCAATTGTTTTTTAAAAAGACCCATTCACCCACCCTCTGGGCTTGCTAGCTGGGCAACACGGTCCGGGTTGGTTCATTTTTTGGTCAACCCGAACTGAACCGAATCCCAAGGTCAACCTGAACCGAACCAGTTCGGTTCAGTTTAAACCGAAGTCTAATGCCTTTTATTACACAACCGTGCACTTGGCTTGATGGCTAAGGCGCTGGCCCTTTAAGTCACAAGTTTGGTGTTCAAATCCTAGTTTTTGCATGTTTTTGACATAAAATCTCAATTTTTGCACCTTTTTTAATAAAAAAACCTGTTGTAAGAGGGCGGTTTTAAACTCACGACGTCGCAAATGCCGTGCAACACTGCGCTAGCCAACTGCCCTACATTATGTTTGAGTTATTAATGCACATATTATATATATATTCAGTTTACTCGGTTTCAAAAGTGAAACCGAACTGAACTGTGTAGGGGCCCAAACCGAACCAAACCGGTCTGTCCGGTTCGGTTTTTCGGTTTAAACCGAATTATGAACAGCCCTAATTCTCCCTCCAGGTGTGAAGCCCCTCTCCTTCTTATCCCACATCACATACTCTTCAGGGTGGTAGAGGTAATATTTTCGAAGTGATGACAGCTATACCAATTTCCCACATCAACCTACCAAGACTTATGGACATAGCTAGGAATGCATGCTCCTCCAAAACCTTGCCTAAATATAACCATAGATCATCAACATGATAATGATCCCCCTTTTTAACATAAACTTGAGTGGTTACATAAAAAGAGCCTGTGTCACCTTGGTGACAGCATGATAATGATCCCAGCTTATTATTATCTAGACGCTCATCAGAACTAGTTGTACTAAAGGTTCATTTATGAGGGTGCATGACATGTTTGAAGGCTACTTGTCTAATGAGCAAGGTAGTGGCCTTGAAGTTGGGAGTTGACAAACACTAGCATTATTTATAAGGGTGCAATGAGCACAGTTACTCGGATAATGTATCTTGTTGTTTCTCTATTGAATAGAGACACTAGATGCAAGATACCTGAAAAAAAGTCATCCACATATTGAAGAAGAAATTGGTTATAGATAAGGAGACTTATTCATTCAGAGAGTAGGTAGTGTATGCAATCTTTGGCCAGCCAGCAGCTTCTTCTGCTTTATCCTCCATCTGCCTAGTGGGGTGCACACAAGATGATATCCAGATCATATTCCTAAGATAAGGGCAAAAAAAAATGTGCAAGCATGTTGTAGGCCTATGTATCAAGGAATTCTGGATCGGATCGGCGTCCAGGATCAGACCCCGCCACCATCTCGATCCGAAATCAGATCGGATCGGATCGGCCGGGATCGTGGTAATGGATTGGGGAGGATAGGCCGGGATTTTGTATAATCACATGATTACTGGCTATTTCAATTCAAAATCATGGGGGAGATCCAGATCGGCCTGTCTGGAGCAGAACTCGATCGGTTTTGGATGATTCCAATCCAGATCGGCCTATTCAGATCCGGATTGGGCGATTTTGCAATCCATGCTATGTATTGTTTTTAGAAGGTGACAGAACGGTCACATTTCATATTGGTTTATGATTTGTTTTCTGGAAGGTGACAGAACGGTCACATTTCATATTGGTTTATGATTTGTTTTCTGGAAGGTGACAGAAGGGTCACATTTCATATTGGGTTATGTATTGTTTTTTGTAAGGTGACAGAAAGGCCACTGATGCGGCACAGCAGAGCGAGGAGGAAGAAGAGGACAGAGCTGGGTGGGGCAGAGCGAGGAGGAAGTAGAGGATCGAACTGGTTGGGCTTCCACCGTGGGGATTCCACCCCATTGAAGGAGAAGACTTGGAGGGTACGGTCAAAGCTTTCTTCAAATCTTCATTAACCTATAAAATAAAATATTACAACTTTATTTATAGGGAGGGAACCCTAATGGCTCTCACTGACTCAAACATGGACTAAAATACCCTCAAGCCTAAAATAAACCCAAATTCGGACCCAAAAATACACAGAAAATGGAAAAAGCACTAATGGGCCTCATATGGGCCTTATTACATCAATTAAATGTCCTACTCATAAAATAAACATGCTAGTAACACGGAAGCAAGTCGCCCAGCCAAATGGACGTTGTCGTCGCCGCTCGTCTCCTCTGTCTGTGATAAACTTGGACCATGTCGGCCCGATCCAACGCTCGGGTGTCCCCACCAATCCTCCCCGCCTGGGAAGAACTCGACCCCGTCGAGTAAGGGTCCTAACTGCTTTGGTGGCGCTCCAAGAGGTCAGGATCAATCTACTGTACTCCGACACTTTCCTAGAGCCTTGTGAGATGTTCTGCCATCTATCAATCAATCGGTGACGGTACGTCGCAGGGACGTACTTCTCACGAAGCCCAGCCTTCATCTCATCCCACGTATCAATTGGCTCCTCATACCTCTGAGCAAGACGCTTCTCAAGATTGGTCCAGTAGGTTAAAGCTCAACCCCTTAACATGGTCTTGGCGAAGAAAGCTCGTCGAGGATCGGACATTCCCAACCAATCAAAATAGTGGTTCATCCTAACCTCCCAGTCCAGGTATTCTTGAGGTTCTAAAGAACCGTCAAAACTAGGAGCCTCGATGCAAGCATTCTGAATGTCATGGTCTCGATCCCGATATGCCCACCGCTCATCCTCATCAAACTCCCTGTCAGGTCTCCTACCATACCTCCCATACCTACGAGCAATAGGGACCCTGGGGTTTTCATCAATCTCCTCTTCAAAATTGTCCAGGTTGTAGTCATTGTATCGACCACGTCGATCACCAGCTAAGGCTACCCTAGGCTAAGGGTGCCGAGGGGCAACAGGGGAAAGGGGGCGTTGAGGTTGGGGTCTCTCAACTGCTTGATCTCTCCTCGGTTCACGAATAACCCCTTCTAAGGCCACAATGCGACCCATAATCCCTTGCACCAGTACGGTAAGACTCAATGACCCTCTTCTCTATACCAGCAAAACCCTCTCTCATACACTGGTCCATTCTACGGATTTCCTCTCTGAGTTGCAGCACCAACTCGATCAAAGTCGGGTCCCCAGGAGAGTTGGTATGAGCGCCTTGAGGGGGAAGACAGTTCCCTGACATTGCTTATTGTGATCCAGACATTGGCACCGAAATGTGGTATTCAGTGCCACTACATGTGGGCATGAGACAAACTAACATGCAACGACTAACTGACAACATAACATTTTTTTATCAGAACTTTTAATGTAACCGACTCGTAAAAACTATAGCCTGCAACTACAACTACGACACGACGAACATACCATGAGTGAGATCAGCAGGGCGAACAAATCAAGTTGCAACAGTTACTGTGTCGTGCACGTGTCCAGGAAGGTGAGTGCGTTTAAATAGATGCTACAAAATTCAGATTTTGCTAAACCTCGTAGTTCGAAACATTTTCCAAGCAATCAAAGATTTTTCCCCATTTACTAATGATATTCCGCTATTAATGTAACAAACTGATATTCAAGAGATGGTCACAACAAACTCACAAAGTCCACAGCAATAATTTGAACTAGCTAGATGTTCCTACCACATTTACGTCGGTAAATTTAATCGAATACAAGACGAGCAAGAGATGAGAGTGAGCCGTAAGTGCTAACCGACTCGTTGAAGCGCGAGGTACACCAAGAGTCTGTGTACGCATTTGGAGTCACAAGGCTGAGGTCTGGCGCCTGATGTTGCTGGTCCGCGTGCTATAGTCCGGGGTGGGTGCAATCGTCAATGCAGCGAGGGAGTGCTACACAGACTCTACGTAGCACTCTCGAGGAGACGAGGCCGCTGGCTGCTCCGTGTGCTAATGTGGGGGCATGCGCGGGCGACGTGGTTGACTAAACTTCGTGCGGAAACACCGGATGGTAGACGTTACCGAGTGCTCCCCGTCGGCGTTCTTGACTCCGTGCAGGTTCATCCGAGTCTGTTCAAAAATCGTGCTGGTGATTAGGCACAGACTCGTCGGCTGCTGGCTGAAGTTGAGGCGGCGTGTGTCCAATCGGTCTGACTCGGCCCACGTCGCAGTGAAAGAAGTGGGGCGCCCAGTCGTGCTCGACGCTATGCTTATGCGAAGGACCTGATCGGTTTGACCCAATCCTTTGGCCCTGTCATCCTCCTCCCTCTCCCTTCTCCCAACCCTTGCACTGCAGAAGGATGACAACGCGTTGAAGGGCGGACGATGGAGCTAGGATTGGAAAGAGAGAAAAGGGTGCACGGTGGCGACTCAAGCGGAGCTGTCGAGGACCCGCGTGGGCAGCAGCTCGTGGAGAACCTGCGAACGCAGTAGTCGCCGTGTGGGTGCAGCAGTTCCCGCGGGCTGGGCCGCGAGGAGGGGTCCGCGGGGCCTCCGCGAAGAAGGGAGGCGTGGAGCCTTAGTACGTTGCGCACGCGCGGGGTGGGATCGGGTGACGAGGAGACCGTGGCATGGTGATGTGTTTGCCTACTAGCGTGGGCGGCGAGGAGGCCGCGACGACGTGGTGTGCCTCCTGCGCTTCGGAGCGGCGACGAGGAGCCTCCCGCGTTTCTGCACGCGACGAGGCTCACGCGATGAGCACGGACGCGTTGGCTTCGGACGGGAAAAAAAAAAAAAGACAGCAGCGATACAGTGCGGACAACGACATAGAGCGAGGAGGAATAGAGCGCAACGGCTGGCCAAGACTAGACTCTGTGGAAGAAGTCGAAAGCTGACTCTGATACCAAAATGATGCGGCACAGCAGACCGAGGAGGAAGAAGAGGATAGAGCTGGGTGGGGCAGAGCGAGGAGGAAGTAGAGGACCGAACTGGTTGGGCTTCCACCCTGGGGATTCCACCCCGCTGAAGGAGAAGACTTGAAGGCTACGGTCAAAGCTTTCTTCAAATCTTCATTAACCTCTAAAATTATTTATAGGGAGGGAACCCTAATGGTCCTCACTGACTCAAACATGGACTAAAATACCCTCAAGCATAAAATAAGCCCAAATTCGGACCCGAAAATACACAAAAAATGGAAAAATCACTAATGGCCTTATTACATCAACTAAATGCCCTACTCATAAAATAAACATGATAGTGACACGGAAGTAAGTCGCCCAGCCAAATGGACACCGTCGTCGCCGCTCGTCTCCTCTGTCTGCGGTAAACTTGGACCATGTCGGCCCGGTCTAATGCTCGGGTGTCCCCACCAGCCACATTTCATAGTGGGTTATGTACCACCTAATATAAAACTAGATGTACTTCATGAGTAGAAATAGAAGACAAAAATCTATAGGACATTTTGGCCTGTAACTAAGGAGATGTACCACCCAAAGGGCACATATATGACATTCCAATATCATCATCGTCCAACACTTCCAGATATAGTCAAGTATATACTGAAAAGATAAAATATCATCAAGGCCAGCACTCTCATGGAGCATGGCAGAAGGTAAAGTCTAGGAAGAACATGTCATTTCTTTCGATATCCAGTGTAGTGACAGAATGGGAATGTCAGACTGCAAAGTTACTAGAGTCCTTTGACACCTCAAAGAAGTCCAGTGGATGGGTGACCCTATAGGAAGTATTAACAAACAAAGGATAGATCACTTACAAGAGTTATCGATTTACATGGTTGCCTATTCACCAAGATTAGATAATACCCGGGTTTGAAGATGGGATCACAAGTTGATAAGTGACTAATAAAGGCATGCAATGTCCTCTTGCTTCCACTGAATGACAACTAACCACACTTCAAACTAAAAATACTAACACCCAGAGAGGATAAACCCAGGTTACTGACGTGACAAAATGGTTGCAGTTATCCCTGTCATGTCACACCATATCCTTGAAAGAGAAAATTCTAGCAAGGAGAGAGAACAATGCAAGTCACCCAGGACCCAGCCATGACCAATCGGTTGTAGTTATCCTGCTCATGTCTCAAAGCTGATGCTAAGAGAGGTTAAAACCCATTGGCACTCATGTCTTCAATATCCCATGGTGGACAATACATGAGAATGGCTATGGGTGGGACCACTTGTTGTTGACCTTCTTCCGCTGACTAGCTTCTGTGAAAATGGACCAGAAAGTGATATTATCAGAAATAAGAATGATGGACTATGTTATTTGCGACATATTTGTTGCATGAAATACAGACAGAGCAAGGATAGAGTTTCAAAGCATTTCTAAAGATGAACAGCACTGATTAGATGAATTGGACATCATATCAAGCCATTGCAAAAACTGGAGGAATTGTTTATGGCCCCTTTCTTGGGGAAGATTAGAGTCAAAAGATTTAGAGGAATTGACAAGATACTGCTGAATGTATTATCATTTGTAGGGAATGGTAACCTCTAAAACAGACCATTTAGATTTATATTATTAAACCCTTATGTATTGTCATCTGTACAGGATGCTAACGTCTAAAAAAGAGCATCTAGCTTTGTACAACTAAAAACTTCCAGCTTTTTTGCATATGCTCTTGTATTTCAATGATATGGCAGACAAGCTACCCGTGAAGCCAGAATCAACCTTGTTCCTTACTATGGGTTTCCCTAGCAAGAGGCTTGTTCCCACCCCGCTTGTTCCACACAAAGCGATCCCATGTTTAGGTCCCACCCAGCTTAGGGAATGGTAACCTCTAAAACAGACCATTTAGATTTATATTATTAAAGCCTTATGTATTGTCATCTGTACAGGATGCTAACGTCTAAAAAGACCATCTAGCTTCGTACTACTAAAAACTTCCCAGCTTTTTTGCATATGCTCTTGTATTTCAATGATATGGCAGACAAGCTACCCGTGAAGCCAGAATCAACCTTGCTCCTTACTATGGGTTTCCCTAGCAAGAGGCTTGTTCCCACCCCACTTGTTCCACACATAGAGATCCCATGTTTAGGTCCCACCCAGCTTGTTCCACACAGAGAGATCCCATGTTCAGGTTCCACCCAGCTCCACCTGTAGTTGGCCATACAGGATATTTTTAAGCAGTCTATTGATGGTGGTTCCTCAAGATAGGGCAAGAGCCCTTTGACGTGGCTGAATGGGGACAGATCTAACCTTGAATCCTCAGAAACATGTACAATATTAAAGCAAGTGACCAGATCTCACATCACCTAAGCCAGCTACTACACTTGAGCTCATCTCAAGCAAATTCTTCCAGTCACCATTTATCTTTTGTGCATTCAATTTGCAAATGCAAGCAACTAAGTAAACTGATGGGGAGCGAGAAGCTGAAGCAATGGTTTGGCCCATTTGGAGCCCGTTTGGAGATTTTTTATTTTTCTGTAATTATTTGTGTAATTTTCGCACTATTTGAAGTCCAAGGGTAAAGTAGTCCAAAAAGAGTCAAATTAGAGTCCAATTAGCTTTTTATTATGTATTTTTACATTTTCTTTATTTTAGTCAAATCTTATTTGGGTAGGATTCTGTATTTTCCTTTCTTTAGGTCTCTAATCTGTTAAGTCTTATTAGGGATGGAAGTCTATCTTTAATTTGAAGTCTATTAGGATTGGGAATAGCCCAAACCTATATAAACACATGTATTGCTCTATTTTGAGATTATTGATTGATTGATTGATTGACTGAAAGAAAAAATTGTGCTTGTTCTCTGCGATGGAGAAGACAGGAGCTTTGAGAAGAAGTTCCACACCAAGGTGGTCCCTGTGAAGGGGAGGGCTCACGCCTTCCATCCCCCTCTCGGTGAGACTCCGGTGATCCTTCCTTTCTTCTTCCGCTGTCCACACTCTGTCCCGCATCATAAACTGTTCAGTAAGAACCCCTGGGGCAGTATTTACAACATCCCTTCCACATGTAACATGCCCATTTGAATTTGGGATTAATCTTAAATATCTTAAAGCAAAATTGAGTGAGATGAAATAAGAAATGTATTAAGGTACATGGTACTGAAATCTATACTGATAACATCAATCCACAAGTAAAATCAAACGAAATTATATAGAACATAGAGAAAGTAAATTAATAGTAAATTAATAAAATCTTCTCATTATACCTGAGAAAGGGCAGACATCTGTCTATGAGGGTAACTGCCTGAACAGCTAAACACATTGGAGCTCATTCCTCCTGACTCAGGATTCCTTGAAATACACATACATAGATTGTTAACTGCTGAAGACAGCAGCTCTTTGTCATGTTCTTTCAAAAGAGTTGCATCAAAATGGCAAGATGACGAAAGTAATTCTGACAAATTGTGAATGGTCTTAACAAGCACTTGAGCATCAATTCCCACAGTTGAACTCATATTTGAAGAACCAGATAGGACAGTACCCCCATTAGCAGCATCACTTGTGGCCTTGGATGAAAGGGAGAGATGACCATTAGCAAGTGAGCAGAAAGTGGATGAGTTACTCTGAGTAGGGTCAGTGCAAAGTTTGGCAATTCCAGTAATTAAATCATTTTTCACTAATGTACTAGCTTTTTCTTCATTTATTATTTGCACCACATTTTCAATCTTGGATCCAAAATCATCTCTGTGATCTTTTGAGGGCATAACTATACTCCTATCTTTTCTAAGACCACTTGAATACAGAGCCACATCCTCATTTTCTGCTTTTGGATAATCTGAGCCCCTTGTATTAAGACCCTCAACTTTTCTGTCTGCAATTGCATGATCAGCAACTAGAGTATCAAAAGTCCTAGATATAGAATATCGAGAAGATGTTGCTCCTTTCCAGCATGGTGAATCTTCAGCAAGGTTCTCATCAAGCCTCTCGGAGGAGTGTTGCTCATGAGCAGATTCAACAGAACCAGGGTTGTTGAAACTTGTAATTCTTAATTCATTTTTTTTTGCCAATGAGTAGTCTCGGGAAATATGTTTTGCTGACTCTATGCTTGGAGATAATGTTATTTTCACCATAGAGGTATTAACATTTGCATTATCAACCATTCCCATGTCCTTTCTTCTGTTCATCGCAGCATTGACCTCTTTATGCCTATGATTCAGATCAATGCTAGGTTCTGCTGGCCTAATAGATACATGTTGTTTATGCAGCATGTCATTCTTGCATGCATTCACAGGCTGCACATGATTTACATTCTTTAGGCTATGTTTGTCAATTGATGTACTTGTATTGCTACTTGAGCCAAGTACATCAGGAAAAAATGTTGTAGCTGGGTAGAAATCCTTAGGGTCTGTTCTATCAGGATAGGAAGAATTAAAAGCAGATCTCTTGCTTCCTTCCATATAAGTTTGCATGTCAGATGAGTGCAGGTACCGCCCACTAACTGGACCACCTGGGGCCAAGGCTGATGTTCCAGACATATCTGATGGAACACCACCATTACCACCCGCAACTAACCAATCCAAGTGTTCATATCTGAATTGATCCTTCTCTGATGGTGCCTCAGTAAATTTTCCCGGCCAACCACCCTGCAAACCATCATATGCAAGAAAACCTGGAGCAATGGATGGATCTGCATACCAGTAGAAAAGATGGAAACATTAACAAAGATAAACTGTTTTAGCAACACATAACTTTTGAATAATTTAATAGACTTTAGTTTATTAGTTCAGCAAGACATAAGAAAAATTGTTATCCGAGCATTTTAAAAAAAGTGCCTGTCAACAAAACCAGTTCAGCCATCTAATACAACATGTGGATAGATACAAACACAATCTGTCATGTAAGTGTTATGCAACTGCAAGCTCAGATCATTTGTTCAAACGAAAGTTAAATGCAAGTGCATTAGATCCTTCACTTTAATCTCACCATTCTATGAAGCATGGTTTGCTGGAGCGCCGATTCGGGGCGAATCGGATTCGCCCTGATGCGATCCGATTCGGCCCGAATCGAATCGAATCGGGTCGATTCGGGTGGATCCGGCCCAAACAGTGTTGGTTCTGCCCTACAGCCCCAGGTTTGGCCAGATTCACATGGATTTGATGTTTCTTTGGCTGATTCTCAGTTTAAAACCTCCTGTGAAGAATTTCATGTAAAATTGATGATATTTATGACATGTAATACTACACAAACATCCATTGTCATTCAATTTTATTTGAAATTGAATACAAAGTACAAAGTACAAACATGACACTCAATTCTAAATGAAAAATACAATGAGACTCGTAAAAGTACAAACATCAAACTCAAATCTAAATACAAAATACAATAAATCTAAATACAAAATCCCTAGGGTGTAGATCTGGGGTTTCCTTGAGGGAGAAGGGGGAAAAATGAGGGAGAAAGGGGCTGGCGGCGAGACACCTGCGAATCGAGACTACACAGTCTCGATTCGCATGGCGTCGGGCGAATCTTAAGGGCTGGGGCGTATCGGATCGTGGCGGATCCGGCGAATCGGGCCGGATCGAATCGAATCCGATCGATTCGCCCGGTCCGCGGCCGGGAGGCAGATCCATGCGGATCACGCATCGGGCCGGCCCTGATTCGCTCCGCTTCGGGCGAATCGGACCGATTCGCCCCGCCTTGTCAAACCCTGCTATGAAGAACAGAATTTTTACAAATGTCTAGAACAGTCACATATTGGATACTTTGTTATCCCCACATTTGAGTATTGTGGCATGATTTAATTAGTCATTTGTTTTGGTGGAGAAAGCCTCCTAGGTGTGTATCTTAGAGGAATTTATGATGCAAAATTACCCAACAGCAGTGGAAAGATTTGAATAAATAGTAACTTAAAGATAAGAACATGAGTTTCGTACTTTTGAAGAGTTCCCTACAATGTGCAAGTTTATAGGGCCTCATCAATACCTCCATATAAGTGGGCTAAAAACTTTGATCCATCATCCATTCAAAATCCTTATCACTAGTACAAAGAAATCCTAGCTATTAGAGATGAAAATCTGATAGGATTCCAGAATCTCAGCAATCTGATAAGGAGTCTCTAGTAAAAAACAGATTGGAGAGGTATGATCCCCCAGAGATTCTCCAGTTGGAACTTATAAAGTTCTGATATGAGCTTCCACCTGCATTGGGGAGAAGCAACAAAGATAGAGGCGTTGCCAAAACCGTGATCCTCACCACCACTGCAACCACATTGGTACTGCATACTTGCATGCCGTTGCATTCTTGCAGCACCATAGTGCTCCACATATTCATCACAGTTGAGGCTATGGCCTACCAACCCCTTCCTCACCTGCAGTAACCCTCATCATTGCCATGCTCACCTGTGGTCGCCATCATAGTCATCATCTCCAAGGTTGCCTTCAATCTCCATTGCCAACACTATATTCACCCAAGGTCACCACCACAGATAGGGAGGTCCAACAACTGTAGCTTCTTTTCCCTGCTGCTGTGCTCACTGCCCCCTCTGTCACCCCCTGCACAGGCAACTCTAGTGATGCTTAGGGTCAAGGGAAACTACAGCACAAGTCCTTCCCCTCCCATTTTGTCCCTTTTTTCCGGCCATATGCAAACCTCCACCAAGAGGTTTCTCAGTTCAAAAATCAAGAACCCATTAATGGATGCGGATTTTCAGACCCAGATCCAAAATGGATCCATCTGATTTACATCTCTACTTTCTATGAACCCTTGCTGGAACATCAAAGATCAATCATTCACTAACCTCTTCAGAACTAAACTGATCAATTGGAGATTACCTTAATACAATTGTAATTTTCTACAAGTTGATAAACAGAAATTGACAACCATACAGATCAGAATATTGTGCGATTTTTTTTCTGTCTCTAATATGGCATTGCCCTTTAATCTGTGCCAATTCACATTCTATCTTTTTGCTTTTAATTAAGAATCAATGGACATGAACAAATCTCCTTACATGTGAAGTGGTCCCATTCAAAAAACTTAATAGATCATATTATAAATAGGGCTGTTCATAATACGGTTCAAACCGAAAAACCGAACCGACCGGTTCGGTTCGGTTCGGTTTCATGGGCCAAGTGGTTCGGTTCGGTTTTGGGGCAGGAAACCGAAATGAACCGAATATAGATATATAGTTATATAAATAATAAAATTTAACAAAAAAAAGGGTAGCGCAGTGGAGGGCGGCGTCGCGCGCCCTCCACGCGCCGGGTGGTCGCGAGTTCGAAACTCGCGACCACCAGGAAACCCACATTTTTGCTATGTTTTTTTAGAAAATGCCAGAAAAACAGCAAAAAATGGAGGAACCGCCGGGATTTCGGTTTGAACCGAACCGAATTCGGTTTGGTTCGGTTCAATGAATGAATTCGGTTCGGTTCGGTTTCCTCCAAAAATGAAGAAAACCGAACCGAACCGTGTACACCCCTAATTATAAAGAAGCCCTTCTTATCCAGTATGGTGCCTTACTACAGTTTTCTTACTACAGGAATATGTTCATCTAGTTCAGACCCTCCGAACATGGCAGTAATCGTCCTTCCATACATCCAAACAACACACAAATGCTACAATATTAGCTCGTCCTTGAGTCCCTCTTCCCACCATGACAGAAGAATGATAAAGGAACCATGCAAAGAAGCAAGTTCTAGCAACAAAGAAGAGTATGCCAGAGGGTGAAAATGAAGTCTGGGTGTCAAAAGTAATCAGAATAAATATGGCTTTTTTTCCCAAATCCTTCTGATCTCCTATCCTCTCCTCAAATCAAGAGAGAACAGGTCTACAGAATAACCAAGCTGCAAGGCACAAAGCTAGAGATATGTTGACCTTTAGCAATCTAGAAACGTGAGGATACAGCCTAACACTATATAATTTATCCAGTATCTTTGGGTATAAAGTGAGTTCAAAAGGTGACCTTAATCCACCTTAAAGTATTACCATGCTATAAGCATAGAGTCAACACTTTCTCCCTCAACTATGGTCACACAATAAATTATACATACAGATGAATCTCCGACAACAGCAATTAAAAGACTGTTGGGATGCAACTTATGGAGATTACGTGTGAGGTAATAATAAGTTAATTTTATGAACTCATAATATAAATGTATTTACTGTAAATTTGTTTGGCCTCTTTGCATGTACACAATTAACTTTGTAATAAACTAGTCAGAATCTCAATCTAATGCACAAAGGCCATCGCCAGCACAAAACCAACTCCAAGTTTGTTTACAGAGAAACTCATTTAAGTATAAGGGAGTTCCATATTATAGTAGCTTGAGTGAATCCATTTTGAACTCATTACCATTCATATTATCTAAGGTTGCATTACACAACTGAACACATTTACACCTTGCATCCAAACAAGCCCAGCTGCCCAGCTCTATAACCTTTCTTTCGTATTTTTAACCAATTCATGCGGAAAGAAGGAATCTAGTGACTGGGCATAATTTTCATTAGAAAGCGACTCTCCCACTGATGTGATCCACGTAGAAGATGAAATGTTTGTAGTCCAATAAATATAATGGAAACCAAAAAGAAAAAAAAATGTGGGTTGTGCTTCAAAATAAGGATTGTTTTTCAATTGTCTTTCTCTACTAGCTCTCCTGGGGAACATTGCAAATCCTCCATCGAATTAGCCTCTTGCTTTCCTCTCATGGTCTCTATGCCATCTACGAGAATGTCTAAAACGCTGATAGCCTGCAGCATAAGCTTAAACCGTGCAAAGAAAATATGGATTGTTGAACTGCCTTTTAGATGCTGACACGAAGCAGGCAGCAAGTTGGAGAACATTGCCAAACTAACGGATCCTTATAAGAATCTAGTTGAACCCTGGCTTACAGACAAGGACCATAAGGCTGTTGATAGATGTCATGAAAAGAAACATGACGGCTGTTGAAAGTGGCCAAACGTGAATTGGAGGAGCAACTAAATGAGTAGCCCCTCTTAGTTTATAATTCTTTTAATTATCTTCGAGCGCAATCGTGTCAACAAACTTTGATGATAACTTGCAATGATGCAATACTATCCCAAAAAAAAGGAGAAAAAAGAAGAACTACATCCCCCCAATTATGAAGCCACATCGAAAACAAGTTCCATGGAGCAGAAAACCGAAAGAAAATATCTTGGGGGCAAAAATAAAAGCGTAGGTATGAAGAACTAGCCGCAGTTTGATTCCTCCAGCTCAGGCTGCATTCACCAACGTTCGCATCCGTCACGTGGAAACTACTAAACTCTCTGTGCATCCACGCTCACAAGGAGAGGTGCCATACCTGACCTCGGCGCATAACTCCATGTTTTTGGTTCCAATTGGGATCTGCAAATGAACGAGGGGGCAGTAGTATATAGTAAGTGCGTCGGCCGGCGTACCTTGCAGGAAAGGAGCTTCATAACCAGGGGTCACAGCCATGCCTTCGCGTTCTATCCACGCGGAGTTTCCATAATCGCCCTCTGCTTGTGTCCCCACAGTGGACGGCACATTCGATGGAATCGTGTGACTCTCTAAACACCCCGACCCACCCCCAGATTCCTCCCGCCGACCACCGTAGAAAGGCGAAGCATCCCCGGCCGATGTCGCCGGGGCCGAGCTGAAACAGGGATAGTAGGGGTCCGCCAGGGCGAGACTTGGGTTCCGCCAGGAACTTGATTTGCCAGAGGAAGCGCGGGCCAAAGCGGGGCCATGAGCGTAATAAGGAAGAGCATCCACGGCGGCGGCGGTGGTAGCTCCATGGGTGGGCTGCGGTGGTGAGGCGGGAGGCGGAGAGGGGGAAGGAGGGCGGATGTGGTGGACGGAGTCGTCAGAAGACTGGCGACGCGGTGGCCAGGCGGGGACATAAGGATCGTAGTTGAGCGCCGGCCTAGAGGCCGCGCGTTCGACGGTGAAGGGCGGCGCTAGCGGCGACAGGGTGGAGGAGGAGGTCATGATGGTGGCGGGGAACCGGGAGGCGCAGTAGCTGAGGGAGGAACCCCCGAAGCCCATCGCAGCGGGGACGAAGGGAAGGCGACGGGGGTTCCCGGTGGAACTGGAGTCCGCGCGCGAAGCCAACGAGACGGATCGGTTGGAATCGGCGGCCGGAGGCAAGCCCTGACGAAGGGGAAGTGCGGAGGCGCGGCGGCTTCTGCACGGAAGTAGGCACACTGACACGGGATTTAATATAGGGCAAATTAATTGAAATTTTATATCTTATTTTTAAATTTTTATAAAATTATAATTTATTATAATAAATAGTATTCTTCGTTAAATTCTATTATAATAAAAATCTCTTTATTATAGTCAAAACTTCTAATTAATTTATTTTTTTAATATATTTTTATAATTATTAATATTAATATTTATTTAAGATGTTATTTTTATACATATATATATATATATGTAGAAAAGAAATGCTCAATGTACAACAAACTCAACCCCCCATTAAAAGAGTTGAGGTCATAACACTCCTATTGGAGATGGACACAACTCTATATGTAAAAGAGAAATATTCATTGTACAACAAACTCAACTCCTCATTAGAAAATTTGAGGTCATAACACCCCCACTGAAGATGGGCACAATGTTAGAGTTGCGCCCATCCCCAATAAGGGTGATAGTTTGTTGCACACCCCCTCATTAAGGTGTGCATCAAGACAAGTTCTATGCAGTATAATAATTGACCAATGACTCAATAATAGTAATTGATTTAAGATGATATGAGCAATCAGATTAGATGGCCGCATCTTAGAATGTGATATCTCTTTCGTCTTCTTTCTTTTCTCCTTATGTTGATGGTTATTTTCTTTAGGGATTGTGATCCAAGCTTCCATTTGGAAGCATTTGAAATTTATGAGATTTCAATTCTTTAAATTTAAGGGTCGGTTGTGAGGATCATGCTTAATGCAACGTCAAGTTGAAGGTACTCTTTGAATTTCAATAACTTGTGGGAGGGCATTTGGAGTCTTGAACTTGTATGATTTTTCTAGCCTTTCAATTATAAGTTCTTAAATTTAGTGACTTTTGGATTAGAAGAGAAGAATGAAATCATTAGAGGAGGAGGAGGATTAAATAGGGTGATTATCAAAAGCTAATCAGATTGTTTGGTATCGAGATAAAAGCAATGGGGATAGGGATATGCCATCTCCTGTACCATAACCTACTTCCATGTCATTTGGCAGAGTCAAGAATAGGTTTGGTACAAAAAGAGGATAAGAATGGGGATAAACTGTTGAAAAGTTTTTAAAATTTATTGTACTTTTTAATTTGGGCTTTAATTAGGGGACCTCTGAAGGACTACAACTGTTGGGAATGGCCAGAGGACATGGACACTGCCCGGATGGTGTACATGGTTACCCCCAAAAACCCCGGCTCTGAGGTGGCCGATGAGACAGTGGCGACGCTGGCCGTGGCTTCCATGGCTTTCTGCAAGGCTGACCCCGCCTACGTCGAGCTACTCGTGGTCGACGCTGCACGGGCTTTGAGTTCGCCAATACCTACAAGGGTGTCTACAACAACTCGGGCATCAAGGCCAGTGTCTAACCCTTCTACTGCAACTTCGACGAGCACCAAGACGAGCTCCTCTGGCTTCGTTGTGCCTCCAGCAACGACTCCTTCCTTAGCTACATCTAGAACAATGGCAAGACCCTCAGCGCCAAGGACAACATCAACATGTTCGGCTGGGACAACAAGCATGTCGGGCTCAACATCTCGGCGTGGTTCTTTCTCTGCCTCATCACTCATTTTCAATGGTAGATAACTTCTTAATTCTTCACCATTGGGCTGGTCTAGCAGAGAAGATATTTATGTTTGGACTTCTTCCTTGATTTCATCTTCTGTCTCATCCAGTTGAAGATCTAAATGAGCCGTCCTCAGAAAAATCTACTATTCCATCTCTTGTGACATCAAAGATCAATTGTTTCACATAGAAATCTGCTTCTTCTCCAAGTTCTGTAGCCTCTTTTTTAGTTGTCTCTATAAAGCCATCACTACAACTTTTCTCTGCTTCTACATATGGGGAATCAGGAAGCAATCTTTGTTCTTCTTCCTGTTCCACACTATCTACTTCTACTTTGGTTATTTCTACAATGTCATGACTATAATTTTTCTCTACTTGTACATCTGTGGAATCAAGAACCAATCTTTGTTCCTCTTCCTCTTCTTGTTCCAATTTGTCCACTGTGAGATCTTTAACTTCTACCTCTATTATTGTGTATTAATTGGGTGTGGGCATGTAGGAGTTCTTGGAGGGGCACGTGTTGTCGTTGGAGTTGTACAAGGAGTCGGTCGGAGACAACTTCATATGTGCGTTAGTACCGGAGTTGTCATCATCGTACATATAGTACACGCCGAAGGGATTCATCCACATGCCCGATGACAACAACATGCAGCACGTCACCTCTATCACCTTCTTTCTCCTCACCTAAGCTGACTACCTCACCTGCACTTCTCAGACTATCAACTACGGCAATGTCGCCATCCTCTTGGCCTCTCTCTGTTGCCAGGCCAAGCAACAGGTAAAGAAACAAAGCCAAACCAAAATATGGTCCTTTCATCCGAGCAATTGGAGAGCAAGACAACGGCGACGGCAAGCGAGGATGCACAAATAGCCAGAGAGGAAGACAATGTCTACGGCAAGCGAGGCCAAAAGAAAGATGACTGCTTACATTTAGGGCTTGGGCACAAAAGGAGGGACGTGAATGGGGGGAAGGAAAAAAAAGGGGGGGATACACAAAGGGGATAGATCGTTCCCACAAAACTATCTTTGGTGATATCCCTATTTTCAAGGATATCCTAAGTCAACTTATCATGGGGATATCACCATAAATTTAGTGATACTAAACATATGTGAAAGAATAGTCTAGGTATATCCCCTCATATCTTGATACCAAACAGGGACTAAGGCATCGTTCGGTAACAATGTGGAAGGAGAAATTCTAATCATTTAATTATTGACAAGTTATTTTTTCTCACTCTAACTTCTAAGTGAGAAAAAAGTGCTTTTAAATTATGACTTTGAGATTTTGAGAAGAGAGAAGATAAATAAAGAGAAAAAGTGAAATGATGATGCATGGATTTTTGTGGCCCAATAGTAAGTCTTGGTTAGTTTTCGAATTGAAATCTAATTTTGAAAAAAGAGAAAGTGCCCAATGTGTCGCTTAAGTAATTATTCAAGCTCAAGATAATAGTTGAATGTGACTTCCAACTAAAAATTTACAAAAATATCTTAAATCTTCAAAGCGAATTCAATTTATAACAAGTAAAATTAGGATTACTAAAGAGATGCTGACTAATATGATCAATCAAAGAGAATGTTAGATGTGTAGAAAGGTGAGACTTGGGTTAAAAGTCCAAGCATGCAAAAGCATGAGAGAAAGAGGTGATAAAAGAATATGAAAAAGAGGGAGGAGAGGCCGCTGGAAGTGGGCTGGCTTCTTACATTAGTGGGCAGCGGCATCTATGAAAACAAATATAAACGAGAAGAATTCTAGTCAAATCACAGCCCGCTACACGTTTTCAGTGCAACAGTAATTTGACACAGTTAGTAAAGAAAGAGAAATTGTCAATTTGAAATTTAAGGAAAAATATTTAACAAGATGTTGAGACTAATACTAATGTGAAATGGTGAACTAATTGAGAATTCAGAGTAAAAACATTCTAGGTAAATTCTAGATGCTATGCCCGGTAAAAGTTAAATAAATAATAAAAACCATTAGTTTAAATTTACATGATAATAATATATTATTTGTAACAAATAAAAGATATTTCTGTAAATAAAACCTTGTGAGTTTACAGGTGATATTGTAGCAATCAGTAATTTCAATAATCAATTAGATTATTTTAGATTTGAACATGTCGAGTAAGATTCAAATAATAGTAATAGTAATTGTTATAAATATTTATAAATTTAGATCATTAAAATACTGGATAAACATTGTATCATGGAATTGCTCAAAGAAAAACCCAATGAGAGTTGATATTCGAACCATGGTAGGAGTTTTACTTGGTCAACATGTCTAGCTAGGGGTAGGAGCCTCAATTTTCTAATCTGAGTTGCATTGTCGGGTTCCTTGACTTTGAATCAACTTTCGGTTGAACCTCTGCCTAATTTATGCATTGTATATTTATAGATTTAATTCGTAACATATAATAGCTTTGAAAATGACAAAATAAACAGATATCTACTTATAAACAGAATAATATTTCTCTCTCTGACACATTACAAGAAAAAACACTTTTAGAGACCGACATTTTTGGTCACTATTCGGTCACTAAATGATTTAGTGACCGAATAGAGATTGAAATTGTCGGTGAAAATTTTTTGGTCACAATTCTATGACCGAAAAATTTCGGTCACTAATCAGTCGCTGATAGTGACCGAGTTGATTCGGTCGCTATCAGCGACCAAAGTAATCAGTCACTATTTCGGTCACTAAAATAGTGACCGAAATAGTGACCGAGGTCGTTCGGTCGCTATCAGAGACCGAAAAATGCGGTCATTATTTCAGTCACTACTCTAGTCATCGAAATAGTAACCGATTGTATGAAATAGTTTGGTCACTATTTCGGTCACTAGAGTAGTGACTGATTGTATCGGTCGCTAATAGCGACTGAAATAGTTCGGTCACTATAAATAGTAACCGAAATAGCGACTGATTACTTCGGTCGCTGATAGCAACCGAATCAACTCGGTCACAAATAAGTCTCTATTTTTTAATTTTTTAAAATATATATATACATAAGGTGCAATTCTAAGAAGAAAAAAGTTAATATTCGCATATACCTCTCAAATGGATACATCCATCTATATTGTACTGGCCCTCCGACTTTAGCTTCATATGGTAGATGTACGAGTAAGTGCTCCATCGAATCGAAGAATGCAGGTGGAAATATCTTCTCCAACTTGCATACGATGGTGACCACATTCTGTTCGATAGTTTGCACATCCTCAAGTCTGAGTTCTGATGCACACAGAATCGTGAAAAATCGACTCAGCTCAGACAATGCTCCCCATAGAGGCTTCGACAACATGTCACAAAATGCAATAGGTAGCAACCTTTGCATGAACACATAGCAGTCATGACTCTTCATTCCATATATTTTTCCCTCACTAACGTTGACACAACGAGCAATATTAGATACATAACTGTCAGGAAATCTCAACTGTTTCAACCACTGACACACTTCCTTTACTTGTCCTCCTCTAAACACATAAACTGCTTTTGGTTTAATTGATTTCCCATTTACTTCAACAAGTTCTAACTCTTGACGTTTACAAAGTATGGACAAGTCCAAACGTGCATTCTCGTTATCCTTTGTTTTACCTTTTATGTCCATAACGGTGTTGAACACATTATCAAAGATATTTTTCTCGATATGTATCATGTCTAGATTGTGACACACAAGAAAAGTAGACCAATAAGGTAGCTCCTAGAAAATGTTTCTCTTCACCCAGTTGTGCTTCTTCCCAAAACCTGAAAGGTGTCGGGTACTGCCCATCAGTTGTGTGATATCTGAAAAATTTTCTACTCGTGCTGTCATATGATGACTAGACAACCACTCGAATATAACTTCATCCCGTTCCATTTTGTTCTTTAGGAATGTATCTTTTTGTCTTCTGAAAGGGTGATCAGTTGCTAAAAATCGGTGATGGCAATCAAACCAGCATGACTTCCCACCATGTTTAAGTACAAATGATTTGGTATTATCCATACAGTAAGGACATGCTAGCCTCTGATGTGTGCTCCAACTAAATAGCATTCCATGTGCAGGAAAATCACTTATCATTCACATCAATGCTGCCCTCATGGTGAAATTTTGCTTTCTAGATGCATCATAAGTATTAACCCTTTAGTCCATAATAATTTCAATTCATCAATCAATGGTCTGAGATAGATGTCTATATTTTTTGTAGAACTTTTAGGACCAGGAATCAATAAAGACATGAACAAATTCTCTCGCTTCATGCACATGCTCGGAAAAAGGTTGTATGGTGTCACGAATACTGGCCAGCTGGAGTAGGAAGCCACTGAACCTCCAAATGAGTCCAAGCTTCGCCATCTGTAGGATGACTCATAATATCCTCATCCCAACGTACTCTTTCTGCGTGCCACCTCATACGTCGAGCTGTCTTGGAACACATATACATCCGCTGCAGTCTGGGTGTAAGAGGAAAATATCGCAATGACGCATAAGGTATATCCTTTCCCCTAGAATTGGCCCCTCTTTTAGGTTTAACCTATCATGATGGCAAATAGAACATGATATCTTATCTGCATCCTCTTTGTAATACAACATATAATGTTTAGGACATGCATCTATTTTCACATATCTAAGTCCTAAATCACTGACCATCTTCTTGGCACGATAAAAATTTGGAGACAGCTTCTCATCTCGAGGTAACATGCTCTTGATGATGAGGAGACAATCAAAACAATTCTCACTTATATGAAATTCAGATTTCAAGTTCAGCAACTGTGACACCGCTGACAACCGAATATGTTTTTCACAACCATCCCACAATGGCTCATCAGCATCCTTAAGTAACTGGTAGAATCTTTCAGCTCCCTTGTCCGACACGTCTTCAGCGTATCCAGGATCCTCATGTACATTGAATGTGGGACCAACAACATCTACAACCATATCCACGTACGTACTTGTGCCTTCCACATTACTAGGCTCGTGCGACCAGAGCTCCTCACCATGACATGTCCAATTCATATAACCTTCAACAAACCATTTTCTGTATAAATGGCGTTAAACCTCCTATGGTGAATTCCACTTCAAATTTTTACAAATCATACAAGAACATTGGAAGCAACCTTCGCTGTCTACTGCTGCATTTAGATTCCCCAATGCAAACTGAATGAAAGTCTCAACTCCGACCCTAAACTCCACAGACACCATATGATCAACTATTCTACGATACATCCATGAACGGTCTGAAGTCATTTTTTTCCTGCGCCCAACCAATATTAACAAACAAATAACTTTAAAATTCAAACTCAGAAAAAACTAAATCTGACCATTTTCACACATCGTTTGACGCAACCGAAATGAATAGGAAGGATATATTATTTAGATTATCATTTTTTACCCATCTGTGAATATTTGATCGCACTCATATGGCCATTTACTATATGTCTGTACAATTTTCTAAAAATTTCGACAATAGCTCCCCACACCTCTCCGATATACCAAAAATATTTATTGATTAAGATATTTTCTTAAACACTTACTAATAAGTGGTTAAGAAAATATTCTAAATCAATAAATGTATATCAGAGAAGAGTGAGTAGATACATCTAAAATTTTCAACAAACAGTACAAACACATAGTAAATGACCACCTAACTGTGATCAAACATTCACAGACTGTCCAAAACGGGACAATTCAAGACTTTGAGTTAGATATACACGTTCTCATCATTCAAAATGAGAACGTGCACATCAATTCCAAAGTCTTGAATGGGAAGATTTATTGACACGGGCTTAACACGCTCTGGTAAGGTGTGTAGTGTTAAATTTCTATGTATGCATACATAAAATTTAAATGTCACATAAATATGAAAGGAAAATGAAAACATAATCATACATGTGAACAAGTGCAATACTAAATAATTACATTAAAATAAGAAGTGCAATACTAATTATTAATTTGAAAGTAAATAATTAAACGTAAACTAAACTAATGTCTAGAATAAAAAGTTTGTACTATTTTTTTTTTTTGTAAATTGGGATGTATACCTCATTGGTGTTTCTATTTGACTTCTTTACAAACGTCTATCCCATGGCTAATAAGTGGTGTGTAACACACTTCTAAACGCCTATCCCATGGCTCCAAGGGAGTTGGGGAGGGGAGAGGATTGTGACTTCCTGCACATTAAAAATTCACAATGACCTTGAACCAGTAGAGTGGGGGTTGTGTCCTCTTCCTACATGCCATTAATTCACTCATATTGGGGGTTGTGTCCTCTAACAAAAACCCACTTTATAGGGGATAAAATTTTGTTTACTTAGTTTGTTATTTCTATGGGTGTAACAATCTGAATCAAATAAGAACTTCTCTATTAAAGGGGAAAAAAACTTAAAATTTTCTATGTAATCATACGCTAATCTATCTCATATATATAAGAAGTCAATTAAATAGTTACGCTCTTCTGTATAAATTAACAGAGAATTATACTATTTATTAAACTGGTCAGATAAATCATTTATTTAGTCTAGTACAAAATTGGTCGATTGCCTATACCTCACGTCTTAGAAGCAAATAGTTGATCAATTCCATGCTTGGTTGAATAACTTTATTTCCAAAACCCTAGCCAGTAAATTGAATTCAGGTCCAAAAAATCAACTTAGTTTTTATTTTCTTTTGTTTCTTCTATTGATTTCTTCTTATATTCTCATGGACATATGACGCCTAAGAAATTGGTTAAATGGCATAATTTTTCTCAATGGTTAAAATCATAGACACATATATTTTAGTAGAGTTAGGTTCAAATCTTTGTCTCCAATTACCTATCAAAAGATAATAAGATTATTAATTACATTATTTTTTATTTTGGCTCCTATTAATTGTTTTTCACTTTAACTTATTTAGATCTCCTTAACCAAATTTTCGGGTCCATCATATAGAACCCTTGGAAGCTGGTCATAGAAAAAGGCATCCTATATGTTTTTTTTTACACTGTTAAGAGGGCAAGGATTGTTTTCTCTCGCCCTCGTCTACTCCAGTCATTTACATTAAAATTAAATGATGATATATTTAATAAATTATTTAGTGGTAGTCCATATATACTAAAATGTTAAAGGTTCAACTCCCACCCACAGCAATAAATTTACAAGGGATATAATAGATTAGTATTCTAATAAAAATTAAAAAAATAAATAATTAAATATCTTAAACTACTTTTATATTATTGCCATTGTTACTTGCCGTGAGTTTGCCATGTACCTTCGTCCCATCCTCTTTACTACCATCACTATTGTTTGTCGCCACTTAATTTACTCATCTATCCATGTCATTATTCTTGATGGCATGCATAATCTTCCGCATCCACCATGCACCAAGTACGAATCTCTTTTTTTTTAATCTTCTTTGGAAACTTTCATCTCTGAGTGCAATAATAATTGTAGGGTATCAATCATTAGAATGAGGTTATGTATTTGGAGTATAATTACTCAATAAATAATAGGGCTAATTTGGAGTGCTTCTGATTAGGCCTTTTATAGCAATCACACCAAGATGGATTAGAACCAGGGAGCTTAATTCCAATGTTTTTTGGAAGGATAATTGCAGCACACTCCATTGCAGCCATGTTATAGGGTAACACACTTGGGACCCTCCCACATGCTACTACTAGTACTACTCACCCTCGGATGTCGTTGTGGCAATGGCAGAGCTCATCAGCTCACATGGCAGCCAACAAGGTGGCAGCAGCAGCTCCCACCACCTTCTTTCCCCCTCCACCAAGGCCCCCCTCCCGCCTGGAGAGAGAGAGAGAGAGAGAGAGAGAGAGAGAGAGAGAGAGAGAGAGAGAGAGAGAGAGAGAGAGAGAGAGACCCGACTGTCTGCCCCCCCCCCCCACCACCACCACCGCGGCCCTCCCCCCTCCCCCCCACCTCTGGCTGTCTGCCCCCCCCCCCCTCCCACCATGGCCCTCCCTGCAGTCCAACAACACCCACACACACACACACATACCAAACACACACGCACAGAGAGAGAGAGAGAGCTTACCAACGGCGATGACGGGGAGCTCCAGCGGTGAGGGGATGACGATGAAGACTGGACCAATGACGGCGACGTGGATGATGGCGGCGACAACGTGACGTCTTGGCGGGGCAATCCCGACGGAGGTCTCGATGGAGTGAGAGAGAAGAGACAAAGCGAGAGAGGAGAAAAGAGAAGGGGGGAAGAAGAAAAAAGGGTGAGAATAGAGACCGAAAACTTCGGTCGCTATTCAGTCCCAAATTCCTCCAGATTCAGAGACCGAAATGTGACCGAATATAATTCGATCACTAAGGTCGTGTTTAGTCTGTGACCGAATAAATTCGGTCACAATTCGGTCTCAAAAATAGAGACTGAATTGTGACTAAATTTCTTCGGTCACAGTATTTCATGTCAGAACGCGGCAAAGACATGGCATTAGTGACCGAATTCCTAGTGGTCACAATTCGGTCTTTGTTTTTGAGACCGAAATATTCGGTCACTATCCGACCTCTGATCTGAGACCGAATAGTGACCGAGAGCATTAGTCAAGTGGTTGGCATATTTGGGTCTCAAAATTTGAGACCGAACAATGATCAGTCACTATTTGATCTCAAATTATTCGGTATTCGGTCACTAACTGAAAATATTAGTGACCAAATACTTTCGGTCACTATTTGGTCTCACATTAGAGACTGAATAGTGACTGAAATATTTAGTCTCAAATGCAGTCACTGTGTGCACTTTTCTTGTAGTGACAAGTAATATAACAAAAACATACTTAAACATACAAAATTATTTTTCTCAAATACTAAGTATAACTTCGCTTGCCTAAGAAATATACAAAGTTTACTTCATCATATACGAAGTAAAACATGAAGATCTCTTTGACTTATCATGTTGATATACGAAGTTCACTTCGTCATGTCCGAAATTCACTTCGTTATATCCGAAGTTAGCTTCATCATATCCGAAGTCAACTTCGTCATATGTGAAGTAAAACACAAAGATCTTACTTCGACTAATCATGTTAAAATCGTAATATACGAAGTTCATTTCATCATATCTGAAATTCACTTCGTCATATTCAAAGTTCACTTCGTCATATATAAAGTTTACTTCGACATATACGAAGATCACTCATCATATCTGTTGTATCATTTTGATTAAATAACATTATATCTTTATCAGATAAAATGAAGAATATACAAACTATATAATATCTTCTCATCATTAATATTTTATATCATATTCATGACATTTTTTAATGTAGAAAGCTCACGATAAATTTCCTGAATTCATCTACATTCTGAATTACGAATCTTTAGTACAAATGATAAATCAACATGTATTTCACGCTTACTTTTACAAGATCTTTGGATACAAAAATATCATAGCTCTATTTCTAAAAATATCCTTATCCTAAAAAAGCCTGAGTCAAAGTCTACGAAAAAGATCTTCTGACATCTGCCATTGAGAACATCCATATTGTCCTCTGTTAAATCTACACTCATGATCTCTACCTACTACATATCTTATCTATATGCAGAACCTTTTTCCACATAACATTAATTGCTAGTACACTAAGGATAGTTGTCAACATTTGAAATATCTCATAAGTACCTATGATCAAATCCGTAGTTAATATACTAGACCCAGTCTAGTATATCTTGGAACTTGTATATTTCGGGATAAAGATGAAATAGCATCAGCACAAGGGACTGTCTGATCAATGTGAATGTAAAAGACATGCATGTCGCTCCTGGAAAAAGACATGCACCTCGCCCTCGAAAGAAGATGTGCACGACATCTCTCCAACAGGTAGATTCAAATAAGATCAAGCAACGACTATCTCTCCAATGGATAGATTCAAACAGTTCAAGCAACGCCTACAAAGATGAAGCCTATAAATACAAAGATAGTCGAAAGAAGCAAAGATACATGAGCGTGGGAGATAACAAGCCATATACAAGATAGCAAAAGAGAGAGACAAGCACACACTTGAGAAGAGGTGAAAAAGATGCAAGTGTGCTGTGTCAAGTGAATGCGCGGCATAGTTGACTGTGCATTTTCGTTGTCCAGAGTTCCTCGCACAAGTCGATATACGCACTTCCTCTAAACTGTCTCACAAACATAAAATAGCAAATATGAACTCATATAGTGGTGAGAACAGGTCATATCCACAGAGAAGCTGAATAGAATTTGAATTAAACCACTTTGATTTGAAACCATCCCCACAGGCACATTTTCACCAAAGTATCATTGCATGAGAATTAACATTGTAAATCGCATCAATCAAATTCCTCACAGAACAGCATATGCATGAGAATTAACTCTGTAAATCGCATCAATCAAATTCCTCACAGAACAGCATAAAACCTCTGAAATTTCAGACTCAACACCCCAATCTCCCAACACAACAGAAAATATTAAACAACGCAGATGAACTGGAAAATGTAACTAAGTTGAACTAAAACAAGAACTGGTATAAACACCACTGACTCTTCTACAGCAAAAGAAGAAAATCTAAAACAATTAAGAAGAAATGGCTAAAGCACTTGCGCCTGGATCAACCTCCAGGCAACTGATCTCCTCCCAGATGAAGAACAAAGAAGAAATAGAATCTAACAATTGCACTGGATCAAAACCATCTAAATGCAGAAGAAATGGAAAATTTAAACGCAAAAGAAATATAACGATCCCAACAGCAAACGACAGCAACGAAGAAAACCCAAGAACAAACTCCAAACTCCCTCTGATCTGAACAACACAGGAGAAAGAACAAGTTCTGAACTAAAAATTTCTTAAAATGCTCAACCCTCCCCACAGCAGCAGAACTTCCAGAATAAAAGATCAAAAGAAACAGGAATTCTCTGAAATGTCGAACTAGCTAACACTGCTCAACCATTAAACCAAGACAGAAGAACTAAACAAAAAATGGAACCTGGATCCCCAAGATGAACACAGTAAGAAAAAATGGAAACAAATTGCAGTCGAACTCCTCAGCTCATAAGAAAGAAAATTAACACAGAAGAATTTGCAACAACAGTTCATAAGCTTCAGAAGAACAGAAGAATGAGGAAGAACTCTCAAATCCTCTCTCCTCCTTGAAGATGGTGAGTTGTTGTTCAGGTTCTCTTCATTATTGACAAGCTCCTCAACAGTTGGTGAAGAATCCACAATGAGGTCATCCTCTTCATTGTCTTGTCTTTCCCTGCAAGATTTAGAATCATTAGTGGAAAATGAATTTTCATCAAAAATAACATGTGGAAATTCTTCAACAGTCTTGGTTTTTAGAATGTACACTTTGAAAGCCCTTGACACTTCAGAATAGCCAAGGAAGATAGCTTCCTGACTCTTAGCATCAAACTTGTCAAGGTTTTCTTTGTTATTATTGTGTACAAAGCATTTGCACCCAAAAGTTTTAAAGTATGAAACAATTGGCTTTTTATTTTTCAACAATTCATAGGGGGTTTTTCTGATCTTTGGTCTGATCAAAGCTCTATTTAGGATGTGATTGGTGTGTTAACAGCTTCAGCCCAGAAGGATTTGGGCAGATTACTTCCTAAGAGCATGGATCTAGCCATTTCCACAAGAGTTATATTCTTTCTTTCCACAACTCCATTTTGTTCTGGAGTTCTAGGTGAAGAAAACTTGTGAAATATTTGAAATTCAGCACATAGATCAGAAAAGGATGTGTTATCAAATTCACCCCCATGATCAGTTAAAATATTTTGATTTTATGTGAATAAGTTGTTAAGATTGTGGTACAGAAATTCCTGAATTCAAGGCATGTATCACTTTTGTGGGATAGAAAAATAACCCAGGTAAATCTAGTAAAGTCATCAATGATTACAAACCCATATCTCTTGCCACTTAAGCTTAGAACTCTTGTTGGTCCAAAAAGGTCCATGTGAAGAAGTTCTAGTGGCCTAGATGTGAGTACCTCATTGAAGGTTTTAAAAGATTTCCTAGTTTGTTTTTCTTTAGCACAGATCCCACAAACTTGACCTTCAACATTAGAAAAAGATTCAGGAAGACCCTTAACCAGTTTCAATCTTAACAATTTATTCAAAGTTCTGAAACTTGCATGGCCAAGTCTTTTGTGCCAAGTCCATGCAATTTCATCTTTATTTGCAACAAAACAAAGATTTTCAGAAAAGTTTTTATTAAGGTTGATCATGTAGACATTGTTTTCTCTTTTTCCAAAGAATTTGATTTTATCAGTTGATGAATCAATTATCTTACAAAAATCAGATTCAAACACAACTTTGTGACCTTTGTCACATAGTTGGCTGATACTGAGCAAATTATAATCAAGACCATCAACTAATAAAACATTATCTACTGAGTTTGAAGAAGTTTGACCAACCTTTCCAGATCCTAAGATCTTTCCTTTATTTTTACCTCCAAAAGTAACTGACCCTCCCTCCTTTTCAATCAAACAGGAAAATTTTGCTCTATCTCCAGTCATATGTCGTGAACACCCACTGTCAAGGAACCATACATTGGATTTGGGTGCACGACTTTCTTGCAAAAAGATCAATGGAGAGAAGATTTTGGTACCCAAACAGAGTTGGGACCATCAGTATGATTGAGCACAGATATCAAATCCTTTCTCACCCAAATTTGATTTGTTTTTGACTTTTGTTTTGTTACTTTGGTGTTTTCAGCCTTTTTCTGTTTGTTCTTTCTTTTAGGAATGAAAGCACCAAGATCTTTGTTTTTGGGAGGAGGGGAGTTTTTCATTTGAAAATTGGAGTTGAGATTAGGAGGTGGAATCTATGGGTTTTGTTGGTACATCAAGAAATTTGGATAATAGAATTGAGGATGATACCAACAGGGATTTTCATACCATTGGCTCCAAGGATTGGTCCAATTATCTTGAACTGTTGTCTTGGAGGTCCAAGGTTTTTGATGAATCATTTCTTTTACCTTTTCTTATTTTTCAGATTTTTATTTGAATTTTTGGTTGAGTTGTTTGTGATTTTTGGTGTTGAGCAGGTCGACCTCTCCTGAACTGGTGTCGACACAACAGCCACAGAAGTCTTCTTCTTGTGGACTGGTGTCGACCTGTCAGGGGACTGTGTCGACCTGATAGTCTTCTTTTGTTTTTGAGTTTTTGCTTTGTTTGGTGTTTGTTTAAGGTTTTGTTTGCTATTTGTTGAATTTCTGTGTTTTCCAGATTAGGACCCTTGACAAATTTAATCAATGGTGCTTTTCCCTTTTTCTCACCAGATTTATCTTTTGTTGGTTTCTTTTTGTTGAATCCTAATCCATGAGATGTTGTTGTCATGTTGGATCCTAGCAATGCCTCTAGGTTATCTTGACCTTTTGTGAAGGTTTGGATAACCTCCTCCCTTTCCTTTAACTGGTTTTTAAGAGTTATAATTTCTTCAATTTTCTGTTGTTTTTCTTGTTTTTCAATTTCCAGCTTTTCTGTTAAGTTTTTGAATTCTTGGGAGGCCTTTTGAGAGGCAAGCTTTAGATCATCAATTAGGTTCAGGAGATTTTCTTTTTCTTCAAGCAATTCTGTTACTTCAGTTTCCAGTTCACAAGTTCTATTGTTTGAAGATTGGTTATGGTAAAGATTTTCAATTTTATTTTGATGTGTTTGTTTTCTTTTCTCATTTCAGAATATCTTTCAACCAGTTCTGCATACACATCCTGCAAATCTTCAACAGTATAGTCTTCAAAGGAAGTATTTACCTTTTCATCTGTGCTGTTGGCCATGAAGCAAACCTCCTCACTTTCAGAGCTTGAGGATTTCTTCTCTTCTTCTTCCTCACTTGAGTCTTCGTCAGACCAAGTGGCCACCATGGCCTTTGGCTTCTTGTACTTCTGGAATTTCTTGTGCTTATCCTTCTTGTTCTTAGGACACTCTCCCTTCATGTGTTCTGGTTTGTTGCACCTGTAACAGACAATATTTTCGTCAGTTTTGTGATTCTTGTTGAAATTAGAAGAGGAAGTGTTTTTCTTACCTGAGGAAATTTTCTTTTTCCCAGCCATTTTCCCTTTTCTATATTTCAAGAATTTCCTGAATTGTCTGGTCATGAGGGCAATCTCATCCTCATTTGACTCAGACTCTTCAGAGCTTGTCTTTTCCTGACTTTTATCTTTATTGCTTGAAGAGGCCTTAAGTGCCATAGGCTTGGTCTTAATTATGTGTTCTTCATTTCTTTTTAAGTTGATTTCATATGTCATTAAGGATCCAATCAATTCATCCAAAGAGATTTTGGACAAATCTTTTGAATCTTCAATGACAGTGGCCTTAGTATGCCAAACTGAAGAAAGTGAACGCAAGATTTTTCTTACCAAGTCTGCATCAGTGTATTCCTTACCCAAGGCCTTCAGTCCATTGACTATCACCATGAACCTGGCAAACATTTCATAAATATTTTCGTTAGACTTCATCATAAAAAGTTCATATTCTGAAACTAAAATATTTGCCTTGGTCTCCTTGACCTGAGATGTTCCCTCATAGAGTAATTCAAGTTTATCCCACATCTCTTTGGCAGATTTGCACATAGAGATTCTCGAATACTCCTTGGGATGGACAGCACATTGAATCATGTTCATGGCACTATAATTCAATGTGGCTTTCCTTATCTGTTCCCTTGTCCAGGTATCTTCTTCTCCCTGGTTCTCATAGGGACCCACCTCAACTACTTTCCAGATCTCATAGTTCTGGGCCCTCAGAAATACTTGCATTCTATTCTTCCAATAAGAATAGTCAGTCCCATTAAAGAATGGTGGCCTATTTATGGAATGGCCCTCAGCTATGAAACCCTTTGAATCCATGACTCTAAAGAAATTGCACAGAGAAAGAACTAAGCAAGCAAACAAACAAACGAGCAAACAATCAAACACACCACACTAAGAAACAAAAACTGCTCAGATCAAATCAGATCGATGTAAACCCACTCTGATACCAATTGAAGGATCGAGGTGAATGTGTGGAAAAGATCTAGAAGGGGGGGGGATGAATAGATCTAAGCCACTTTTGCGGAAGCTTTAACAATTTTAAAAACACTTTAGAATCAGAGGCAATTTTATCAGTGAAAAGTCACAGATCTGATAAGATTAGAGCGAGTTGGTAAAAATAGATGTGAAATAAGTTGTTTAAGTGAGTAAAACCGATCCTATGCAAGCATCTAGCGAATGAATTAATCAAACCACAAATAGACAAGTGCACTAGGATTTTTAGGTGGTTCGGAAATCACCCAAGTGATTCCTACTCCTGTCACACACACAGGCCACCACCAGTGGCAAAGCACGAGTCCGAAAGAACGACGCCACCACACGAGAACAGACTACTGGTTCATGACGCCAGTATCCAACCCAGACAACACAACACAAGAACTACCTCTCTGTCTCACAGTCACGAACGAAAGGTCCAACTGTCGCTCCACAAGCACAAGCCAAATAACAGTGGAGACCAACCAACACCACACCTACAGACCACACAACTGCAGGCCCATGCCTGGCACCTTTAGGGACTCTGGCCCGAGCTCCCTAAAGTAAGACACTGGAAACATAGGACTAGCTGGGGCCCAGTACGTCTACTGGTGTCCGTACCCCCAACCACGAGCGCGCTACAAGCGACCGCACACCCACAAACACAAGTCGCTGCCCTTTGTCGTCTTTCCCTCAGCCGGACGTACAACTCAAACACAGGAGTGAGGGTGTCCAAGATAGACGACACAGACTTCGACGGTACACACAGTACCAGGACAAACCCCGAGCACCAACGTGCCTGGCTCACACAAAACCTGGGGTACCCGACTAGAGAGGTATTCTGGAATAGGCGCCGGACCACCACACTCGGCTAGCACACAAACCACGTCAGTCACTTAATACACGGTGAAACTTATATCACGATACATTAAATATATTTGGCTCGTCATCGGTCACCATGTGACCTCCAAGCTAACCAACACTAACGCATACTAAAATCACAATGACATACAACAATCTTACCTGTCATTGGTCATCTCATGACCTCTATTGCCATATCAATACCATATATAATCACTTAATAACCATACCTATACTTCACTAATTAAACCATCTTAATAATAATACAAAAGACATTAAAGGACCGAAGCTAGGTTCACACTAGAACCTCACTGCTCAACCACCACAAACTAACCACAACCATTATATTATAATAAACACAACGTCGAAACACTTGCCATGCATACACAAACCACATGCATGGTACTCAAACCACGTAAACACCATGTGTACAATACACTAACTGTGTGCACAACACGCCAACCACGTAAACACACGTTCACTTCGAGAGCAACACACTTACCACGTAAACAACATGCAAACGACACGCTCCACGAGTGCTACAAGTGCATTGGCACCACATATCCATGCCAAGCACAACACTTTAACGATAATCAGATAATCGCCAGTAAAACAGACACAACCTGTGACGGAACGCCTCGGCCAAGCCCGTTAAACCGATAACGTACTTGATCCGAGTCCGCCTCCCGCGAACGGGCCGAAGCCTCGCAAGGGATACTAAACCACAGTCCGTGTAAACATAAAGGAACACACCACATTTTATATATAATTCACAAGTTACATAGCCAAATTTCCACAAAACTGAAAAGAAGTACAAGAGCCTGGGGCATACCCCAAGGTACAACTGAAGAAAGTAAACAACTACAAAGCTACACTGCTGGAGAACTACACAGCTGGGACTACACCGCTGGAGGTACTGACCCTGCACCGCTACGGCGCAGCCCTGAGCTGGACGACGGTCGTGAGACGTCCTCCTCGCCCTCACCTGTGGGGGTAGGGGTGAGCCTCTCTAGTCACTGGCTCAGTAGGGAACTCCCCCAAAACCGAGCAAACCAAACACCACAGATACGAATAGTAAACAGCACCAACAATTTATAGAACAGCTAAGCAGGTAAGTAAAGCTGTAAAAGTACTCACCGTCTGCTGACTACGAGAAACAACTGTAATAATTAAATGGCAAACCAGTACAGGTGTACAAGCTAAAGTAGAGACAGCCAACACGAGCCACGTGAACTGGTTCGCGACACCAGAAACTGACTCGGACAAACTAACACAGGTCTACCTCTCAGTCTCGCAGCCACGGACGAAAGGTCCAGCTGCCGCTCCACGTAAAAAGGTCAAGCAACTGTGGAGACCAACTAAACACCACCACCTGCAGACCACACGGTCACAGGCCCATGCCTGACACCTCAGGAGACCCTGGCCCGGGCTCTCTAGAGTGAGGCACTGGAAAAGGACTAGCTGGGGACCAGTGTCGACTACTGGTGTCCGTACCCCCAACTACGAGCGCGCTACAAGTAACTAAAAACAAACTCAAGTGTCACTGTCCCACTGTCGTCTTTCCCTCAGCCGGACGTGCAACTCAACACAGGAGTGAGGGTGTCCAGGTCAGACGACACAGACCTCGACGATATAACACAAGTACCGAGACAAAGCCCCGAGCTAACAGCCTGGCTCACAAAGAACCTGGGGCACCCAACTGGAGAGGTAACCACGGTAGGCGTCGTACTACTTGCCACGTACACAAAACCACGTGCACGCCACACACAAACCACGTGAAACCTCATGTAAACCACAAGTAACACTGGTCCACTACACGTGAACCTGTCTGACTCGCGTAAACATCGCGCAGTCACGAGAGTAAGTAACTAATAGCATACCTTATATGCTAAACACAAGAACCATGTGCACTCAGTGCACCTCATGTGTCAACACACATGCATTATCGATAATTACTGAAATCAGTCATTTCTGTTTATAACCAGTAGGCGGCAACATCGACTGCCGCTTACAACAAATCAACGGCAAGGGACCTGGCCGTTAACATCCTGGCTGATGAGCTTGGCGACAAGCGATCTTGACGCCAAGTTCTTCGGCCATTATTTCTGCAGAAACCCTAATCCGAATCCACAGGTTTTCTAATCGTTAAAAGAACTGTAAAACATGCAGAAATAGTTCCTCTAACATGAATGAGTCCCCAACAACCCAATACAACATGCTTTACTCATTAAATTTGCCAAACCACCCATTAACCCCGCATGGTGCAACTTGATCCGAAAACGCATTATCATGCTGATTCAAGTGGGTTTGTTATGTTTTAATGCTTCTACGGAGCTACCAGGGTTCGTCCCCTACCTCAGAACACGCTAGAATCTCCCGCAATCTCCCGGTTCACGCCGAGCCCTTCGCGAGCTCCCACGAGAATTGCACCACGATATGGCGTTTCCTCGCGCAATTTGGTGACGCCACGCGTTCTACGATCGTCCAACCACTCTTTGGAACCTGTTGGAAGCTTTAGAGACACGGGGGCAGCAAGCTGGGGCAAGAGGGAATGAGAGCAGAGCAAGAAGACTGCCCTCGGGTGACCCTATAACCTGCAGAATTCTCAGGTTGGCGTCAACCCCTATGCCACCAACAGCAACCGCCACCCTTAGCGTCCACATCTACTGCCGCTAAGTTCATGCAGTCAACGTCCACTAACATGGACGCCAACCAATCAATGGCCACCCTTGGCCGCCAACTCCAACTGAACAGCAGCAGGTCCTATTTCATTTCAGGACCAACCCTGCACTTCACCTGCTCAAATCACACATTCACACCACACATTCCACACAACCAACTCACATTGGCCTCACAACGGCCTACACAACCAACACACACATGATCCACATGGATCCGAAAGGCACGCGACGTTACACAACCAATTCTCTCGGCTATGATCGCGACATAGGCAACTGTCGCCTTCTGATCACGACACCCCAACATGTCACGATCCAAAAGCCTGACGCGATGGGTCGGCCTGACGCATTTAGAACGCAACAGAGGGCTCCGTCGCCTTCACAGGCCGGAACCCTAATCCGGGTTCCCATCTCTGGATCACCCCCACAAACCATACAAACCATGATTAATTCCCAATTTTCATGCTTTACTCAATGCCCTAGCATGATATCTACTGTTCTTTAAGCGATTAACAAACCAAACATGCGTCACATGCGATTCACAACATGAAAATGGGCAGAATCACCCTACTTTCGCGAAGAACACGAAGACCGATCACAACCCGACGTTTCCCCTACTCCGTGCGACGTCCTCGCGGCGAAAGCACGCAAAAAACTCCTCCAGAACCCTAAATTGCCCGAAAACCTGCGCAAAAACTCCTCCCTGGCTGAGCAGAGCTTCCTGAGTTCTGCTCGGCTAACTTTTCTAAAAAACGCATCACAGTTGGGAACGCGACGTACCCTACCGTCGTGACCTGAACACGACGAGAAGGCCGCCGCCTTCCCATGGTCGACGTCAGCAGGCCGCCCAATGTGCGACACGCGGCGGACATGCAGACGAAGACTGCTCCACGGCGGCAACCAGAATGCGACACCCAGGGCCGTCACGTTCAGAACGTGATGCCAGTCTCTGTCGGATTCATAGACAGAGAACCTGTGAGCTCTTTAGGCCAAACCTGCCGGCCCACAAAGCCTTACAACCTGCAGAAACACCTGAAACACAGACTAATGGGCCACACACTGGCCACCAAACCCACTAAGCAAGGATCTGCGAAGTCCTGAAAAATGCGCTACGTTACATTACTATCACCTAAAAAGGAATGTCGTCCCCGACATTCAAAACGAACCATAGTAAATCGGACTATCACCTAAAAGAAATACAACCATATCCAGAACAAGTAGGATATGCTTTCTCTGTATCTGCCTTTCAAATCATCTGTACTAACTGAATTTGCTCATTTCCGTGCCTGTTTTATTCAATTACCAATCTGGCCCACTTTACCTTTCAATCGTAAGAGATTCTATCTTGCTGTTGGCGCTTTATCTCCTTGGACTCAACCTACTTCCACATTTTTCCTAGCTGTGTTTGCAATATTTTTTTCTGGACCGCTTCACTTGCTCAAAACTTTTCACTTTACTCTGCTACTTTTGGGTGCTCTGCCATGCTAAACTCTGCTTGAATTCTCGAATTCCTCGTTGTCGTTCCATTATCTACCTATTACTGCCACCCGCTACTCTGCTTTATCTGTATTCATCTTCTCAACTGTTTACTTCCTGAAACAATTCATATTACTATCGTTAAATTTATTGCCTCTTTTTGCCCTTCTGCACAAGCTGCCTTAACTCATATCTAACTAAGGACCTCTGCCTCTCTGCTCAACTGTGCACAAACCTTTAAGCTTTCTTTTAAATTTTCGGTAACTTACAAACATTGCTTTCCATACTTCCGCTGCGCCACTCTAATTACACCGGATATTTGGCAAAATATTCCATAAACTCTGCTCTCTTTATTGCTTCCAATTATTTTCTATTCGTACTATTATTCTGACTCCAGCTGGATTCAATTCTAACTTTATTGGCTTCTCAAATCACTTTACTTAATCAATTAACACTGAAAGAAAATGCTGAAATCTCTAAACTGCTTTGTTTAATATTTCAATTCTGGTTGTGCCACATGCTTAAATTCTGAATCCTGCCATATCGCTGCTGACTTATCCAGCTCTTTTCATTCCTTTCCTGCTTGAATAATACACTCTGTCTGATCTAATCAATCTATTACATAATCTTCAAAATATTTGCTCTCATTATTGTGTCATTACATTATCTTATCACATGATAACACTACTCAACTAACTCTGTTCATCTTCTACCTTCAACTTTACCGAACTCTTTCTTAATTAGGTACCACATGCCTCTAAACTGTTCATTGTTTATCTGATCTTGCTTTTCCTTTCTGTACTTATCAATTCCAATTTCCATACATTTCTTGCTCTCTCTATTCTATTCTGTCATACTCTAATCTGCTTATTATTCTTTAATTATTCTGCCTTTTATTCTTACATCAAACTCTAAAATACCCTTATAAAAGGATACCTTTACCCAACTAAATCACTTTCTGCACACTAATAGGCCAACTCTTACTATTTTCTGAACCCTCCAATTATATATGTTTCATAATCTACTATACCCTTTCTTTCTCTGATCATAACTCTTAATCTGATCTGTATTGCTGCTTACACTATTCACGATATAATTTCTACAAAATGTTTCTCTTATCTATTCCACTATCTGGCTATCTTCACTGTACCATTTATACTGCAATTCCTGCTAATACACAACCATCCTTTATTGGAATACTGCCAAAGCTAAAATCTGAAACTGATTTCTTTAAATACTATAACTTTCTTTGCCTGATTTCTCTATTCTATTTTGCTGCTCTATTCTCAAATGCTGAAACCATTGCTACTACATCATACTTACCGTGATCCTTTCCATTCAAACCTTCACTTTAATTCCTCTCATCATTTACCTTGCTATTCCACTTAACCTGATACTTCTCAACTGCTTCTTAATTAATCCATTTCTTTCTATTCTGTCCCACGTAACTCTACCTTATTTCAAACATTCTTATTCTTAACCTCAATCTTTAACACTGTATTCTTTTATAAACCATTCTGTACAATCCTACAAACTGCCACTTACCAAATAAATATTTTTCTTGTGAAATTCTCAGAAAAATCTAACTGTGCACTGATCTTCCTTTACTCTCTCTCTACTTAACTGACCACCTCTGTACATACTTACATAGATCTTTATATCAAATTCTCATTATCATCATTATTTACAAGAATCACAACAGCACTATTTTCAAGCTATTTACTGTACTCATCTCTAATCGCCAAATACACTTATCCTTGTATGACTGCCACAAATCCTTACTTCTCTATTTACCAGTACCTCATCTGAAACTAATTTGCCTCTCTCAATTATTCCAAACTTCCTATAACACTAATCACATTATCACCCAGGCTGTTTCGTTAATACTTACTAACACAAATCTTGAACACTACAATACCTCTGCCAAGGTCCTCAACCACAATTCTTAACACATACCATTCCTCATTAACAATACCGCTCTTATTGCTGTCCCATCACACTAACACCTTATACCTGTCTCTGTCAACACTATACCTTGTCAACTCTATACCTTGCTAACACATATCAGACATATCCTTCTCAGAACACTACTCTATCTTTCCTGATTATCATAGCCAAATTCACTAATCTCTTTTCAATTTCTATAATTAAAATCTTTAAACAACCACACTTTAATTGCAACTGGCACACTAATGTAACCACTCAACTTATACCACTAACCTCACCATTTCTCTACCATTACTAACAACTGCCAGGTGTGAAACAATCATACCCATTTCACAAACTGGGTTTCCTCTAACCACATCTTCTCTCAGCCATTACCAATAACTGCCAAACTTATAAAAATAAACACACAATACACATGACAAAACTCACGTGAAAAACCACTTTAAACCACATAAAACCGCAGACTTACTACCAGCAGTGGACATTAAACCATGTCTTGAAACATTGTAACCTCAATGTCTTTTCATATTCTAACTGGACCATGCTCTGATACCAACTGTAGCAGCCCTGGATATTTATGTCCAATAAGACTCCATATCCAGATCTGCCTCCCGCGAACGGACCGAAGTCTCGCAAAGGATAGCTCATACACGTGTCCAGTAAGAATATAAAAGACAACCACAATAGTATAAGACACAAGAAAGTACATGTGCTCATATCTGTATATAACAATTTACAACTGTCCTAATACATTATTACATGTCCAACAAAAAGAGTACAACTACCTGGGGCATACCCCGAGGGAGTGCAAGCTCACATAACACAACTAACACTACTGCTGGTGGTACAAGTCTGCCACAACACCTTTTCAAGCCATATAAACGGTAAGCCCTGAAAGAACTGTAGGGGAGTGAGCCTCAACAAGTCACAGGCTCAGTAGGGACCACCCAAAATAACATACAACACTGAAGAGACCTCAAGCCCAGAGGGTCTCACTGGCAACACTAATAGCCAAACCATATCATGCTCACAACAAAGCATAATTAACAACAACTAAACATAATTACATCAGCTAATACAAATTTCGGAAAGGAAGAGGGACAATAGGACTAGCACAGCACCACTAGTCTGCCCAACAACTACAATGCCTAAGCCACAAGCCTCACAGGCAAATCATTACAACAACTGTTCACCGAAGCTACAAGCATCACAGGCAACCTACCCATGAAGGGTAACAAGACTGACTTCAGCTAGCCAATCCACCTCACATCAAAACATAATCAGAAGCCTACTCGAAGATGAGTAGAAACACAACACGTGGAAGGTCATTCCACAGACCCCCACAGAACACAAGTCCACCTCAACACCTGAAGGGTCTGGAACACGAAGTACCACAACACAAAACTACCCACAAAGGGTATAGGTACCTACTACCACGAGATACCACAATGGAACCACGACCAGAATCGTGCCACCACCAGGGCACACCACAATGGGTAAAACCTCAACCAACCTGTCACACACACAAGCCACCACCAGTGGCAAAGCACGAGTCCGAAAGAACGACGCCACCACACGGGAACAGACTACTAGTTCATGATGCCAGTATCCAACCCGGACAACACAACACAAGAATTACCTCTCAGTCTCACAGTCACAGACGAAAGGTCCAACTGCCGCTCCACAAGCACAAGCCAAAGAACAGTGGAGACCAACCAACACCACACCTGCAGACCACATTGTTGGCCCTTTTGGTACGGCAGCAAGCTAACCTAGAGGGGTGAATAGGTTTTTCTAATTTCTGAAACACAAGCTTAAACACAGAAAATTATCACTTGAAAGTTTGGTTAGTTTAGTGTCATAAAGAGTAGCAGTGCGAAAGCAAATAAACAATCACACAAATGACACAAGAGATTTATCCTGGTTCGGCCCTTCCCACATGGAAGTCCTATGTCCAGTCCCCAAGAAACCTCTTGGGATTTCACTAACCAAGGGTACAGTCCCCCTCAAGGACACTACAACACCCAGCACCCCAGCTGGTCTTCTTCTCTTTCCGGGCAAGAAGGCAGCCCACTTCTTTTACAGGCTCAGAACCAAACCTCCTGGTACAAGCCCCAGTGCGGTTCTGCTAGACACAAACCCCTAGCTAGGTTCTACACTGTATACAGTCCTACAACTGGACATAAATCTTTCTTAGAAAAGAAAGATCAGACCGAGAGCTATTACAAGATGAACACTAAGAACTAGCTCACAGTCAAGGACTCTCCCCCAAATTTACAATGAGCTCAGAGAGAGAATGAAGAGAGAAAAGAAAGCTTGAAGGCTTGAATGCTTCAGATGCTTGAACACTTCTTCTGGGCTCAGACTCTTTCTCTCTTTTCCTTTGAGTGTATGTGGCGATGAGGTTCCTCACTGGTTGTACACTCCTTCAAAGATTTTCAGGAAAGCTCTCTTATTTCTTCAACCTTGCTTCATCTTTTATATGAGCAGCTTTTGAATAGATCCGTTGAAGAGATCCGTTGGAGTTCTAGCCGTTGCTCATCTTCTCTTCATTTGTCTTAATCAGACTCTGGTGGTCTTCGAGGTCTGTAAGCATAGAAGAGAGTGTTAGCATAAAAGAGTGTTTACAAGATAACAGTACATGCTACTGTGTTTCTGCTAACATGCTAAAAATAGTAGTTCATATCTTTTTCTGACACGACTCTGAGATATGCATGCAGCCTTTTTGTCAGAAGATATTTGACTTTTCATTAGGCGCCAAACATATTTGAAACATCTGAATATAAAGGAAATCGATGTTTACATGAAGTCGATGTTTGGACAAAATTGATGTTTACATGAAAGCAAATCAATGTTATAAGTATAGGCAAATCGATGGCCAAATCGATGTTCAATCATAAGCTAATCGATGTTTGACTTATCAAATCGATGTGAGAAGCAAATTGTTGTTTCTTACTTATGAAATCGTTATGATGATCAAATCGTTATGGCAAGCAAATCGATGTGAAACTTATCAAATCGTTGTGAAGCTTTAGCGAATCGTTATAGAAGGCAAATTGATGTGAGGGAAAATCGTTGCGCTCACTTATCAAATCGTTATGAGCCTTAACGAATCGTTATGAGAACCAAATCAATATGAGAGCAAATCGTTGTTCTCACTTATGAAATCGATATGAGAACCAAAATCGATATGAGAGCAAATCGTTGTTCTCACTTATGAAATCGATATGAGAGCAAATCGTTGTTCTCACTTATGAAATCGTTATGCGATCAAATCGATGTTTCACTTAACGAATCGTTACACAATCAAATCGTTGTGTGACTTATCAAATCGTTGTTAGTGAAATCGATGTGGCACTTTGAATAGAAATCGATGTATATTGAATGAACACCGACTTAGCATTTTAGTGCGCCATATTGCATCAATGTGAGACTCAGCATTTTTCTATGAGATTGATGCGATACAGATGAAACATGATATTCAATAATATTTAATTAACCGTAAATTTTGTTATCACAAAGATATATTTGATATTATCATAAGTTTTGTTATCACCAAAATACAAGGACAAACATAGAGTGGTTCAATAATCTCCCCATTTTTGGTGATGACAAAATTTATGAGAATTTTCTGACAAAGATACTTAAGCATAGAAAATACAGAAAATTCATAGAACATACATACTCTCTCCTTTTTTGTCAATAACCAAAAAGGAAGGATCTTACCATGTGATCTCTCTCCCCCTTTGAGAGAATTTCTTACCATAGAGGGGTTCGACAATGATTGACATTAAAGAATAACTCCCCCTTAGTCTGTGCTCCCCTTGAGCATGAGACTCCCCTTTAATGTGAGGCAAGTCAGATCTTGTTGCTCTTGACTTTTGACATGTTGTTTGTCAAGTCTTCAGAATTATTGCCTGCATTTATCTAAAAAAAAACTTGCTAACATTGTCAATAACATTGTAGTTTACTGAATCAATCAGAAATGTAAGTTTAAAAATAGAAAACTAAAACTAAAGGATGACTACTTCCTCTTCAGATTGGAATGTTTTTAAACATCCTCTAACCATACCCATTTGAATGCCTTTTCCTTTTGTTCATCAAGAGTAGATAGGCATTTTCTTCTTTAATGTTGAAGCTACCTGAGGAGTTGTTTACTGAAGGTGTCTCCTGAGGAGTTACTTGGATTTTATGAGCCTTGCCCTCAGCTTTTTCTTCATCAGAAGCTTCTTCAACGCTTATTTCTTCATAAATATCCTTTTTGAAAAAGATATGAGGCTCCCTCTCAATCTGAGGTTCCTCCTTTACCTCTTCTTCTTCATGTGGAAGGATAACTTCCTGAGGTGCTTCCTGTTGCTCCCCTTGAATGGTGACAGTTGAAGAAGATGGAGTTATAGCTTCCTGTCTTGTTTCTTTAAACACTTGAGCATCAGTAGGTATTTCATCCGTAGTGGGTATTCCTTCATATGTGAGTTTCAATTTGTCCCACATATTTTTAACAGATATACATGCAGATACTTTACTAAATTCTATTTTAGATAAAGCACAACATAAATAGTTTTTTGCTTTAAAGTTTAATGATAATTTATTTTTATCATCTGTAGTAATGACAGTGGTGCCTTTTGCAGGAATAACAACAAAGTCACCTACCTCAATTACCTGCCACAAATCAAAGTCTGTGCCCCGAATGAAGCATTCCATCCTCATTTTTCAGTATTGGTAGTCCTCTCCATCAAAGAATGGAGGTCTGGTGACTGATTGACCTTCAGCATATCCTTGAGCTGCCATGGATCTTTGCTCTAAGATCGTTGGATCTTCTTTGAATGTTCAGAGACCCGCTCTGATACCACTTGTTTCTTCAAAATTCAGACCATAACTTCATTTCGAAACGAATTCGACAGACATCATACTGCTCTCAAGAGGTTACTAAATAATGTAAATACATCCTCAATGCCTAGGCGATTCTAGCACCTTCGATCTTGTTCATTGCGCAAGAACGGGGTTTGTTACACACCATCATTAGACCACTGACTTGGATTTACCTACAATCTGTCACCCACAACTGATCACAAGTGACTGGTGCTACCACAAGTGATCCTAATCCCTCTTTGAAGAGAGCACTGTCTTCAGATCATAAGTTATATTTCATGAGCACAATAGGGATAGAAATTCAAAAGATAGTTTGTTGAATGAGTAATCAAATCATCTTGGTCATAGAGTAGTTTAAAATCCAAGGAAACGAGGTAGGGTCAATAGTATAGTGAGTCTTCAAAGGATGGGACAAGAATTGGTGCTGAAAACACGACAGGACAGCATGTGTCGACAGCCAGAAGGTGGCTGTCGACAGATACTGCTTTCCAGAACCATGTTTCTGAGTTTTGGACTGTGCATGCCGACATGCAAGGGTCATTTGTCGACAGATCAGGATCGTCTGTCGACAGACGAGAGCTATCTGTCGACAACTACTGATTTTTCAAAAGTTCTGGGTTCTGTGAACTTGAGGCCTGTTGATAGATGATTTCCAACTGTCGACAGCTGCAAGTCCAACTTCCAGAAATAGATCTACACAACTCTAAAGACTCTTTTAAAGATTCCTATGAATCTAAATATGTTTAACACATCAAAGAGGGTCTTGTTTACATTTCTAAACATCACTTATATGAAGAAAAGAAGTATAGACAATAGGAGTCCAAGCTTTGCATGTGAATGGCATAAAATTGGGAACTTGTAGTAAAAAGACTCTGAAGGAACATATCTACTCCTTCAAGCAATTCTTTCTCAAGCTGAAACAAATTTCATACTAAGTGCAAAATCTACATCTTGTGACATGAATAATAACTAGAGTCTCATGAAAGCTTTACTGATCCTCGTGACAAGAAACCAGATTAGACACTCAAACTCCGAGGTTCTAGTAGAAGAAGGAACAAGAAGAGGAGAATTTCCACAGAACCGGGGACAAATAGGAAACATGGGTTTCTAAGGATGAAGAAACTACAAGCATGAAAATAGAAAACTGAAGAGGAATCAGAGAAAGAAACCTACTTCACTGAAAGAGAACAAAGATTTTTCTTCTTCTTAATGTAAAGATCAACACAACAAAAGTTGAGGAAATAAAGAAGACTGCTGAGGCAGTGGTTTCGACAGGTGCAGTTGAAGATGTGGCGATCCACACCAGGTAAAGCAGTAGCAACAGCCACGGCTAGCAACTGCCACAGCTCCCACAGTTCCAACAGAAATAGTTCAGCAGCTCCAACAGCAACAGCAGCAGGAACAGCAAAAACAAGAACTGAAGGGTGCAAGGGCATGTGCTGGGAAAAGTGCACACGATGGGTGTTGGGGGGTTTTTATAACCCTCATGCAATTGATGCAGGTTGACACGCCAATCCCCCATGTGTTGCTGTAAAAACCCTTTGGTTTTTACAACTTACACGTTTACCATGTAGCTTCATAGCCTAACACATAAGGTATAAACGTGTAAGCTTCTACCCCATGTGTTGTGGCTTAACCACCACCCAACACGTAAGCACCTTTAATCATAAGAAAATAACTACCGTAAATGGCCAATAAATCAGCTGGCCCAATAATTCTCATGTTTATATAATCAAATGATGTCCATTTATGTTAAAATTTCAACGATAGGCTAATGAAAAGGTTTTACAAATTATGGTGATTTTAGTTTAATTTTTAGATTTTATTTTCTATTGGGTGAAAAATCGCCCGAAAAATAGTTGTGTCGGTTAAATCTCGAAATCCGTATATCAAAAATTCTGGATATTTATATTTCTGATATCACCACATTTTTTTGGAAATTATGGTGGTTTTGGATTTCATTTTTGTTACAGAATTCCGGTGTCGCCCTGTCAGGGTGCGTACGACCGAAAATGATACCGGTGTATGATAATGTGTCCTAAACACACTCTTAATCCTAAATATCTCAATTTAAGTCTAATTGGTTTGCATAAACAAGAATTTCTAAGTAAATCACGATATTTAAAATTTGAGGATATTACATCACATGCCCTAAAAAGGACACATGCTCCAACCAAAACTCTCATTTTCTCAACTTAGCATACAGTTGATTATCCCTTAACAATTGTAAGGCTATCTTCAAGTGTTCCTTATGTTCTTCCTTAATCTTTGAATAGATCAAAATATCATCAATGAACACCATCACAAATTTATCAAGATATGACTGGTACACATCATTCATTAACTACATGAAAGCTATAGGGGCATTTGTCGGTCCAAAAGGCATGACAATAAATTCATAATGCCCATACCTGCTCTTGAAGGCCGTCTTGTGGATATCTTTCTTTCTTCCACTACTGAAGCAAGGAATGCTATGCATCCTTTTTTGATTATGCTTTGTGCACGTATGGCAGAGATTAGAGATAAGTGTCTCTTGTGGCTGTGTTAGTGAAGGATAGCTTAGGGAAATCACTAAATATAACCTTCCCTCTTCTAAAATCAACGCTAACCCCATAGGTGGATAGCCAATCAGCTCCTAATATAACATCATATCTTTCCATGGGCATACATACCAGGTCGGCTCTCAGGTTTAGATCTCCCACCATAACTTTAGCTAATGGAAAGTATCTGTTGAGTTTTGCTTTTTCTCCTAAGGGCGTGGTGATAGGGAATTCCATACCCATAGGTGTGGGCTTAATATTTAATGTATCAACAAAGTTTTGCGATATGAACGAATGTGTAGCGCCAATATCAAATAAAATAAATGTTGATTGAGAGAAAACTTGTAGTGTACTTTCTACCACTCCGTCATCTTCAGTAGTTTTATTCTCCTGCACACCTTGCAGTCTTCCTTGTTTCTTTTACCCATTATTACGCTTTTCATGTTCCTTCAGCATAGGGCAATCAGAAATACGGTGCTTGTGACTCCCATAGCATAGACATGCGCCTATCTTCCTCCAGCACTCATCAACAGTATGACCAGGCTTATCACAATGCTTGCAGTTGGCCTTGGCTGGTATAGAGGGGGTGCTGATCTTGGGCTTCCTCTCTTGACTGGGTCTTTCAGTGATGTTGAATGGCTGCTTCTTGCCATTGGTTGGCTTGGTACTAGAAGAGCCAAGTGTCTGCTCTTTCTTGATAATCCTCCCCTTGATGAGATCAGTAAAGTCTGTAACATCTTCAAGGAGTTGAGCTTTTTTAACCATCTCGGCATACGTTTGGATGTTGAGAGGTGCCAGTTGTGTTATATATTGAGGCTTGAGGTCGTTGAGGAAATGCCTAGCCTTCATCTTCTCAATGTTAATAAGATGATTGGCGTAGCGTGCCAGTCTAGAGAACTAAGCCTCATATTCAGCCACAGAGAGGCTTCTTTATTTGAGAGCGGCAAAGTCTGCAGCCTTTCTTTCTTGAACATGTTCAAAGAAGTACTTGGTGTTGAATGCTTCCTTGAATTCATTCCAAATAAATTGACCATTAGCTATGGTCACTTCTACATACTCCCACCAGGCGCGGGCGTCTCATTCAAGTTGGAATGTACCCAACAACAACTTATCACCATCCGTGCATTGCATAACGTGGAAGATGCGCTCAATCTTCTTGAGCCAGTGTTCAGCTTCATCAGGATCAGTAGTACCACCAAAATGAGGCGGGTTCATGCTCCTAAAGTTCTAGTGTAAATCCCCAGTACCTCGATTTCTGCCGCCTTGTGCAGGTCGTAGTAGGGCGCGGGTCAATTCTTGAATTGTTTGTTGCATATCGCGTAATTGAGCACACTCGGCAGCCATTGCAATATCCTAAATTCCTTCAAAAGTAAATTTGTCATTAGTACATTAAAGTGGCACTAAGTTAGTGCATATATGATTATCTTCTAGACCTTAACCATAGTTCTACTCAATTCCTCATATAGGAATGATAATCAACAAGTAGTTAAGGCAATTCATCCTATAACCTCCAAAACTTCAAACTTCCTAGGCTCTGATACCACAAAACTGTCATGCCCCGACGCGGAATATCAGAACATGAGACAGTTAATATAGTGCGAGTATAGAGTGAAAATAAACATCAAACCACTACACAATTTGAATAATATGAAATCAATTATATTTCATTATTCATCCCACTATGTCTATTACATTCACTAATGCAGAGCCATAACTATGGGCCCAGAGAACTTCATCACATTTAAATAATACAACTAACTATACTAAATTCTAAAATAACAGGACGACATCTGGGTCACTCTTTAACTTGCTCATCCCCATTCTCATGAATGTGGTCCTCATCATCATATTCACCAGAGATCATATCACATTTAACGCAAGGTGAGCAATAACGCTCAGTAGGACTTAATATCTTGTAGACATGCATGCCTTAAATAATTAATTAATAGAGAGAGTCAGGTAATGTCGAGAGAGTAATATCACAAATAGCATGGTATAGATAGCACGTGTTTCAAGTATAGCACAAGAGCAAGATGGCCATAGCACGAATAGCACGAAATAGCACATAGCCCAATGAGTCGAGTATAGTATAGCACTTTGATTGTCAATAGATAGTCGAGATAGATAGCACTTGAGTGTAATGCCAAAACACTCTGGTCAATTAACTCCCACGGGCACTAGCACTTTTGGGCGCACCTCTCAGGACCAAACTAGGCCCTTTATAATATTGCCAGGCATTGATCATGTTTATTATCTTTAGACAATCAGTCAATGGCTAATAGAGTACCAAGAATAGATGAGAGTAAAAAGATATAGATGAGAGCGTAGTGAGAAGTTGAATAGATGAGATAACGATATCTAGAATGAATGATTGAAAAACATAAACAAGTCCTTTAAATAAAAGGTATCAATATGAAATACTTTCAATATCTTATCAAATATATTATGAATTGATTTCTAGATCATCATATGGCAGAAAGTTGAGATTTTTGGTATGTACATGTGAAGAAGAATCAAGAGATGCTGAAATAAGATCGGGCACATGTCTTTTAAATAGAGAAATTAGCATGGTTTAACTTAATATCACTTGATATTGTGTTACAATATTTACAAGAACTTAATGACAAGACTCAACATGGTATTATAGCATGATGGTTCAAAAATTAGGGTTTTAGGGCTACAGGAAAAACTTAGATCTCGATGTATAAAGCATGAAGAATTATGGAACTAGTTTTAAAACAAAGCTAACACAACTATTAACAAGACAGAACCAAAAATTAAGAATTTTGACAAGAAATTTCCTGGAGAACAAGAGCAAATAAGAGGTCACGTGTACATAAAATAATGAAACTTTGAACATGAAAATCTCGCAACTTGATGGATGAAACTTGGGAAAACATGGGGCTTGGTTACTGGTATTATGGACTATCTATGGACAAGATTAATTAGATTTTTGCTTGAGAGATTGCCTACCTTTGGTTGCTTCTGACACCAAGGTTCTTACAGATTGAAGTAGATGCTAAGGGGATGAAGACTCCTTGAATCCCTACTGCTAGCTCGTTTCCCTTCTCCCGAAAATTTGCCCAGAAATGAAGAGAAAGATCTAAGGTTGGCTATGAGGGTCTTACGATGGTTTTATAGCGTCGTGATGGTGCAATTTTCGAGTTGTGTACTTTTCTAAACTCTTGGTAGGAGTCCTACCATGTTCAAAAATTCCATAGGTGTTGTTTTCGTAACAGGTCCGTTCCCATTTGGTTAGTTTTACGGAGCAGATTTAGACTCCTGTCTTGGATTCAGGTTCGGTCATGATTTATGGTAGTCTATGTTTATCTTAACTAACCCCTTTTTTTATTATCGGGTATAGATTTAACATGATTTTCCTTATGTTTACCACCTATCGGTCCAATAACCTTATTGGATCTATCATTTATGTTGAACAACTCCTATAATTTATTCCTTTATTTTAATGATAACAAAACTCATATTATCTTATATCTATTTAACAATATTTAATTATATTTTTGCACTGATGTTTTTTCTAGTTTTACACTGATCAGTAATTTCATCATGCATGATTTGGTCATGATCAGTCGAAGCTAACTTTGTCATATCCGAAGTCTAACTTCGTCATATACGAAGTCCACTTCGTCATATATAATTTGGTCATAATCGGTCGAAGCCAACTTCGTCATATCCGAAGTCCAACTTCGTCATATACGAAGTTCCACTTCGTCATGCACGATTTGGTCGTGATCAGTCGAAGATAATTTCGTCATATCCGAAGTCCAACTTCGTCATATACGAAGCTCCACTTCGTCATGCATGATTTGGTCGTAATTAGTCGAAGCTAACTTCATCATATCCGAAATCTAACTTTGTCATATACGAAAATTCACTTCGGCTGACAATGTTATATCTTGACCAGTTGAATTGATATATCGATTGCCTTACACAACAATTGTTGACTAACATCGATTGGTCATTAAACATCAATTGTTGTTATGCACATCAATTGTCTTAGACATCGATTGTCTTTATAATATTGATTACCCTTAAGCAAACAACGATTGTTGTTATGCATATCGATTACCCTTAGGCAAACATCGATTGCTGGTATGTATATCGATTGCCTTAAGCAAACATTGATTGCTGTTATATTTCTACCGATTGATGTTATAAACATAGTTAAATATCGATTGCTAACCAGCCCATATTAATTGTTGACTATTTTATCCATTGTCATATCGATTGGTGTGCCTTTAATCAAACCTCTTTACTAATATATATATATATATATATATATTATTCCTATTTATTTAGGATTTAAAAAATCCAAGTTGTTACACTTCTAGCTTTAAACTTGGAATGTCCTATCATTTTGCATTGTTTACCTAGAATCCTGAGGCTTAACTCTTATTGTTCCTTGTATTTGAAACTTGAATTCTTATTAGTAATCCTGCCCTAAAATTTGGTTATTTGGTTTGATTTATAAGATAAATCCTACTAGGCTATGTGCTCATTCAGATTATTTAAATATTTCAAGACTTATTCAATATGAAGACTCTCAAGAATAGATTTGCATGAGTGGGATGAGAGCAGAGAGTGTTATACCTCCACTTGAGGATGACCTTGTTATCTTCATTTTGTTGACTCTTTTATCTCCATGACTATGTATTTTGGTGATAACAAAAACCTCAAAACTATATGTCTTTATTCATGACTATATCCTAAATACATATCATCATATATAATGTACTCATATGTTCAATGGCATCTTCATTCTAATTATTGGTGTCGACACACAATATCCATAGTATCAACCTATGTAGAACAAGTGTCGACAAATGATGCATAGGTGTCGACACACGATAACCATATGTTGACTTATGAAGCACAAGTGACGTTCTGTGAACATCATGTGTCGACACATACTTATCCTTTCATTCTTGTTGATTTATGTTTTCCTTATTCTTGATGATATTTTACTTTAATATCTATTTTTTATTAAGTCTGTCAATAGATAAATAAGTTTTTTCCTGACTCCAAGGATCATCAATGTAAGTATTCTAAAAAGGCTCAAGTTAATTCTATATTATTTGCTTCAAGAAAAATTTTCTAAGTCCATATCGATTAGTGTCTAAGCCTCCTACCGATTAATGAACAAAAAGTCGTACTGATTGGTGACTTAGTTTCCTATCGATTCCTGAAGAAAAAATTATATTGATTGAAGAACAATTTTCTATCGATTGGAGAATAAATTCATGTCGATTGGAGAATAAATCTCTATCGATTATCGATTTGAAAATAAATTTGTATTTGATCACCAACAAAATTAGTATATAAGATAAGGGAGTGAAATCAAAACCAAATTGTGCAAGTTGTCTTCAATGAATTGTTTCTTGTGCTATTCGAAATTTCGCTTATTAGAAAATCTATCTAACAGAAACAATTAAAGGAGAAATTATTTTTCCATATAATTATTATAAAAAAATAAAATTTCTATTTATCGTTCACCCAATCTGCCAATAATGTCAGAAAGACCACAAAATGGTCTTCTTCCACCATTTTCTGTGTGCAAAGGAAGTCCTTAACATAGAGGACTCCGGTTTGGTCGATCGGTTAGAACTCTTGCTTAAAAGCAGGAGGTCCCGAGTTCGATTCCGGGGGGGGGGGGTTACCTGATTTACATGCAATCCTCGAGGTGTGTAGATCCGGAGTTTTTCGGTCAAGTGGGGTAAGGGCAATACGGGTACACGGAAAGTAGGAGCTGCCAAATCTTGACCTTGGAGTTCACGAACACCAATCCTTGAGCCCACAAAACCACACGGGGCGGGATTTTCTCGTTACCAAAAAAAAAAAAAAAAATCCTTAACATGTGTAAGAGGGTGTTCTATGATTTCTTGTTACGTATTATAGCCATTTCTAGAACTATATGCGCAACTACAAATATAGAAATAATAAATTTGTGGCTTTCACTGTTATGATGGTTTATGTGCTAAAAAAAGGAATCCTAAAAGGAAAACTATAGAACGAGCCCATTTGCGTGCGTCTCTCCTTTGAGTATCAAACCCGCCATCTCTCCTTCGAGGATCCGGCATGCCCAGACAGCTTTTACTGATTACTATTGGTTTGATAATATTTTAAATCTTATTAAGGGGTTTTTAATAGATCTATTAGTTTAAAAATGGTTTGGAGATTGTTTTAATAAGATTAATCGGGTTAATAGGGGATAACAGGCTATTATAGTACTAATCTACTTCTTTTGCTGAATTAACTTTATCTGTCTTGGTAACTAATCTAACATCATCAAACTAAAAATAGATTAACTCTGACTAAGTCATCCCCAAATTGCTTAGTTAAAGTTAATATATTTGTAGTTTGATGGATAATTTATTTAATAGAACAAATAGTTTACTCTACTCATATGCCCCGACTAGACTAACGGCCTCATCTGTTAAACTTGTTTAGCTTAACAGGACTGATGACTGTTAAAGGTCCTTTAACAAAGTAATCACCAGGTTGCTTAGTCAGAGTTAATCCATTTCTGATTTGATAGATAATTTAACAGAAGAAATAGTTTACTATACCCACATGTCCCGACTAGGATAACAGCCTCCTTTGTTAATCTTGTTTAACCAAACAGCGCTAACAAACCCCCATATATACTATCAAGGCTGTCAAAGGTCCTTTTAACAAAGTTTATAAGGGTATCAAACCAGGTTAATTTTTAGGAGTAACGTGAGGAAACCTTAGATTCTTAAATATCGATATCATTTATTGCTATGTATGTCTCCATAATAAATCATACAATTACTATTTCAGTTATATTACTTGTATTACAATACTATCAGCTTCGGAAAGAAGATTGTGTTCTAGACTACTATATATATTCTAACCATGATTGTGTTCGGAAAGACGATTGTGTTCTAGACTTCCGGATTCTAACCATGATTGCGTTCGGAAAGAAGATTTCTTCCAAAACTTAACAAGTTGGTTAGCTTGGAATCCCGAAGATCTCCTATTACGATCTTTCCCTCAATCATCAAGTGTGCACTGAAACGGGGGCCATAAAATGACGCGTGTATTTTTTTATCACATATAGTTAGTGACTTTTTCTTGTATTGGTTAATGGAGACTTTATACATACTAAAAATTTACAAGATAATTAGCACATATTAACATATGCAACAAATATTGCTTCAAGACAAAACTGAAACAAGTCGCTTCCACCAACCCCCGAGGTTTGTAGAGCATATCGCAATGACCAAAACAAGGGGGTCTGAGACGAGCCCCAAAAACTGGGACCTGTGCGACGAGACAAGAAGTTCATTAGAGGCAAAGCGTGGGCACCATCACATTTGTCTTTGTTCTTTTCTTCCAAATACAAGTGCTCTATCAGCTGTTAGTAGCATCTACATACTTCGGAACCCAATGGAGGGTTCCACCCATTCCCCTCTTCCACTCACTCTTTTCTCCAAGAATCACCTTCTCCTTTCCACCTCGCCCTTTCTGATTGATCTTGGGTAACACAAAACAATAATTATCACGAAGAAGAAGGAACACAGCGCTCAGTTCATCCTGATCAAGTGATATGAGTGGATCATTCTTTTTGTATTCATGGAGGGAGGAGGAGCCACAGGGAAGAAGTAGATAGAGATGATTCAGATGAAATGACCCATCAAAACAGAACTGGGCTGCAATATTTGATCAGAAGTGGGGGGGTGGGGGGGGGGGCATGCCTCATGTACAACAGCATTGCAAGAGAGCACAGCCTCGGAGATGACGAAACCAGAAGCAGAACCCATCAATCCTGCGCGTTACAAGTTACCGCTTCAACTCTTCCCTCTCCTACCTAAAACTAAGCGATCTATAACATGTACAATTGAATGCCGTTCTTTGAAGAAAGAGGAGAACGACACCAACAAAGGACACAGACATGAGGAAGGGTGAAAAAACAAACAGAAATCCTTGGGGGTGGGAGAAGGGTTCGCCCGGGGGGACCAGCGACGGCTAGCGGACGTCGGCGACGGCGAGGGCGTATGGAGGAGGCAGGGGGCGGAGGGACCGGGCAGGGGACGCGAAGGGGAGGCTCCGGAGCATGAGGAAGCGCATGCGCCGGGGGAAGGGCGCGTCGTGCAGCATCTGCTCCAGCACCCGCGCCACCAGCAACGTGTACTCCTCCAGCAGCTCCGCCACGATCGACACCAGTATCATCTCTGTTCGCCCCTGTCTCTCTCTATCTCTTCTTCCTTACAAACAGAGCTGCAACCCCTCTTCTTCTTCTTCTTTCTCTGTCTCTCAGCAGCAGCAGCAGCAGCAGCAGCAGCAGCAACAGAACTCGTAGCAGGCCTTTGAATTGTCTTCCTCTCTCGCCTTTCCAGCAGATTGGCTTCTTCCCGTGTCGAGTTCTCTAGCGCCCAACAAATCTCCGGTAGTGGGATATTTTGCGGAGGAAACAATGGAAGCCCCTTTTTAAACCGCCTCCGCGGCCGTCCCCATGAACCTTACGCTGCAAAAAAGATACGATTTTTATTGCGGCCATCTCACCAAACCGCGGCAGCGAGGCAGATTCCGTTTGGCGGACCTCCGGAGGTGGCTAATGGCGGTTTTCCGGTTTGGTGCGGCGCCCGCCCTTGATTGGAGTGCCACGTCATCCTCCGCAGCCGTCGCTCCGTCAGCTTAACTCTCGATCTTTTATTATTCAAATCGGGTATCCGGTCAGCTATCCCTTCCGATTATGTGGTTGCCGTCACCGCCAGTGCCTTCTGGTGAGCTCACTCCTCTCCAGCTGTGGGCAGATGGATCGAGAAACGCCGCTCGTTTTAGAGGTTTCCGCTTATAGAGTGAAATTAACCGGAATAAACATTTTTCCGGAGAAAATGTTCTGCCGTTTAGGGATAAACAAGGGTGGATCCTTTACTTGTGTTTAAGATCTGATGGTTGGATATTATTTTATCCGAATAATCAATATTTTTCATTGATCGATATGGAAACCCGTAGGTCGAGTGGGGGTTGGGAGTTTTTTTTTTCTTCTTGTTATATTATATGAGAAAGGTTTATTATATTTTGATTAGACAATAGTTCATGTGACATCTTTCATATGAGGAGTGAGGAAGTGACAATTTAATTATTAGATGTCACGTAAATTGTTGTCTAGTTAAATATAATATATAATGTAATAAACCTTTCTCATATTATATAGGTTAGGATTTTGTTTGGGCTCTTGAAAAAGGAGGGACTTTTACGTTTTCATCTCATGTAATCTTTCTTGTTTATGGCATGCCCTCTTTTATTTACATATTTATTTATTATAGTCCTCATAATTTCTAGCTATTTAGTGACATTTCATAGAGAATTACGCCAGAGAGGAAACGCTTCGGATGTTTAAAATTAAGCCGTACATGAATAGGACGTCGATGAAATGTATCCTTATATCAAGAATCTGTTTTAATGTTTGGAGTACCGCAAGTCGCTCAATCTTAAATCTTCTTTATCTACCATGAAACTTCTTTTATTATATAAAAAATAAAATTCTAAACATAAATGATTCTAAAATAGGACTATCGTAGTTATTTCATTACTTAAATCTCACATCAAACCAACCCGCACTTAGACCAATAGAGAAAGTTGTTCCTTATCACAGAACTAGTTTGCCTTCTCTTAATATGGGAATATATGATCTTTCCTAATATTATTGGTGCACGTAAACTCAAACCTTGGTCAAATTTAACCACTCAAAGGTGGGACATATGATGTCCCATGGATAACTATGAACCCGCATGAGGAGCTGACTCGTACACTAGGACTCGTTACAGTCAATATAACTTCGATTTTCCAATTTGAACGGACACAAGCTTTCCCCATATTTTCTTTTGCCATTTAAGTTGAAACAATTTGGCCATTTTGCCTAACTTGCTTGTCTAGTCAGGTCTATCTAGCCAGTCGAATCAGTTGACTACAAAGACAGAAATCCCTCCCCACAGGGTCAAAATTCTAACTGTTGGTTCATCAAGATCCGATGGTTGGATTCACTCTCTATCCACATCTGATCAAGATCGATCGTTCAATCTATTGTTATTAATCAGAACCCAACCATTTAATTTCATCCCGATCCAAAATACTACTATTGGATTCCTTATCTATCTATATACATCATATCAGTTGAATTTGTTATCAAACTATAACAATCTCATCAAGATCCGCATATTAGATTTGCTACGGATTTAAATTCTAATTGTTGGATTTAAGTTTAATAAAGATCTGACGATTGAATTCACTCTTGATCCACATTTGATCAAGATCCGACTATTAGATTTGCTCTAAATCTAAATTCTAACCCTTAGATTTAAGTTTAATCAAGATCTGACAGGTGTATTCGCTCTTAATGTACATCTGATCAAGATTAGACTGTTCAATCTACTATAAATGGAAATCTAACTGTTGGATTTCAGCTCGATCTAAAATCCAACTTTTGGATTCGCTCTCGATCTATGCACATTTGATGAGTTGAATTTTCTGTCAATCTATAACAATTTGATTAAGACCTGCACATTAGATTTACTACGGATCTAATTCCTAACGGTGGATTTAAGTTTAATAAAGATCTACAATTAGATTTGCTCTTGATCTATATTTTGATCAAGATCCGACTGTTGAACCTACTATCAATTGAAAATTGACCGTTGGATTTCATCTTGATCTAAATTTGACTGCTATGAAATAAAAACTTTGAATATTAATAGTTTTAAGTATTTAATAATGTAGTATTTGATAAAATATATAATATTTTAGAAAAAAAGTTTATTACATGTATATTCACTAGCCAAATATAATACATTCACAAATGCACAAATATAATATGTTTATATATATATATATCAAATAATATATATATATTCACTAAATAAAAAAATGTAACTCTATAAATTTATATTTTTATATGTTTATTTTATTAATTTTAATTTTATATTATTTAGATAAACTATGCATACTATACATATATATACATGAAATAATAAATAAATAATTCTATAATTTGAGTAAACTACTATAATATAACTAATGTAATTAATAATTAGAAAAATCCTTAATTAATAATAAGCTAAGTAAAAAGTAAATATTATATCCAGATATATTCATAAACTAAACATGAAAACTTATAAATATATTTTTCTATCTTTTTATTTTATTTTATATGAATAGTTATATAAACTATATATAAGAAATATAGATAACCATACCTATAACACAACTAAACTAATAAACAATGTAAATAATGTAATTGAGCAACAATGGCGACGAAAATGCTATCGCTGACACGTCAGTGGTCAGTTGCGGACCTTTGCGACGACGGAAAATTCTGTCACTAATTAGTGTCAGATGGTGTCCTTCCCACTGCCGCATCGCTAATTGTCATTGATTAGCGACGAAATTGTCGTCGCTATTCTTTTGTCGCAAAGGGCCGCAGTTGATCATCGACGAGTTAGCGACGAAATTTTCAGTCGCTAATTAGTCTTTGATCACCAACAACTCAACGACTAAACATGAAAGTCGCAAAATTTGTAACTGATTATTGACAAATAGTGATAGAAAATTTTGTTGCTAATTTTGTATTTTCTTGTTGTGTTACCCCAAGATTTTGGCGTAGTTTTTTAGTGAGCTATGGGCACTAAGTTGCAGATGAGTTTAGCCTATCACTAGTGGACTGACGGATAGACGAAGTGGACTATCTAGATATTGGAGGGCATGTTGAGAGCATATTGTCTAGAGTGGAGTGGTACATGGGAGACATATTTTCCCATGGTGGAGTTCACTTATAATAATAGTTATCACTTGATCAACATTAGTATGTCGCCATATGAGGCATTGTATGGTAGATCTTGCAGGACACTGATGCACTGGACATAGGTTGGAGAGAGACAACCGTTGAGACTTGAGTTGGTATAGCAAAGTGCAAATACAATTAAGCTGACTTGTAAAAGGTTGCAAACCACTCAGAATAGACAGAAGTGCTATGCGGATAACCGTAGGAGGTTGTTGCCGTTTGCACCTGGAGACATGGTATTTTTGTTGATATCATCGACCAAGGGAGTGATGAGGTTTGGGAAGAAAGGGTAGCTCAGTCCACGTTACATATGCCATTTTTCCATCCTTGAGTAGATTGACAAGGTTGCATATAGACTAGCATTATGTTCAACATTGTCAATTGTGCATGATGTTTTGCATGTCTCATTGTTGAGGAAGTATATGGCAGATTCTTCACATGTGCTTGATTATTCGGAGATACTGGTAGAGCTAGATTTGACGGTGGCAGAGTATCCTATATAGCTTGTGGATCAGAAAGTGCAGTAGATGGGAGGTTCTGCTCGTCAAAGTAGTGTGGGAGAATCACTGAGGAGGTGATGCCACTTGAGAGCGTGAGGATGAGATGTGAGAAAGCTTTCCATATTTGTTTGAGTAAGTGTTTGATATCCTTCCTCTTGTTAGTTGCTTTTGATAAACTTTTGTATAATTTCGATGATGAAGTTCTTTTAAGGAGGAAGAATATGTAAGGGTCAAGGTGTCCCTCACACGTGAAGAGCCTTATAGATAGATGTTAGGATGAGTTTTTCATGGGCTTTTGACTATTTATGGGGTCCACCAAGAAACTCTTTAACTCCAAGGTCGATTGTCATCAACAGGGTGCTGGACATGATTTGGTTTTTCCAAAATCCTATAGGCAATAGGCAATCTTGTTGCCAATAAGGGCTGGAGATAGTCTCTTTTGTGGTCAATAGGGGAAGTTCTGACTGCATACTAGTTTGTCGTCAAAAGTGCTAGAATTACTTTTATATAAGTTGCATTCATTGTGACTGCCATGTTGGGGGGCAACTCATGCATGGCTGCCACCAAGCAATTGAGGGAGTTAGAGAAGGCTTTTGAAAGAGAGGCACCTCTCCCTTTTGCTTCCCAAAGAGCCAGATGAGAGTCTCCTTCCTTTCTTCTTCCTCTACTCTTCGTACCTTCACCATGAGAGTGTGAGAGAAAGGCAGAGAGAAAGAGAGAACAAGTTGGCCGTGGGTTGCAATGGTAGCATTTGTTTGGAGGAGGTATCCATGCAAATGAGAAGGCTCCAACATGTTGACTCTTCCTTGTGAGGTAGGGATGCTCATCTCTCAAACATAGGGGATGAGACACTAGTTCTCATTGTAGTAAAAGTATGTTAGGGAAAAGATTTTGCCATTTGAAGATTTATTCATGAATATCCATATGATCTACAGTTTTTTACAGTGGTTATTAAGTGTATAGTAAGCATGCTTCAAGTTACATTACATTGATTTGGTGTTTTTTTAGAATTTAGTTTATTGCTTGAAACTAGTTTTGGCGACAGACTATGGCATTACTAGGATGGACTGGCGACGAGGGCTGTTGTTGTTGCCAAGATAGGCCTAAAGACAGTCATCCTTGTTGCTAAGACTGTGTCAAGCTACATGTTTTGATGTACATCTTACGACTCTACATTGTTTAATTGAAGTCAGTTAGGTCGTCAAGAGATTGTTCCAGAAGTGGTTTTATTCCCAGAAAAATTAGTATATTTTCAAAATGGGACTTTATAGTGTCTACGCGGGTTTTATGTGTTGTTCCAGTGATGTAGGTGCCTCCAGTGGTGTGTTTCACTAGTCTTCGCCTGATGTTGATGCACTAGAGGGCTTGCTTCTATTGTGCTGGATTGAAGCTATTGCCTAAGACTCCTCTTGAGTCAGTCCCTCCCACTTGCCTTGCTCTTTACTCTTTGTGGTACCAGAACTGCGTTGAGGTGGTCAGGCATGGGGTTGTGGCTTAGCCAGGCTATGGTTACTTTTAGTCGTACTTCATGTCTCACTTTGATGGGAGGTGTTAGGTGAGGACCTATGGTCATGTAGTAAGACATCAGGTGACACTCCTGACCGTTGATTAGTGTTAGTGAGTCTATAGCTAGAATGGTATTTCCCAACGGGAACGACTATTCTTGTGTTGGCCTTGTGACTATCATCGAGGTGCTCAACACCATTGTGTTTTGTAGTGGTTGTTCTAGGGTTACTCTCACTTCACTATAAGAAATTGCATGAATTTCAATCTCTATTCGGTCTCTATTCAATCACAGATGAGTTTAGTGAACGAACTGCGACTGAATAGTGATGGAATATTGCGATAAAAAAAATTGGTCACAAAATTGCGACCAAACATATTTGGTCACAAATATGAGATCGAGAATGAAACACCACATATAAGAGTATGTTAAATAGATTAAATCAATAAACTATCAACAACTCGGACTAGTCATTTTTGGAGCTCGAGTAAGAAAAGAACTCTGAAGTTAATCGTGCACAGTTGGAAAAAGTTTCAGGATAGGTGACCTTCTTGAGAAATCTACTAACTAGTATGGTTGTTGGGTCAATTTACTAGTTGGGTCATCACAATTGGTATCAAAGTCTTATCCAGTCGGAAGTGTAGAAATTAAACGTCACACAGGGCAAAGTATTACACTATGATAGCCACCTTTTGAAATTATAATGGCTCGAAGTACTACATAGCAGGAGCCACCTCTTGAGCATGTGGAGGCCATCTCTAGAATCCTACTTGCCTAGCATTTGACTGTATGATATATATGCGTAACGATGAGAACATCACTTATATAAGATGGATAGATTGTAACACCCTATATAAGAATATGTTAGATGGACTAAATCAGTAAATTACCAATAAGTCGAACTAGTTATTTTCGGAGCTCGAGAGGGAAAAAAACTTTGAAGTTAAATGTGCTCAGTTGAGAGAAGTTCTAAGATGAGTGACCTTCTTAGGAAGTTTACCAGCTAATATGATTGTTGATTCAGTTTGCTGATTAGGTTGTCACAGAGAATTTCTGTCTCAAAATCGATTTCTATCCATACATTTTCTTATAGTGCTAGTCTCCGAACATCTAGTTTTGTAATTAATGGTAATTATTGTTAGTGTGTTCAAATTTAGTTACCTATTAGTTATATTCATATGACTGCACTAATATGCTTTAAGGCCAATAAGGAATTAGTAATCTCTATTGAGCTTTGATTGCGAAGCTCATTCGCCTACCCTTTCCCTTCTCAGGGAAGAGTTCATAGAGTCAACATGAGCCTCGAACAAATGAGTAGTTGGGTCCCTTCTGTGGACAATGGTTATCTACTTTTTAGTGTGTGTTTTGCCACCCTTAAGATATGTCCCTTGAGCGTTGTACTTTCCTTTCCATACTATTATTGTTGTATATATATATATATTGTGTATGTGGTGCGCTATTTTCTTTGTTGTATCTATTTGTCTATTATTTATCTCCTTCGACATGGTTGTTTTTCCCTTTCGGACTCTTAGATCCAAGGAAGGTGATGTAAGGCCGAGTACTTGGGTAGTGATTTTTGGGAACGATATTTTAGATCGTCACAATTTATGTCTCTTTCTTTTAGCTAATAAGATTTTTTTTTTCTTGCAATTTTCGTCACCCTTTTACAACACATTTTTCATTATGTTCATATGAAATCTTCGTAGAACATCATAAACACATGATTTTACGTCACAAAAAATTCATTTTAAAAACTTTTGCATTTTTAGCAAAAAAGTATTATAAGTTCTTATTTCTGATATGTAAAACCTCCTAAAGTAAATTTAGCGGTTCCCACATCTTGCTGGGTGTGAATATTTGGCCCAACATATCTTTTTTTAACTTTTTTTATTTCTCCAATTTAATGACCGAAGACCTTAGATTAGAAGCACCCAACTCCAGCGCACTCAAGAATTAAACTTTTGACGTGTCCCTCTCCACCTAGTGTGATATCCATTGCATCATGATTGGTCGTATGGTATAGATTGACCATGTCTCATTTTTCGTGATACGGTATTATACGATATCATATGTACGGTTAATATACGATGAAAAAATGACTAGTTTGATTTTTTTATTTTGTGAATTGATTAATATTTAAAATAAATAAATTTAAAAATAAGTAAAATATATGAATATCTCATAAAGAAGTTGAAAAATATAAGTCATTGTACGTATTCTGACATGATTTTGATTGTATGCACCTCGATAGAACTATATTCGATTCTAAAAATAAAATTAAATATAAAATTATCATAATTATTAAAAAAAATATTAATTCTAAAAAATATAAATATTAAAAATTATTGATATATAGATATTGAGATTAAGTCATTCTAATAATTTTTGAGATAATTTTACTTGATAAAAATTAATTTAAAAATTAAACTAAAATTATCATAATTTGTATCATCTCTTAATTAACTTATGTTAAAATTTTATCTCAATTCGACATCGTTTAGACCTCTTAAATGTGTCAAATGTGGGGAAGAAAAATAAAAAAAAAGAGAGAGGGGAGAACCGACCGTGTCACGGTACAAGTCATACCGCCATGATACTGATGATCAGTTCATCTCCATGTAATTATTATTAATTATATATATTTTTGGTGATTAACAAAACCTTGAAAAGTATTTTCTAACAACATTTTCTGAAGTTTATCCACAGTCAATAATTCAAGCAAAATCTGTTAGTTGTCTACACACATTGCTATTTGATGTTCAATACATATGTTTTGTCTAAGTACACAACGACTTCTTTGATAGAACAACGATTTCATCAAAAGAATATCGATTTCAATTTTACATCGACTTCACTTAATTAGTACAACGACTCTCTTAGAAAAAACATCGACTTCGTCGCTACAACGACTTCATAGAAACATCGATTTTGTTTCACTTAAACATCGACTTTGTCGCTACAACAACTTCATAGAAACATCGATTTGTTTCACTTAAACATCGACTTCGTTGCTACAACGACTTCATAGAAACATCAATTTTGTTTCACTTAAATATCGACTTCATTGCTACAACAACTTCATAGAAACATCGATTTTGTTTCACTTAAACAACGACTTCGTTGTTACAACGACTTCACAACAACGATTTGGTTGCTACAACGATTTCGTCTCACTTAAACAACAATTTGGTTGTTTCATCGACTTCGCTTCACTTAAACAACGATTTGGTTGCTACAACAATGATTTGGTTGATTCATTGACTTCGCTTTACTTAAACATCGATTTTGGTAGAACAACGACTTCATCTCTATAACGACTTCACTTAAACAACGATTTCAGTAGAACAACGACTTCATGCTTACATCGACTTTGTTTCAAATAACAATTTCATCAACACATCGACTTCAGCTAAACAACTATGTGTGCAGAACATCGATTTCATTAATACATGGATTATGCTCCTTGATTTCAACATGGATTAAATTCTCACTTGACTTATGATTATATCATTGATTTAATATCAACATCAACTCTCTCTGGGTACAGCCTGTCTAAATACATCACTCCTCTATTAATGATTACATTTTAGACAGTTGTCAAACATTCTCGTTTAAATCATTTTTAAACGTTCTTTAGGTTCATTCCACATGATATTCAAATGAATTTCAAATCTTTGTGGATTTCAAGTTCTCCCGCGAAAGTATGTTGTATCCCATGTTATCTAACATTTATTGTGACAGTACAAACCTCTGCACGATATATCTTATACCTATCTTGCCTATAACACACAAAGTCACAATGACAGAATGACATTTCCCTTCTGGTGTATCTTCATACAACACAACTACTAATGTTGACTGATAGTTTAGACAAAGATAAGTTTTCTATGTGTCAGCATTTATTGTGTGCATGGTTTCCGGTGGAAACACACGTCTCAAAGATGGATCTGTCAACCTGACAAGAGGATAGAAGATTCAGACAATCTTTCCTTGAGTATGTGTGTCTATCCGAGCATTAATGGCTGCAGACTCACTTGCTCTTTCCTTCAAACCAGACACTCCAACATGCATGAAGATGTGAGACAATAGATATTTCAACGGATACTTCAACGATCAAATTATTTCAAAGAAGAAAAAAAGACTGATGACTCCAAGCTGAATAACACTTTCAACATTTGAGAAACTTGAACCTTTTAGTCACCTGTAGAATAAAAAGAGCTAGCTCGTCAATTCCAACTTTCTGTAGCTCCTACTCTCTGTAGAATATTGCATTGCCTTTGAGAGCTTGCGTTGATCTAAGAAAGTCCATTTGTGATAACTGGTGTCTCTCAGACTTCGCCTCAGATCAAGCAGTGATTATAAGCTTGGTCTTGGGGCCTTCTCTTTCAACTCATTTTTCTGTGAAGCATTCCTCTTCGGGTGTGAAGAGAAGACCTGTTGCATCAAGTGGAGCAATCCCTCTTCTGGTAGAGAAGAGAAGGCCAGCTGTTGCTGGATGTGTAAGTGTCCTTAAGGGGAATTGTACTCTTGTTTAGTGGAATCTCAAGTGGTTGCTTAGGGACTGGACGTAGGACTCTTTGGGATAAGAGATCCAAACTAGGATAAAATTTCTTGTTGTCTGTATGATTGTTCTCTTTATTTTGATTAACACTAACTCTAACTATCGATCTTAGTGTTGTCTGTCAAGTGTGTTTAGTTACAGAAATTATTGTAAGAAGAATTTTTAACAATCTATTCGCCCCCCCCCCCCTTTGGGCTTGCTATCTGGGCAATAGATACGTGGCGGTACACAATGACCATGCAAATTTTGTGTTTTGGGGGGGTTTATAGGGAGGTGACCCCACAGAATTTTTTTTTTTCAAATGACCATGTAAATTTTGTGTTTGGAGGGGTTTTATAAGGGATGACCCACTATAAGAAAAGAATTGATTGTAATAAATTGTCTCATTACTATTAAAATTTTTTTTATTTTAAATATTTATTTATATTATTTATAATATATATATTATATAAATATTAAATATAATTCGAGTGACCCCACTGAATAAAATTTTTGCGTCCGTCCTGGTGGTACAGATCAACCGTATTGTCATGATATGCGGTGGTACAACTAATTCTGATTTTGACCCGACTTTAATTGTGTGCACCTCAATAGAATGTCATTTAATTTTAAAAATAAAATAAATCTAAAATTATCATAATTATAAAAAATATACTCAGTCTAAAAATATAAATATAAAAAATATGGATGTATAAATATTAAAATTAAATCATTTAATGATTTTAAATATAATTTTTACTGGAAAAAATAATTTAAAAATTAAAGTAAAATTATCATAATTTATATCATCTCTTAATTAATTTATATTTAAAATTTTATCTAATTTAAATATTTTAAATCTCTTAAATATATAAAATAAGGTGAAAGAAAAAAAAAAGACGAAAAGAATCGACCGTGCCATAACTCGCAAGACACGGCCGTGACGCGCAGGGACAGTCCCATAAAAATTTAAAAAATATATAAGAAATCCTCTACTCGATAGAAACTGCGGAAGAGAGAGAATATGTGTATTAGCAGGAAGGCGACGAACACCCAATCCACTTAGAAGACGACCCCACCAAAACAAAAAAAAAAGTAATGTAGCAGCAGCCAAACCAAACAACCTTAGGGTGCGTTTGTTTGGACGTAAAACTTCATTTGGAAAAAGTTTTCCAAGGAAAATTTTATTTTTAAGTCTTTGGAATCTTGTAAAATTAAAATCTGTAAAAGATCATCCCCAAAAACCCAGATTTTGGCATCCGCCGGGTTAGGCGGATGCCATTTTGGGTACGGTACATGTGCACATGTACAGTGATGTTTGTTGACACTATTCATGTAAGTTACATTTTTTTTTTTTTTTCACTCATTTAAGTAGTTTTATTAAGTTTAATTATTTTTTATTAGTTAGTTTAATTTATATTTTTTTATTAAAATATCTATAGAATACTATTCATTCAATTGGTTTTATTTTATTTCTCCTATTTTAAATTGTCTTTGTCAAAGTATATGTTTTTCATTAGTTATCTAAAGTTTTAATTTTTTAAAAATATAAAAAAAAAAAAATAAAAAATAAAATAAATAAAAAATTGATGAATAGTATTAGTACACAAGAAGTATTGACTCTCCCTTATTTGTGTGGATCATAAAATCTCATACCCCTCCATACAACTTTATATTTACCTAAAAACCAAATGGATAATTGTGATTTCATTTCCATGTAAAAGCTAATCCTTGGAAAAAGTTTTCCCTATGAATATGTTTTACAAGCAACCAAACGGACCCTTAGATTCGACCCTCACTCGATGCTGGACAACTCCAGAACAATTAAAACAAGGGGCTCCTCAGAACAATTAAAACACTGTGATCTTATCATTACAATAATGCACTTATTTTTGTCATGTTTATCTTGAGGGATATTTTCAGCGAATGTACCATCAACAAATTGGGTTGTTTCTATGGGTTTTTTGATGGATAAGTAACCTCTGCTGTTCTAATCAGATATATGCTAATCTAATTTTTAGCATAAAATATTTTAAAGTAAAAAATAATCTTTAGTTAATTAGAGATAGTGCTATCTAACCAACTTCTCTTAAGCTCCTTAATTATTTTTATATCTCTTCGTACGTCACCTTAATCAGAAAATCTCATAATTAATTGTTAATCAAATCAGTTAAATTTTAATTTTTTCCATATTTATTAATGAGTCTCAGCAGAGTCGGATGTATTAGGGACAGCTGTCATTTTATGTTGGGCCCCCGAGCACAGAAAATAGCACGATGGAGCTGATATTAATTATTACTCTTATTATCTTATAATAAAAAAAGCAAAGGAGCCCCCGATGGACGTTGTTAAATGTAAGAAACTCGGCGGATGGTGACGCACGTCCTTCTTGTCTGCCTCAGAGATATTTTGGCTTCTGGGATGATCCTTTTCATATATATCTTTACTAGAACTATAATTCTGTCCGAACATCCATATCTGCATATAATTTAATGCATATACATACTATCTATATATGAACTTAATGTTACATGTACTTTTGTGTGAATTCCCCGCCAAAGTTTCTATGAAATATTTCGGTTAATAGAAAGTGGCGATGGCTTGACACATGATACTTACTTCTCAAACAAAATATGTACATACCAACTGTAATTTAGAATAGGCTTTTGAGGGAGAGGTTCCTTTTAAACAGGGGCTTATGTGCAAAGAACCATATATCCTTCATTGCTTCGTTCAAGTGACGTAAGCAGCGCAGGCCTGGTTTTGGGCACACATTGTGACCTCCAAGGTTGTCTCTGGTTCCGGAAACCGCTGGCGGCTTCCCATCGTAACGCGGTGTTTTGGGGGCGGCATGGAAAATTCTGGATGTTTGTGGCTAGGGGTGTCAATTGGGCCGGTCCGGAGGTTCGGAAGTCCGGTTCGGAGGTCTGGAAGTTCGGCCTGATTTTAATCGGGATTGGGTCGGAAAAATGAGTACGTTAAAATTTTTTGCCCGGTCCGGTCCGGTCCGGCCGGCCCTGAAAAGAATAGGGCCGGGTTTTGACTTTGTGAGGCCCGGCCCGGTCGGCTCGCTGGTCCGAAAAATATAAATATAATTTATATTAAATATAAAATTATATGTAGAGTGAGAATTTATGTATTTTTTCTACCATAATCTACTAAAAATATATTTTTTTATAAAATTAAATGTTAATATAGAATAAGTAAAAAATATATTATTTTTTATAAATATATTATAGTAGATATATTAAAATTATATATTATATGAATAAAAATAATATTTTTCTTAATTTTTTGGGCCGGGCCGGGCTTAACTGGCTTTTCTTGGGCCAGGCCGGGCCACCCATACTGGGCCTACCCCCGGGCCTGGCCGGGCCAGGGCCGGCTTTTAAAAAACTGGGTCTGGGCCGGGCCTAGCAAGGCCCGGTCCAGGCCCGGCCCATTGACATCCCTAATTGTCGCTCTTTTTCAAATGGGGGTACATTTTTAGGTTGGTTGTAAAATTTTTTTTTTGAGAAAGGCTTAGTACACTTCTTATTATACTTAAGTGTAATATGACTAAGTACTAAATCTATGTGACATTTAATAATTGGGTTGCCACTTTATCACTCTCCATAGGAGAGCTGTCACATGAGTTTAGTGCCTAGTCATATTATACTTAAGTGCAATAAAAAAGTGCACTAAACCTTTCTCTCTCTTTTTTTTTTAAAGTTGTTTGGTGCTCTTTTCAATTGGAAGTTTGATGTATACTATGTTACCTACTGACCTGATATAATATATGTTATAAATTTAGTCAGTATATATCAAAGTAATCTTAATCCAACACATTGGGAAGATGTTAAGAGGATTATAAAATATTTTAAAAAATATTTTGCACTATAAACTAGTTTATCAAGTTGATATGTTTGAGATATTATGATACTCTAATACTGATTTCGAAAGATATAAAGATGACGAAAAATCCAGTTCGAGACACTTGTTTATTTTTGGTGGCATTGATATTTTTTGGAGCAACAAGAAACAAGATTGTGTTGTAAGATACACACAAGAAGCTGAGTACATTATTGTTAGCATGACTACTACTAACGCAGTTTGGATAAGATGATTTTTTTAAAGATATAGATCTCAATTTAGTAAAAAGGCCAATTGAGATGTACTGTAATAATCAAACAACAATAAATCTGATCAACAATGGAGAGAATAGCTCTAAAAGAAAATATATAGAAATACAATATCATTATATATATGATATTGTACAGAAATGGGAAATAAAAGTGATGAGACTTAGAAATATACAAGTTAAAGAAAATTTCATGAATAATAAAATTGTGATACTCTTATGGATAATGAGAATATATCAGAAAAAAAATATTATTTAAAAAATATTATATATCTCACGAATAGTGGGAGTATATAAGAATGAGTTATATCTCACTGTATTTAAATTTATGGGTCTAGTTGATCCAATGGGAGATGTTGGGATGTGGCCAATTATCCCAGAACATGATAAGGTCAAACCAACTAACGAAGATAAATTCAAATTATTGGGAGATAACTAAGAGGTAAATTCGACATTATCTCTTGAGAGATAGTTATGGGATGGAGGTGTAAATCAGATGTTGACGTTCTATATATACATGGGGTACTTACCATGTTGAAATATATGGAGAACTTGATCATCGAAGCCCCAGACCCTTCTTCTTCTCCGCCTTTTTCCTTCACACTCGTTAAGAAATTTAGGATTTATATGTTGGAGAGGGCATAACACTGTCTTCTGGGAAGATCATTAGAAAAAAAAGATAAAGTTATCTAAGTAGGCCACCCAAAAAGTTTTTAAAGTTATTTTAGTGATACCACTTTTCTTTCTGAAAATCTGCTAATGTAAAAGTGATAAACAAAAAATATTAGTCCGACACAATTGGTTTTGGAAGCCAATGCTTACATCGAAGACAAACAAAGCTAGCAGAGTTTCTAGCTAGCCTTCAAACTTCCTAATACGTTTGATTTCTCAACCAACACAATATATTATACAAACATGAGAGAATGTTAGTTGAAACTCTATTTTATGAGTTTTCAGTATGTTCGTTTTTGATTGGGGTGTGTACTTTATTGTTGCGAAAACTTGTAGGATCGAGAAGAAAGCTACAAGAGTCTTCTTCATTGTTTCCTTGCTCCAACCGCTTGAAGGATCTGATGGTGATAGCCCTTATGAGAAGTCTAACATGAGACCATGATAACTACAAATTTTAGCGTTAAATTTCATACATGTAGTTGAGTTTAGGTATCCATTGTCTATAAATAATATACATTTTGAGTTTAATTTTCATTTCATCCCTAAATAGGTTTTTGATCATATTAGTTTTGGAAGAACACATAGTTAGATTCTTATTTAATAAATTCAATAGATTTTGAATAGTTTGATTAATAAAAGTATTTTCTTTTTACATATACATTGTACATAAATAATCTTTAATTTTATAAACATCTTTTAATTCTTGCAAATATTAATAGTAAATAAATCAAATTTAAATAAATTAAACCCACCCAATCTCATTAAATAAATAAATTGTTTTTTAAATACCCCACCACAACCACGCATTCCACTTAAACTTTTTTTCCTTTCTTTCATCCCCACCAGGGCAACAGAAGCTGCTGGAAGCAGGGTGCGGCCGGATCTGCTGGGTGCGAAACATGCTGATGCAGCTGGAGCTCTGGTGGAAGGCGCATCTGGCGTGTGGAGGTGGCCTGCTGGGGTGCATGCGAGGTGGTGGTGGTGCTTTGCTGAAGCTGGTGGCTGCCGTGCGCAGCAGCTGATGCAGGGCTGTGGCGGTGCAGCTGGAGCACGATGCAGAAGCAGAGGCGTGCTGCAGTGCTGACGTGTGCGCAGCAGGCAGAGGAGCTGCGGCGTGTGCAGCGGTGGGGTGCGTATGGCTGGAGGTTCCGTGCGGAGGCGGGAAGAGGTGCGCAGCGGCTGGAGGCGAGGTGCGCGGCGCAATGGAGGCAGCGCGATGCTGTGTTGCTGTTGCTGTGGAAGCGGTCCTGGGTGCGATGCGGCGGTGCGAAGTAGAGGCTCGTGAGGAGCTTGAGTGAGGGCAGGAGGCTGGTACGTGCGGATCGGAGGCAGGAAGAGGAGCTGGAGCGTGGTGATTTGGGGCATGCAGATCCTGCGCCTGGAAGGTTCGAGGCGTCTATATAAGGACCCCAAGGTCCTTAGAGGAGGGAATTCAGATAGTTGGGTGGTAGTGGTAGACATTTGAAATTTTCTTTTCTGTGAGAGCTGCTGTGTGAGAGATCGAGTGCTTCCATTTTTTTCTTTCTGCTGTAAGGTTCATTTTCTGAGTTCAGCATTTTAGAGGGTAGAGGTTCAGATTTTTTGGAGTTTTTCTTTGCTGTAAGGGAATTGGAGTTCATTTCTAGTTGTTTAGAATTTTGGGTTGTTTAGAATTTTTTTTTGGATTCTTCTTCTTCATTTCTTCTGTTCAGATCTAAGGGATTTCGACTACTACTAGATGATCCAGGGGCGCTTCTTCTTCTCCCTTCTTCTGTGCGGAATTCCAGGGGTTGCTAGTCCAATTTCTTCCTCTTCTATTGTTGCAGGGATTGATGTTTTCTTCTTTTCTACTGTTCGGCTGCAAGCAGAGAGGGCAATTGCATTTTGTTGGATTATTTCTCACTTCTGTTGTGAGTTTTCTGGTTTGATGTCAGAGCTGGGAGGTCTTCTTCGGTTTAATTGTTGGGTGATAGTTAGACTAGTTTTGTTTCTCTTCTTCTGTAAGGTTTGAGCAACTGCTTCTTCTGTGTGAGATTTGGGAGGGGTTGTTCAGCATTTTTGAATTGTTCTGCTGCTTGGAGGGTGATTGCAATTGTTTGGGTTTATTTCTTCTTTGCTGCTGGTTGTGCTGGGGAGATCGATTCCAAGAGCTGCTGAGAGGGGGATCGAAGGCTTCTTCCTTTCTTCTATAAGTGGCTGGTAAGGACGATCCAGGATGACTTCTTTCTTTTATTTGGGAGGGTGATGGCATCCGGAACACTTCTGGAAGTAGCAGAGATCAATCAGAATTTGAGAGACCAGGGAGCTCGGCTCCTCTTCTGATTTTATTGCTTTGAATTTTCTATTTCGTTAGTGTTTATTTCTTCCTTCTGGACAGATTGGGAGTTGACATTGCAGTTTATATTACTTTTATTGATTTGTTTCTTATCCCTCGAGCTGTGAGGGTATATATCTAAATTTTTTTTTACAGTTCATATGTGAAGGATGCTTAATTTGATTTGTCATCAAGAGTTTGTAGTTCAGTTTTAATGCATTATAATTTCAGTCTTGTTGGTGCTTATTTGAATAGTATTGTAGATTCCTGTTCTTATTTTCTGTCCGATCTTTGAGCTATGAGAGTAGTGATTTGGTGCTTGTGGAGAGTTAATATTGTTGAATCATTCCCCTAAGTTGTAGGGGTAAAATTGGCTTGAGAATTTTCTATTGAGATTTTTGTTCTGTCATCTTTTATTTCCTTGAGTTTTAGATCATTTTAGAATTAGAGTTGCATCTTGTGTAATCTTAGTTTAATTTATATTTTAGAGTTATGTCTACTGTTTGATCCCTCTATTGAGAGGGTACAGTGGATACAACTCTTTTGTTTTCAATTCTATTGTTCTTTCATTAAGTTTGATCTGTCAAGATGTAAGGGATTCGGGTCAGTGCTGTTTACATATTCACTTTAATGCATTGTCAATAGAGTGTTCCAAAAAAGCGTGTCTAAGTCAAATTCTATTCAGCCTCTCTGTGGGATGACTGTTCTCACCACTTTATTAGTTCATTTTTACTATTTTAACTTTGTGAGACAGTGTAGAGAAGGTGAGCATATTGATTCGTGTACGGACTCTAGACAACGAAAGTGTACAATCACAATGCCGCGTTCATCTTGGCGCCATTGCCGGGGAGGCATTAGAGTTTGATTTAAATTGCTTTATTTGATTTTATTTGCATTGTGCTTTCTATTGACTTGTTATTGGGCTTCTCATTTCAGATTGTCACATAAGTGGAACATGGAGATTGGGCTTGACATTTGAGCCCCTTGGAGATGGAGCTTGCTGATTTCTTTTCGCATTTCCTTTTTAATTCAGAATTTTAGATAGAAGAGTGTGAGTGAATGTAGTGATGTTTTCATGTACTCTCTGTGCATGTACAAAGATTTCTTTCGTTGGCATGTAATAATTGGCCTTTTTGGTGGTTTGTGGGTTTGGAATTAGTTTAAAGTATCGCTTCATATTTTCTTAGTTAAGTTTAATTTCATTTTGTTCAAAACCAAATAAAAATTAAAAAAATTAAAATCTATTTTTTTTCCAAATCGCTCTCTTCATGTAAGCCGTGTTTGTAATTAAAAATTTCATCTTCTTAAGATTAGAATCACTTGTTTTAGGACATTCATTATTTTAATTTCATTTATTGAAGAAGGCGGGGGAAAGGTATGATTTCTATCTCTTGTTTCATACATTAGAACTAACATTAAAAAACCATTGTTTGAACTTGATTTGCTGCATTTCATATTTGTAAAAGGGATTGCTTAAGGGCATCACCCTTAGAAAAAAAATAAAGATAAAGTGAGGGATTTCATCACCCTTCCTTTGCCAAAAAATCACAAAAAAATTCACCTTCTTGCATTTGCTTAAACTTGAATAAAAACCAGTAGACTTGGCCTAGTGTTCATAATTAGATTATCCTTTCTAATTCCAAAACTTCTCTTTAAGTCTGTGTCTAGGATTAGAGGTTAAAAAGCTTATGCTTAAGTGAGCTAGAGGTTATTTAATTAGGTCCTTGCGAAAGCAAGTGGGGCCTCCCTCTACTCCCTCTACCTGGCCGGTACAAGAGAGTTAGGATTGGGTTTAAGCAAGCATAAATCCGATTTTGAGAAAAATAACATAGGTCCAAAAGAACACTTAGTGTTTAGGTAATTTGTTTTGAAAGTGTTTGTTTGTTTGTGTTTGTTCATAAAAATTCAATAAGAAAAACCTCTACTCCACCTCTTACCTGGCCGGTACAAAGAGTTAGGATTGGGTTAAGCAAGCATAAATCCGATTTTGAGAAAAATAACATAGGTCCAAGAACACTTAGTGTTTAGGTTAATTTGTTTTGAAAGTGTTTGTTTGTTTGTGTTTGTTCATAAAAATTCAATAAGAAAAATCAATAAAAAATTAAAAAATTCAAAAATCATAAATAAAAGGCTTTTCAACTGTGCATGCTTGGTAGACGCTCCTTGAACAAAGATTTGGCTCCACCTATAGACGAGATTGAAATATTCTTTCATAGGATGACCAACCAAGACCAAAACCAAGTTGCTAGAAATATAGAGGAGATCGCACCCAGACAGATGAAGGAGTAATTTATTCCTTCTAATTATCAGCCTGCTACTTGCATCAGGCCAGAAATTCCTGCAAATCACTTTGAAATCAAGTCAGGAACCATTCAAATGTTGCCATCCTTCTATGACAATCCCAATGAAGACCCTTATAAGCATATAGATGAGTTCCTAGAGATTTGTTCCACTGTAAGGATCCAAAATTTCACTGAAAATACCTTAAGACTGACCCTATTTCCATTCTCTTTGAAAGATAAGGCCAAACATTAGTTAGGAACCATAGAGAGAACCATTAGAACATGGCAAAAAATGCAGCAGGAGTTTTTGAAGAAATTTTACCCCATTGGCCGCACTAACACCATTAGAAGAGCAATAACTGGATTCTCCCAACACCCGGGAAAGTTAATGCATGAATCATGGGAGAGATTGAAAGAGTTGCTTAGAAAATATCCCCACTATGGTCTGTCGAGGTGGCAAATAGTCCAAGCTTTTTATGAAGGTCTGACAGAATCAAATAGGCAGATGGTTGATGCTTCGTGTGGAGGATGATGATCAATTTATCCCCATGGAGATTGATGATTAGTTTATCCCTATGTAATTTAAATAAATTACATATCTATTTTGGTGATTAATGAACTATATAAAGTTTAATCTAACATATTTCTATGAGATTTGAGCATAGGAATGAAACAATAAATAACAAGCTAAATGGGTAAGCATTATTTACTCTGTAGCAATGTAAGTTCAAAGCATGAAATTTTCTAAGTGCACATCGACTCTCTAGTTGTTATAACGATTTCCTTAGAATCATAACCATTTCTTCATTCACATTGATTTAGGTTCTATAACGATTTCATAAGTCATTGCCACTCTATTACAGTCTATCTCACAACGATTCGTTAAGCGATCGCAAATGATTTGCCCTCACAACGATTTGGTAAGTGATTACAACGATTTGCCCTCACAACGATTCGTTAAGTGATCGCAAACGATTTGCCCTCACAACGATTCGGTAAGTGATTGCAACGATTTGCCCTTACAACGATTCGGTAAGTAATCATAACGATTTTCTTTCATAACGATTCGTTAAGTATTCATAACGACTTGCTTCCATAATGATTCGATAAGTGATCACATCGATTTCTTAACAACGATTTTCCCTTACAACGATTCTGTAAGTAATCATAACGATTTGCTTTCATAATGATTCGTTAAGTATTCATAACGACTTGCTTCCATAACGATTGATAAGTGTTCACATCGATTTCTTAACAACGATTTGCTCTCACATCGATTTGATAAGTGAGAACACGATTTCAGTGTCATACGACTCATCAAGTTTCAAACGATTTGATCCCTGTAACGATTCGATAAGTTACATACACTATCTGTTACTGTAACGATTCATCAAGTTACATAACGACTTGGTCGCTGTAACAATTCACATAGCAAACAACGATTCATTCACATTGTCTTTAACGATTTGATTATAACGTCTTGTGCATAACGATTTGCTTATGAAGTCACACGATTTGTCCTACACGATTTGGGTTATTAATGCATAACGATTTGAATGTGCATCGTTTGCTTACGAGTACACAACGATTTACATGAATATCACTCATTTGCATAACGATTTCATAAGTCATGCATATACGATTCCATGTGAAAATAATGATATGATTTTCGAGCTCATTTTGAATAAGTTGAAAAGTCAAAGTCTTCAAGTGTATCTTTCTAACAACCATGCATTTAATATGATTGAACGTATCACTGCAGTACATGTAATCGATATCTTCTATTCTCATGCTATTCTGTAAACATCTTTTTAGAAGAACAGAATGGACTTCTATTTATGTATAAAATCAATCTAATGTTGACTGACAACAAGAGACAACTTAGCTATCCATTATTAAGCTTGTAATGCGTGCAGTCTCTGACAGCACTCGCATACAACGTTGGACAAATAGAAGCCAAAGGATATTACAGAAGATTTTCTCTCTGTGCGTGCATGAAGATCGTTGAACTGGAAGCTCTATAGGACCATGCAGTCTAACGTAAACAAAAGCTTAGAGACAACGGGCACTTCAATGTTCAAATTTTAAATAGAAGATATATAAAGAAGACTGAAGCTCCAGAAGAACAAAACTTGGAGATTGAGAATACCAACTACAATCTTTAACAAGCCTTCTGCGAGCTTTCTGAAGAGCCAAGCCTCATTCCCATTAGTTCTTGCTCTTGCTCTCTGAACATACTGTAGATCTGTGAGAGAGCCCTTGTGTACTGAGAAGAGTTCATCATCTGTAGATCTTTTCTTCTCAGTTCCAGCTTCAGATCAAGAACTGTTCTATAAGCTTGATCTAGGGGCATCATTCCTTGAACACTTTCTTGTGTTTGTTCCCTTCGAGTAGAAGGAAGACCTGGTGGTATCCAGGGTGTTGTAATTCCTCTTCGGGTTGTGAAGAGAAGACCAGTTGCGGTTGGGTGTGTAAGGGTCCATAAGGGGGACTGTACCCTTGGGTAGTGAAAGCCTGAGTTGTTGCTCAGGGACTGTACGTAGGACTCCTGTGGATAGGAAGTCCGAACCAGGATAAATTCCTTGTGTTGTCTGTGTGCTTGCTTTGCGTTTACTTTCTTTCCGTACTAACTCTAACACCCATTGAAGTGTGTTTTGTGTGACTGTTTTGTGAACAGGTTTAAGTTACTCAATATTTTTAAAGAATCCCATTCACCGCCCCCCTCTGGGCTTGCTAGCTGGGCAACAGAGTAGCATTCATGATTAAGAGCGAGGATGAGGCATATAATCTGTTTGAAACATTGAGTGAGAATTATATCAATCATGCCTCACTCCACTCTTATGAGAGAGCACTAGGACCTGTAAAGAAGGCAGGGTTGTATGAATTAAGAGGGAAAGGAGAATCAGATTCTAGGGTAGAAGACCTATTAGCTAGACTTGATCATAGATTGGAGCAGAAGTTGGAACAAAAATTTGATCAATTAATGTCTTTAACTGGGCAAGCCATACCCAAATTTTCTCAACCACCTGAAACTTGCTCTATGTGTGCTAGCTCAGCTCACTCCACTAATGCTTGTCCCACTACTGCCCAATTACCCCCTTTCATTCAAGAACAAGTTCAAGTTGCTCAAGGTTTCTACAAACTCTCCTATGATCCATATTCTAACACATACAACTCTGGTTGGAGAAATCACCCGAATTTTCCATAGAAAAATCAATCTGAACAAGTGTCTCAACCTTCTTTTAAGCAATCCATGTACGGTCAATCCTATCCCAATCAGAATCCGAGATTTGGCCACTCTTCTTACTCCAAACCTCCACAAGTACAAGGAAATCAAAACTTCAATCAATTTGCTCATACAAATTTCCAACAACCTTCATATAATCAACCACCACCTCCTCAGCCCAATTGGGAAGATAAAATAAATCAACTCAAAAACATGATGGTGACTCTATGCCAAATTGTGCAAGAACAACAAAATCAATATCAAAATCAAAACCAAAATTTTCAACAAAATTTGACAAGGATAGAGTCCCAGATTGCTGATGTATGTCAAAGGAGAGAATCATGGCAGCTCCAAGTCAAGCTGTAGCAAACCCAAGGAACAACCCTCCCGAATTTTATTAGAACTAGCAAAACCATCAAGTCCAGGGGTACAGACCACCTGCTCGCCAAAATGCACCTCTACCATCAAACTCACAACAAGCTTTTGTCCAGAACATTCCAGCACCACAAAATCAGAATCAACCTATACAACAGGACCATCCTCCTGCCCACACTAAGGCCCCCCAAGTAGAAAATGTTAAAACTGTGCCTACTTTAAGAAGTGGAAAAATTAGGATAAATCTTCACCCACACATGTCAACATTGAATGAGGATAAAGAAAATGAAATTGAAACTGAAATTGAAGAAGAGATTGAAGAAAATGTTGAAAAAGAAAAATCCAAGGGAAAAGAGAAATGACTGAAGATCCTCTAGACAAAATAAAAATGAATGAAGACCTAAGCTTTACATTCCAAGAGTCCTTTTCTGAAGCCTTAAAGCCAAAATCCAAAAACAAACCTTTGGTAATGAAGAACTCTTGGAACTCTTTAAGAAAGTTCACATCATCATCCTCTCCTTGTGCCATCAAGCATGTGCCTGCTTTGCCAAATTCTTGAAAGAAATGTGTACTCCAAAACGTGAAGTGAGGACTAAACTGAAACAATCATTCTTTCAGAGACTGTAAGTACCATTGTCTTGAACCAACTCTCCAACTCTCTAAAGCTTAAAGATCTAGGCACTCCACTAATTCCTTGCACCATCGATGGAGTCACTTTTGAAAGTAGCCTTTAGCCAGTGTCAATCTCCTACCTTATGCTATTTTGAGAGAATTCAAGTTAGGAGAGTTAAAACCCACTTCTGTTGTCCTTCAACTAGCCGATCCATTCTGTCCCACTTCTAAGGGCTTAGTGAGGATGGTATTGTGAAAATCAATGATTGTTACTTCCCTGCCGATTTCATCATTCGGGACATGAACACTCCTCAGATTTAACTCAGTCCACCATCATCCTTGGTAGACCTTTTTTGGCCACAACTAGAGCTAACATTGATGTGCTACCGGGATGATGGATATATCATTTGGGGAATAAGCGGGTTGGTATCAATATTTTAAGGCATCTAGGCATTATGATCAAGGAGAGAGTTGTCTAGGTAGATTCCTTGGAAGAATCTTGTGTGGGAGGAAAAATAGTCCAACCCTGTGCTCTAGGGTTTGAGGGAGAGGAAGGACAATTAGTTCCATGTTTCAGGATATGATCCATCATTTCCATTAGAGTGTCTCCTAAGGTTGAGCTAAAACCGCTCCCTGCTAGTTCAAACAACATCTTTTTAGGAGAGAATGAGACTTGGCCCATCATATTGCTAGCAATCTGTAAAGCCCAAAGCCAAAGCCAAAGCCAAAGCCAAAAATCTGTAAAGCCAAAGCCAAAACATTCCATGATAAACACATTCATAGAAAATTTTTTCAAGTGCATGATAAGGTCTGGCTATTAAATTCTAGGCTTCGTCTGTTTTCGAGAAAATTGAAGTCCCGATGGGATGGTCCTTACACTGTTGTCAAAGCTTACAACAATGGTGCTGTCATTATTCTTGACCCTAAAACTGGACAATCATTCACTGTTTATGGGCAAACGTTAAAGCATTTCTTTGAAAGTCCACCTTCCTTGAAAATTGATTCTACCAAGTTAGCTGAGCCAAATGGAGCCTAATTGCCTCTGGCTGAAGACGATAAACTTAGCACTCTTGGGAGGCAAACCCATGTGTACAGTTTCCTTTATGAGGTAATTCTCTATCTTACTTTTTCCTATAAAGTAGGGGGGAGAGGTAGATAAGCATGCTAGTTCTCCTCATAGACCATGCTTGCTTCATGTTTTTCTTATATTGAGCATGTGCAAATAAAAGAAAATTTTACAATGTTTCATCTTTGAATAAAAATGCTTGGCATTGCGAGCATAGACTATGTGTCTGATCTTTAACCATTAAAATTTTGAAGTTGTCACATCCCTTTGCAAACATCCATGTTAGTTAGCCTCTAGTAAATGATTACATGTACTTCTTGTCTACCTTATGTAAGGATTCTGGCAAGAAGTTTTTATACACACACTACACAGCCACTTAGACTAGCTGAGCCCGAATGTAGCAAATTGTTAAAGCTAATAGGAGAGAGGTGATTGGTTTTCTCCTTCCCCTTAAGTGAATTACGAAGGAAGTGAAGGCATGTGATCAAGGAACCTGACTGTCTATCCTTCCTTTAAGAGGAAAGAAAAGAAAAAGTAAAAGAAAAGAAAAAAATATATCCATGAAAAATGCCCTGGATCTGAGTAAAGTTGGACTTGCTACTCTTGAAAAGTGATGGGTTGTGCAGCATTATGGATGAAAAAGAAAGAAAAATTTTGAGTGCACAAAGTGCAAATAAAGGGGCAAAGTCCTCAGCTCAGAGAAATAACTCTCAAGGAAGTTGGGCAGAATGGAATTGAGAGAAACAACCCAATCCGACTGAGCAAGGATCTTATTCCACAACTCTTTTCTTCTCCATCGAATCAATCTAATCTCAAATACTAGCTGAGGCAGAGAAGCTCCAGGAGGGCTGATGTGAACTCTTAAGTGAGCTATGATTTGTGCACTAATTTCTTGCCATAAGCCCTTACAATTAGGAAAGATATATCTCTACACTAATCTTTTACATGATGGCTGTTTAGCATGAGACATTACATCTTCTAGTCCTACATTTAGAGTAATTTTTATTGCTAAGAGACTAGCAATGTTCAAGTAGGAGGGAGTGATAACTACAAAAATTTAGCGTTTAAATTTCATACAGTAGTTGAGTTTAGACACCCGTTGTCTATAAATAATATACATTTGAGTTTAATTTTCATTTCATCCCTAAATAGGTTTTTGAGCATATTAGTTTTGGAAGAAACACATAGTAGATTCTCATTTAATAAATTCAATACATTTTGAATAGTTTGATTAATAAAAGATTTCTTTTTACATATACATTGTACATAAATAATCATTAGTTTATAAACATCTTTTAATTCTTGCAAACATTAATATGTAAATAAATCAAATTTAAATAAATTTAACCCACCCAATCCATTAAATAAATAAATTGTTTTTTAAATAACCCACCACACCCACGCACTCCACTTAACTTTTTTTTCCTTTCTTTCTTCCCCACCAGGGCAACATAAGCAGCTGAAAGCAGGGTGCGGCCGGATCGTTGGGTGCGAAGCATGCTGATGCAACTGGAGCTCTGGCGGGAGGCGCATCTGGCATGTGGAGGCGGCCTGTTGGGGCGCATGCGAGGTGGTGGTGGTGCTCTGCTGAAGCTGGTGGCTGCCGTGCGCAGCACCTGATGTACGACTGTGGCGGTGCAGCTGGAGCGCGATGCAGAAGTGGAGGCGGGCTGCAGTGCTGACGTGTGCACGTCAGGCAGAGGAGCTGCGGCGTGCGCGGCTAGGGTGCGTACGGCTGGAGGCAATTCCGTGCAGAGGCGGGAAGAGGTGCGCAGCGGCTGGAGGCGAGGTGCGCAGCGCAATGGAGGCAGCGCGATGGTGCTGTGCTGCTGTGGAGGCGGTCCTGGGTGCGATGCGGCGGTGCGAAGCAGATCGGCCCGTGCGAAGCAAAGGCTCGTGAGGAGCTTGTGTGAGGCCGGAGGCTGGTACGTGCGGATCAGAGGCAGGAAGAGGAGCTAGAGCGTGGCGATTTGGGGCATGCAGAGCCTGCGCCTGGAAGGTTCGAAGGCGTCTATATAAGGACCCCAAGGTCCTCAGAGGAGGGAATTCAGATAGTTGGGTGGTAGTGGTAGACATTTGAAATTTTCTTTTCTGTGAGAGTTGCTGTGTGAGAGATCGAGTGCTTCCATTTTTTTCTTTCTTCTGTAAGGTTCCTTTTCTGAGTTCAACATTTTAGAGGGTAGAGGTTCAGATTTTTTGGGGTTTTTCTTTGCTGTAAGGGAATCAGAGTTCATCTCTAGTTGTTCAGAATTTTGGGTTGTTCAGAATTTTTTTTGGATTCTTCTTCTTCCATTCTTTCTGTTCAGATCTGGGGGATTTCGGCTACTGCTAAGTGATCCAGGGGCGCTTCTTCTTCTCCCTTCTTCTGTGCGAAATTCCAGGGGTTGCTAGTTCCAATTTCTTCCTCTCTTATATTGTTGCAGGGATTGGGCGCTTCTTCTTCTCCCCTTCTTCTGTGCGAAATTCCAGGGGTTGCTAGTTCCAATTTCTTCCTCTCTTATATTGTGCAGGGATTGATGTTTTCTTCTTTTCTACTGTTCGGCTGCAGCAGAGGGTGATTGCATTTTTGTTGGATTATTTTCTCACTTCTGTTGTGAGTTTTCTTGGTTTGATGTCAGAGCTGGGAGGTTCTCTTCTTCGGTTCAGTTGTTGGGTGGGATAGTTAGACTAGTTTTATTTCTCTTCTTCTGTAAGGTTTGAGCAACTACTTCTTCTGTGAGATTTGGGAGGGGTTGGTCAGCATGTTTGGATTGTTCTGCTGCTCGGAGGGCGATTGCAATTGTTTGGGTTTACTTCTTCTTTGATGCTGGTTGTGCTGGGGAGATCAATTCCAAGAGCTGCTGGGAGGGGGATCGATGGCTTCTTCCTTTCTTCTGTAAGCGACTGGTGAGGACGATCCGGACGACTTCTTTCTTTCTTCTGGGAGGGTGATGGCGTCCAGAACACTTCTGGAAGTAGCAGAGATCAATCAGAATTTGAGAGACCAGGGAGCTCAGCTCCTCTTCTGATTTTATTGCTTTGAATTTTCTATTTCGTTAGTGTTTTGTTTCTTCCTTCTAGACAGATTGGGAGTTGACGTTGCAGTTTATATTACTTTTATTGATTTAGTCTTTATCCCTCGAGCTGTGAGGTTATAGTTATCTGAATTTTTTTTTTTTTACAATTCATATTGTGAAGGATGCTTAATTTGATTTGTCATCAAGAGTTTGTAGTTCAGTTTTAATGCATTTAGAAGTTTTAGTCTTGTTGTGCTTATTTGAATAGTATCGTAGATTCCTGTTCTTATTCTGTCCGATCTTTGAGCTGTGAGATTAGTGATTTGGTGCTTGTGGAGAGTTAATATTGTTGACTAGTGATTTGTGCTTGTGGAGAGTTTAATATTGTTGACTGTTTCTCCCCTAAGTTGTAGGGGTAAATTGGCTTGAGATTTTCTATTGAGATTTTGTTCTGTCATCCTTTTATTTCCTTGATTTTAGGCATTTCAGAATTAGATTTGCATCTGTGTAATCTTAGTTTAATTTCTATTTCAGATTTTTGTCTACCTGTTTGATCCCTCTATTGAGAGGGTACAGTGATACCACTCTTTTGTTTTCATTCTATTTGTTCTTTCATTAGTTTGATCTGTCAAGATTGTGAGGGATTCGGTCAGTGCTGTTTACATATTCACTTTTAATGCATTGTCGATAAGTGTTCCAAAAAGCAGTTTCTTAAGTCAAATTCTATGTCGCCTCTCTATGGATATGACATGTTTCTCACCACTTTATTAGTTCATTTTTACTATTTACCTTTGTGAGACAGTTTAGAGAAGGTGAGCATATTGATTCGTGCACGGAACTCTAGACAATGGAAGTGTACAATCAACAATGCTGCGTTCAACCCACGCATGGGATCTCTTCTAGGAGTTAAAGAGTTCATGGGACTCAAGGAGACAACCACACTGGTGGTTGTCATTCTCCAAAGGTTGCCCGACGTGGGCAACCGATTCCTTTAGTTAACATCTCCCACTTGCCTACAGAGGGCAAAATAAAATGTCAGTTACTCATTAAGAGCAATTCATCTCTAGAGACTGCTTCTTAATCTTTCATACGGCGAATGAGATGAGCGACCTTATGCAGAGGGCAAAATAAAATGTCAGTTACTCATTAAGAGCAATCATCTCTAGAGACTTGCTTCTTAATCTTTCATACGGCGAATGAGATGAGCGACCTTATGAGAGTCAATACTACAGATGAGTAGTGACGTATTAAATTATCACCAAAACTAATAGATCACAATACTCTAAAGAAATCTCGTAGTACCCTAGATATCTTCAATATTCACTAGCTTTGACATCTTGGATCTCTTAAGACTAACGACATCAAAACTCGAATGTTTTGTACTCATGACTTTATCACCACTAAGTCGACAGAGCCCCTCAAGGTATGAGTCACAAAACATGGTGCAATATTTAGATGTCTTTCCTGAGTTCTTATGTCAATTCAATTAGTCATGACCACTTTCCTAGTCATGTCCCGCTGGACTGTATCAACCATAGCCCTAAGGAGCATGCTAAAGTAGAGACGTCAAGTTTTCTTTTCATGACATAGATCTCAAGTCCTAAGGGTATAAATGGATCAATAAATTAAGATCTAAGAGCTCACACAATGATGAAGTAGAGATCCCAATCATCATTCTCTTTAACGGCCGTCTTACGCACATGTGGTATGAGCCACATGCTATGGCATTCTTCCATCATTATGGGCGTGTCACATATAACAGAATAAAAAAACACATATCCTGTGATCGATCCAGAGGGATCTATCTTAATTCAATTTAAGGCGACAATAAAAAGAAAAATACGCCTAGATATAAATTGTCTCATCTTGCTCGCTTTCTTAGCGCCAAAGGCAAATGACCCATGTGAGGGGGTCCATTCAGAGCCTAGTGACACTTTTCTTAATGTGTAAAGTATTCCACCCATAGACACACGTAAGGAAGGAAAACATAATAATAAAATTGTCAATAATAATTATGTACATTACAATTTACACAATCCTATAGTTTTAATATGGGTTACAAATGCCTCCCTCAAGATTTCTTTAGTTAGTGGATCTACCAACATATTGTGAGGATCTACAGCGACCCAAGATCAAGAAAACGAAGCGAAAAATAGATTTAAAATTTGATCTCGATCCGTTTTGGGATATGTAAACCAGATTATCGGATAGTTAAAATCACATTGCGCGGAATCGGATCCACGTTCGTGCGATTCCGTGGAGGTGACGCCACAAGCCGTTCAGCCGTTTAGCTGTCCGGCCTCTAGCGGTGTCCACGCGGTCTTCCTCGCGACGATCCATGTTCGCTTCCTCGGGTTCCGCAATGCTCGAACACAGAGCTTGGATCCGTGCCGATCTCGTGGAGAGAGAGAGAGAGAGAGAGAGAGAGAGAGAGAGAGAGAGAGAGAGAGAGGAGAGAGAGAGAGAGAGAGGGAGAGAGAGAGAGAGAGAGAGGCGGCCAGTGGAGCCCTGATGCTTGGCCAGGGTTGTCCCACATCATTATATAGAGATGATAGTTTTTCACAAAAAACCCCTGATCTTTATATATTTTAGACCGTCGCCTGAAAACCTATTGCGTGTGACCCTCTAGGCCCAAGTACCAATCAACTTAATGACCCAATAAACTAGTAACACTTACTAACTTGATTATTAGTTATATCTCATATTAGCTAATTAATAATCTGAATCAACTTTATCTAGCCGACTCAGCTGGGCCTCCGAACATGTTGGGTGCCAAGCATACCATGTGAACCCGGAAGGTATTAGGGTTCTGCAACCCTCACAAAGAACCTTTCCGTCATCATTACCGTGTAGATATAATCTCTCATTTGCACAATACTCTTGGAACAACTTAGGATATAGTATACTGTCAAATCCTAACTTGTTGTCCCACTGGGATCCGATGCTTTAGATTAATATCAAAAACTCCCTTTTTGATATTTTGTCTGCCCTGGCTAGGGACTCCATTACTTCGTTTCCTTGAGTATTCTCCTTCTGTGTACCGAAGGCAAATGATCCCTTGTCAACCACTCAATCCCCTTCGAAGGTCTTCCGCTGTATCCAAACTTTGAGTATATGGAATCTCTTGGATAGAGATTCTTAGGCCAAGCTCAAAACACATAAGTCCACCAACAAGGTGTCTTTGGTGTCTCAGGTCTAAAGACCATCTACACAACTGTGACAATCGAATCTTTCTGGTTGACAGTTATGTACAATACCATCCAGTGATTCTATTGGATTAGTTTAGTGAACTCTTTCTCTAAAGAGCACCTATTGTTTCTCCTTAGTGTGTCCACACACATGACTATGAGATCTGTCATCCTCATCATATAAGCAGGAGTAAACAATACTATTCTAACTGGATATCTGATGTCCTTCTCAGGTATCGACCGAATAGGAACATTTAGAATATGTGTTTATTGAGTGAGTAGTCTCATTAGTATGATCACACATCATAGTCTACTCACTATTGCACATGTTCATGAACTTTATTATAATACAAACGTAGTAAAATAATAAACAAAAGTCATTTTATTAATAACTGAACAAAATGATACAATATCAAATTGGCTTGTTGTCCACCCAAGACTAACAATCTCCCACTTGGACTAAAGCCAATCACCTTTATGCACTAATACCATAGTTATCAGGTGACGCTCAAACACAATTTGAGCTAAAGGCTTTGTTAGTGGATCTGCTACATTGTCAGCTGACGGAATCGTTTCCACCACAACATCTCCTCTGACAATTATTTCTCTAATCAGATGAAAGCGCCTCAGAATGTGCTTAGACTTCTGATGAGACCACGACTTTTTAGCTTGTACAATAGCCCCATTGTTGTCACACAACAGTGGGATGGGATGTGAAATAGAAGGAACGACGCCAAGATCGGTGATGAATTTCTTCAACCACACTGCTTCCTTGGCGGCTTCAACTGCAACAATATACTCAGCTTCAGTCGTCGAATCTGCAGTTATTTCTTCCTTGGAACTCTTCCAACAAACCGCACCTCCGTTTAAAGTAAAAATAAATCTAGATGTAGACTTGCTATCACCTGGGTTTGACTGAAAACTCGAGACAGTGAAGCCTCAGAGTTTCAGTTCTCCTCCTCCATAAACCAGAAATGTATCCTTAGTCCTTCTCAAGTATCTTAGGATACACTTCATAGCCTTTCAGTGCTCCTAACTTGGATTAGCCTGAAATCTGCTTGAAACACTTTGAGCATAAGCTACATCAGGTCTTGTACATAGCATGGCATACATGATAGATCCTATGGCAGAAGCATAAGGAACTCTATCCATGACTGTCCTCTCTTCAGGAGTCTTAGGAGACTGTTCTTTAGAGAGATGAATTCCATGTCTCACTGGTATGAGTCCTCTTTTGGAATTCTCCATGCCAAACCTTTTGACAATGGTATCTATGTACATAGATTGGGTTAAACCAAGCATCCTTTTTGATCTATCCCTTAGATCTATATTCCCAATACGTAGGATGCTTCTCCCAAATCTTTCATGGAGAAGTTCTTTGACAGCCAGATCTTTACAGAGGATAACATTGCCACATCATTCCCAATGAGTAGAATGTCATCTACGTAAAGAAGTAGAAAGGTGACAACACTCCCACTTGTTTTTTTATACACACAAGGTTCATCCTCATTCTTAATGAAGTCATAAGATTTAATGGCCTCATCAAATCTTATGTTACAGCTCCAGGGGGCTTGTTTTAATCCATATAAGGATCTCTGTAGCTTGCACACTTTGTCTGGAAACTCCTTAGATGTGTAACCCTATGGTTGTATCATATACACCTCTTCTTCAAGGTTCCCATTAAGGAAGGCGGTTTTCACATCCATTTGCCAGATTTCATAATCATAGTGTGCAACTATGGCAAGAAGAACTCTAATTGATTTTACCATGGCAACTGGGGAAAAAGTTTCGTCATAGTCAACTCCTTATCTTTGATGATAACCTTTCGCCACTAGTCTCGCCTTGTAGGTATCAATTTGTCCATCAGCACCGATCTTTTTCTTAAAGATCCACTTGCACCCTATAGGTACAACACCCTTAGGTACATCAACTAAGTTCCAAACTTTGTTCGTGTACATGAACTGTATCTCAGAGTTCATAGCCTCCTGCCATTTCCCAGCTTCTGGCTTTCAATGGCCTCCAGGTAAGTCATATGATCATCATCCTCATGGTAGGGTACTTTCGAGTCACCTTCATTAATATGTCCTACATATCGTGCTGGTAACTTTGTCACTCTACCTGACTTGCGTGGTTCATTAGTGTGTATATCAATAGGATCACGAACCAACACCTCATTCTCAAAGGCAGTGTTGACTTGTGGATCTAGAATCTCTTCCAGTACTACTTTACTCCCACCATCTTCTTGAAGAAGATATTCCTCCTCCATAAAAATATCTCTCCTGGCAACAATCACCTTTTGTTCCTCAGGATAGTAAAAGTAATATCCAAATGTATCCTTTGGATATCCAACAAATCTACACTTACGAGTCCTAGATTCTAGTTTGTCTGGATCGTGCCTCTTTACATGGGCTGGACAACCCCAGACTTTAACATGCTTAAACTCTGGTTTTCTACCCTTCCATATCTCATATGGTGTTGAGGCCACAGACTTACTAGGCAACTTATTCAACAAGTAAGCAGTTGTCTCAAGTGCATATCCCCAGAGAGACACTGGCAATTCTGAAAAGCTCATCATTGATCACACGATGTCTAACAAAGTGCGATTTCTCTTTTCCGATACGCCATTCATCTGTGGTGTATAAGGAGGGGTAAGCTGAGATAGGATACCATTATCCTTCATGAACTGTGTGAATTCTGTACTTAAGTATTCTCCTCCTCGATCTGATCGAAGAGTCTTAATGCTCTTTCCTGTTTGCTTCTCTACTTCAATTTTAAATTCTTTGAACTTCTCAAAAGCTTTTGATTTGTACTTCATCAAGTACACATATCCGAATCTAGAGAAGTCATCAATGAAGGTAATGAAGTAAGAGAAGCCACCCTTGGCTTGTGTAGACATAGAGCCACATACATCTGAATGTATAAGCTATAATGTCTCCTTGGCACGTTCTCCATGTCCAGTAAATGGAGATTTAGCCATTTTACCCATGAGGCAAGACTCACAAGTTGCAAATGATTCATAATCAAATGGACTCAAATATCCATTATTATGCAACTTTTGGAGTCTACCTTTGACAATATGTCCAAGCCTACAATGCCACAAGTAGGATTGATTCACATTGTTCTTGCTCTTCTTAAGAGCCACATCAAGATGGAGATCATGATAAGAAACATCTAATAGATATAAACCATTGACCATACTCGCAGTAGTAATCAAATTATTACTGAGATAAATGGAACAACATTTGTTCTTTATTGTCAACGTATATCCAACTCTGTCTAAACATGAAACAGAAATGATGTTCTTTATTATGCTAGGAACATAATAACAATTTTCTAAAGATAAAATATCTCAAGATGGGAGCTTAAGGTTCATTGTCCCCACAGAACTTGCCGCAACCTTTGCACCATTTTCTAGCCTTAACTCCACCTCATTCTTGGTCAGCTTCCTTCTACTTGTCAGCACCTGCAAATCATTGCAAAAATGGGAAGCACATCCGGTATCTAATACCCATGATGTAGAATCTCTAACTGACAAGTGTAACTCTATCATATAGATACCTGAAGCTTTACCTTGCTTCACTGTGCCCTGAGCTTTGTCCTTGAGGTATTGCCTGCAATTCCTCTTCCAGTGACCTTTCTGGTGACAATAGAAGCACTCGCCCTTTTCATCTCCTGTGTCCTCCTTTTTCTTCTGAGCTGGCTTTGTCTTAACATGCTTCTTTTGATTTCCTTTCTTAAAGGATTAAACTACCTTCCTCTTTTGTTGGTCTTACCAACTAAAAGGACTTGAGGTTTTTCCTTCTGAAGGTTTCCCTCAGCAGTCTTGAGCATGTTAAGCAACTCAACTAAAGTGACCTGAATCTTGTTCATGTTAAAGTTAACAATGAACTGAGAGTATGAGTCTGGAAGTGATTGCAAGATGAGGTCTGTGCTCATTTCCTTGGGGAGTTCAACCCCAAGCACAACTAACCTCTCAATCCACTCTATCATCTTCAATACATGAGTCTTAACTGAAGATCCCTCATCCATCCTTGCTCTGAATAGACTTTTAGATATCTCATATCTTTCAATTCTGCTCTGCTTAGCAAATAGCTCCTTCAAATGGAGCAAGATGGCTTTGGCATCCATGTCTTCATGCTGCCTCTGCGACTCATTTCTCATTGAGGCAAGCATGTAGCATTGTGCCATGGTGGAATCCTGCTTCCACTTCTCATACTCAATCATCTCTCCTTCAGGGGCATTTGATGCTGGCTCAGTAGGGGCCTCACTATCCAAAATATAGGCAATTTGCTCAGACTTGAGGACAATCTTAAGGTTTCTGAGCCAATTGGAGTAGTTAGGCCTGTCAAACGATTGGCATCCAATATGCCACGTAACGGATTTCCTGATGACATTTTAGCCTATAGGAGATAAAAGAAATATAATTAGAAGATGTTCAGTTATTATTAAAAACAAGATATGGTCTTTAATCTAGTTTAAACTCCCACTATTTTTTGACGAACTGCACATCCCTCAAATATGCAGAATGGGAGATGCCGACAATCTCCTAGTGAGGATTAGAATGTCAATGATTCATACCATGACTTTGCGTATAGCACAACAAGTCATGACACAAACAAAGAGCACCCATCTCATGGCACTTGCAACCCTTTGCAATATCTGATCAAAATTCGGTCCCTGCATCTTTAATGGCCTTGTGGATAGCACAACAAGCCATAAAGTGTGGTCTAAGCTTTACCATCGTTGCTTAATGAGGATAGATTAGGATGTAGCCCTTGTGGATAGCACAACAAAACTACACCGTGCCTCTACCTTGTTTACATGCATCCATATGCAATAGTTTAAAACTTATTTCACAATTAAGTGGGCCTTGTGGATAGCACAACAAACCCACCCAAATGTAATTTAAGTTATAAAACTATAACGATGGAGGACCACGCAACTATATCTAAAATATATGTGCTACGGCTTAGAATTTTGATAGAGGATTTTGAAATGTTTTTATCTTGGTCTCGTCCTAGGTGGTAGATATATATATATATATATATATATTCCATAATATTATAAATACTATAATCTAGGACATCATAAAAATAATTTACATCCTATACAAATTAGTGTGGTCATGGATATTGCATAAGCTTGACTGGAGCCAAAACAGTCAAACTACCGCTACAATACCAATATAACACTTATATTGGTAAACCTGCAAACACATTAGCATTAGTGAACTTGTTCCAACACCTTATTTTGCTTCAGTAGAGGATCATCCTCGCCATCTAACGTTCCTTACGAACAAAATTACATCAAATAAAAATTGCATGTACATTTTGTATAAGGAGAAGCCTTATGGCGATTACATCATGAGAGGGAGATAGAAATACATTGGAATGTGAGAGAGAGAGGAGGTTCGCAGACCTCAAATTAACCATTAATTTACAAATATCCCACATTCACATATAAATTAAAATCAATCACATCATCACATGACAAGATAAAGCAAACATTCATGACCATAAAAACTTTTATTCATTCCACACATGGAAGAGCACATCACATTGCTAAATAAAAGTTTTAAAAATATATAATTTTGGTTTCAAAAATCTAGGTCCAATCAAAATTGGATTATTCGATAATTTTGAAAATTAACCTTTTAACATGCTTTAATCTCCATTACAAAACTGTAACAATAAAAGCATGAGCAAACAATCTAAAATCATTTAATTAAAGAGTTATTCCATGCAAAAGAATTTCTGAAATAAAAAATTCAACAATTAAATTATTACTTTCAGGGCCGCCTGGGTCAGGCTGGACTCGGTCCGCCAGGGGTGGCCGGCCTTGCTCGCGTGAGGCCCGCGCTGGGCCGTTCGGCCCTGTCCCGCCCGCGTGCAGCTAGGGAAACCCTAGCTGCAGCGGCGCGCACGGTGCCTGCCTTGCCCAGGGAAGGCCCACCCCCCCTCCCGAAGGCCACCGTCGCGTGGACCTAGTTCGGCGACGGTGTGGCGCCCATCCGGTGCTGCCGGATGGGTTCGCCGTGGTGGCGACGCTTTTTTTTTTTTCCCTTGGTGTACTGCTCTCAACCCCCTCCTCATTTGCCGGATCCAATCCAAAAGGAAGAAGTATAGGAGCAGAGCAAAAGAATAAAAAAAAGGGTTGCTGGCGTTCAATCTGGTTCGAACCAGATCCAGCATCAATCTCTCCAACCATTTGAAGAGATTGCAGCAGTCCAAGAAGGAGACCAAATATTTTTTGCATGGAATAAAAAAAAAAAAAATCTTAAATCCCAAACCAGATGTAGATCGCAGTGGAACCTGGCTCTGATACCACTGTGAGGATCTACATCGACCCGAGATCAAGAAAATGCAGTGGAAAATAGATTTAAAATTGGATCTCGATCCGTTTTGGGATATGTAAACCAGATTATCGGATAGTCAAAATCACCTTACGTGGAATCGGATATGCATTCGTGCGATTCCGTGGAGGTGACGCCACAAGCTGTTCAGCTCTCCGGCCTCTAGTGGTGTCCACACGGTCTTCCTCGCGACGATCCACGCTCGCTCCCTTTGGTTCCGCAATGCTCGAAAATAGAGCTTGCATCCGTGCCGATATCCACGACATACGTGGTGCAAGAGAGAGAGAGAGAGAGAGAGAGAGAGAGAGAGAGAGAGAGGAGAGAGAGAGAGAGAGAGAGAGAGAGAGAGAGAGAGAGAGAGAGAGAGAGAGAGAGAGAGAAGATGAGAGAGAGAGAGAGAGAGCCCTAATGCTTGGCCAGGGTTGTCCCACCACATCATTATAGAGATGATAGTTTTTCACAAAACACCTTTGATCTTTATATATTTAGACCGTCGTCTGAAAACCTATTGCGTGTGACCCTCTAAGCCCAAGTACCAATCCAGTTAATGGCCCAATAAACTAGAAACACTTACTAACTTGATTAATTAGTTAATATCTCATATTAGCTAATTAATAATTTGAATCAACTTTATCTAGCCGTCTCAGTTGGGCCTCCGAACATGTTGGGTGCCAAGCAACACCATGTGAACCCGGAAGGTATTGGGGTTCTGCAACCCTCACAAGGAACCTTTCCTTCATCAGTTACCGTGTAGATATAATCTGTCATTTGCACAATACTCTTGGAACAACTTAGGATATGGTATACTGTCAAATCCTAACTTATTGTCCCACTAGGATCCGATGCTTTAAATTAATATCAAAAACTCCCCTTTTGATATTTTTTTCTGCCCTGGCCAGGGACTCCATTACATCGTTCCCTTAAGTATTCTCCCTCTGTGTACCGAAGGCAAATGATCCCTTGTTGACCACTCAATCCCCTTCGAAGGTCTTCCGCTGTGTCCGAACTTTGACTATATGGAATCTCTTGGATAGAGATTCTTAGGCCAAGCTCAAAACATAGAAGTCCACCAACAAGGTGTCTTTAGTGTCTCAGGTCTAAAGACCATCTACAGAATTGTGACAATCGAATCTTTCTGGTTGACAGTTAGGTACAATACCATTCAGTGATTCTATTGGATTAGTTCAGTGAACTCTTACTCTAATGAGCACCTATTGTTTCTCCTTAGTGTCTCCACACAAATGACTATGAGATTTGTCATCCTCATCATATGAGCTGGAGTAAACAATACTATTCTAACCGGATATCTGATGTCCTTCTCAGGTATCCACCGAATAGGAACATTTAGAATATGTGTTTATTGAGTGAGTAGTTTCATTAGTATGATCACACATCATAGTCTACTCACTATTGCACATGTTCATGGACTTTATTATAATACCAACATAGTAAAATAATAAACAAAAGCCATTTATTAATAACTGAACACAATGATACAATGTCAAATTGGCTTGTTGTCCACCTAAGACTAACACATATGACATGTTGAAATGTGTCGGAGAACCACTAACTTCTTTGTAACTAAATCCCGAATGTAGTGATAACGAATGTCAATTTGCTTGGTTCGTCCATAGTATTTTGGGTCCTTAGCATAAGCCAAGGCCGATGTGTTATCAACATATAGCACCACCACCTCCTTTGATAAATTTGTCATGGCCAATCGTTGTAGGAAACTTTGCAGCCAAACAACCTCTTGACATGCAGCAGAACAAGCCACATATTCTGATTCCATGGTTGATAAAGCGATGCACGTTTGTTTCTTGCTATACCAAGAAATGGCCCCTTCTTTTTTTTTTTAAATTAAAAGTGGTCCTCAGAAGCTTATACTAGGAGAGTGCACCTTCCCCCAGGAGGGGAGAATGTTCCCACTCCACCAGTAATGCTCCTGGGCCGATGATTTATATAAACATGAAAATTACAACCACCTAGCCGATCAAGATATCCTAACATGAAAGAGCCCGGTTTTATCTAAAACCAGGGGACCTTTACAAATATAGGGAACACTACTAGACCCCCCAAAAACATTGTTCTCCCTAGATAGACTGTCACTCCCCGACGCGGAATATCGAACGCCAGGCAGTTGCAAGTAAACGGGTATATAGCAAGCACTAGACATCAAACCATTGCACAATGATTAATACTAAAGATAATCCTTCTCATTAATAACTTTCAAATGTCTAGTTGCAACCACTACTATCAGAGCCAATCTATAGGGCCCAATTACATTGAAATAAAAGCAAGAGACTGACTAAGACTCTAACATATTGCTAGGACACTAGGGTACTCGTGACGTCACTCCTGGTCGTTCCCGTCCTCTTGAGTGTATAGTTCATCATCGGTCTCACCTGAGAACACAACGACAAATAACGCAGGGTGAGCGATAACGCCCAGTAGGACTTAAATCTCATTAGTCAAGCAGGCTTTAAATGATTAATGAATTAAAGGAGAGTAACTAGTGATAGAGCGAGAGAGTCAAGTAAAAGATAGTAGGATAGCACGTGAACGAAATAGTACAACTTTCCAAATATAGCAAGAGTGTCGAGTATAGCACAAAATAGTAAGATGGCCATAGTACAAATAGTACAAAGTATAGCAATAGCACAACAGGTATAGTATAGCACTTTTGTCAATAGACAACGAGAGAACATAGCACTTTTTTATTGTCATTTAGATAGTCGAGATAGATAGCACTCGAGTGTAATACCAAACACTCTGATCATTTAACTCACATGGGCACTAGCACTTTCGGGTGCATTCCCAAGACCAGATCGAGCCATCTATATATTGCCAGACATCGGTTATATTGTTTATCTTTAGACAATCGGTCAATAGCCAATATGGAGTACCAAGAAATAGATGAGAGCACTAGATGAATAGACGAGATAGTAGAGTGAACATGAAAAGATGAGCGAGTAGAGCATAGATGAGAGCTAGTGGACATTGCAGATAACACGTCGAGTAAACATGCGTTAGTAACAGTTGCACAACACGTACACGTGGTGTTGGCAGTCAGGTGGAACTCACTACCTTTCCGCTGGCCATGTTACGCACAGGTCCAGAGGTCCGGCGTGATTCACAAACTTCTAATGGCCGTTTGGATCTTATCCCTAAAGGGTATCATAGATGTTAGGGTACAATCGGATCGTGTGGGAATCCATGGACAGAGGAGACTTACGAAGGCCTTGAACGACTTACTAGTCTGGTAGAAGGAGTATCACGGAGAGTTCGTCCAAGTGAAAGTGTATATAGAAACAAGTGCTCGACGATCTAGAGGAGTTCTAGAACAGTGGAGTGTCGGTATCGGTGTTCCAAAACATCGCGAGAAAATGTACACAAGTACATTTAAGAATGAGACAATTTAATGACATAAATTACCAGAAGATTTATGTAACATGTTCATGCCAATTAAGCCATATTTAGATGGTCAAAGTGTGTGTAAGTGTCATGAAATTTGTAGATAGAAAAGTTCATGTGTATGTATTTTAATCACACATAAATATTTAATTTATAACAAGTGTAATCTTCTGTGTGTATGACTGTTAAACAAGAGTACAAGCATTGTGGAGAGTCAGAACATCAAAATTTGGGGTTTTTATGCAAAAAGGCCGGAACGCGATGCACCCTTGTAAGGGTCGCGACAGGGTTCAGGCAGATCATGACGGGGTCTTGTACAGGTCGCGATAGGCTTGGCTTTTTGGGCAGGCAGGTCGCGACGGGGTCATGTGAGGGTCGCGACGGGGTCAACAGACCGGGCAGCCAGATCGTGACGACCGGCCCTGTCGCGATCAGATCACGACATGATGCTCTGTCGTGATGCCCCTGTGAATGCGACCTATCGGGCTTTCGCGTTCACAAGGTCTGTGCCCGAGTCCGACAAGGAGAGTACAGTGCATTGGATTGCGGACCAGACTTTCCAAGTTTTGACATAGGGTTGTTCTAAAATTAAGAACAAATTGTACAGTATAAGAAAAATCACGAAACCAGTTTTAAACAGATCCAAACACATATGGGTACTTCTAGTAAATCAGAATCTGGAATCAACGAGAGTTTCAACATGGTTTAATAAAGAGTATTCATAATGAACATAGAACAAGGTATAGTTGGGATCAACGAATTAATTTGCATGCTAGGATGGATGGAAATTAGGGCTTTCAGAGGCAAAAGAAGCCTAACATCCATCAGTTCTTACAGTAAAAATCTCATGGCATGAGGATGAGTATATATGAAGATAGAAATTTAATAAGAGGGTTCGGGGTCATGAAGTTCACAGAACTTTGAAAATTGAGAACTAAAGATTTGCTCGATGGAAAAATATGAACATAAAGGGCTTTTGTTCCTGATGGACGAGACATCCTACAGAAAAATTTTCAAGGTTTATGCTCGTGAGAATGCCTACCTTTGACCCATTTTGTCTTCTAGGTTTAAGAACTTGAAGAACTCGGGGAAGACTTGAGGGTTCCTCCTTCTCCACGAATTCTCCCTTCCCTTGGCTCCTTCCCACGCCCAGCAATCCCTTGGCACGAGCTAGGGCCGGCCATGAGGGTTTTAAAGAAGTATTTAAGCATCTCCCCATTCTATTTCCTATTATGACTCTAATTCCTATTTATTCCAAATTTCCTATTTCCCTCTCCCCTTTTTAGGCATGAGATCTCCTAATTGGGTTAGGATGGGAGCGAATTTCATGGCCAACCCATTAGGGTAGGTTTAGGAATCCCAATCCAACTCAAACTTCCTTTTTTAATGCATTAAATACCCCTTTTATAATTAAGCATTATTTAGATACAAATTTAGGGTATTTTTCTATTATTTCCCTTTTAAAAATTTCTATTTTGGCCCACTGAATTCTATTGGGTCAATTTAATAAGGCCCATTACTTCTTTTCTTTTAATGGGTTTTAGTAAATTCTCTTTCCATTAATTTCCTATTTAATTTATTTTCTTTTATTTGATTTTTTAATAAATTTAATTAATTTTCTTTCTATATTATTAAATTTTTATTTTTTATTAAAAAAATCCAGGTTGCTACATCCTCCCCCTCTTAAAAAGAATTTGGTCCCCAAATTCATATGATCGTAAGGGAGGAAATGTCTTACCGAAAAGATCGGGGTAGTTCCGTCTGATGATTCCTTCCGGTTCCCATGTGGCTTCTTCCATTCCGCGATTATTCCATAAGACTTTAACCACGTGGATGGGACGGTTCCTGAGCTATTGTACCTTCCATTCCAGTATCTTGACTGGCTTTTCTTCGTATGTCACATCCTTGTTCAGCACCAACTTCTCGTGGCGAATGATGTGGGTAGGGTCATAGATATATTTCCTGAGCATGGAGACATGGAACACATTGTGTACACATGCCGATTCGGTGGCAGTGCCAGTCGGTATGCAACCTCACCAATCCTTTCGAGTACTTCAAAAGGACCAATGAATCTAGGACTAAGCTTTCCTTTCACGCCAAATCTTTGGATGCCACGAGTAGGTGACACCTTCAAGAACACATGATCACCGACTTGAAATTCTAAGTCTCTCCTTCTTCTATCGGCATAGCTCTTTTGTCTAGACTGAGCAGTCTTAAGCCGGTCTCTAATCACTTGTATGTCCTTTGTGGTACGTTGCACCATGTCTGGGCCTAGCCACTGTTGTTCTCCAACCTCATTCCAGCATGCAGGAGATCTATAATTCCTTCCGTAGAGTGCTTCGAACGGTGCCATCTTGATGCTCGCCTAGTAACTGTTGTTATAGGCGAACTCGATAAGAGATAGGTGTTTGTTCCAATATCCTTGGAAGTCTATAATGCAAGCTCTCAACATGTCTTCCACTATTTGGTTGGTTCTTTCAGTTTGCCCACCGGTTTGTGGATGGAACGCAGTACTAAAGTTGAGTTTAGTACCCAGTGCACCTTGTAGTCCTTTCTAAAAATGAGATGTAAATCTCGGATCTCGATCCGAGACTATGGATGATGGAACTCCATGTAGTCTGACTATCTCGTTGACATATAGGGCAGCTAGTACCTCCACCGACCACTTACTCTTTATAGGCAGAAAATGGGCAGATTTGGTTAGTCGGTCCACAATGACCCATATGGCGTCGAGTCCACCACGAGTCTTGGGTAAACCCATGATAAAGTCCATGCCAATGCTTTCCCATTTCCATTCCAGAATATCTAGCGGTTTGAGTACACCAGCAGGGCGCAGGTGTTCCGCTTTTACTTGTTGGCAAGTAAGGCAGTGAGCGGCATGTTTAGCTACCTCTCTTTTCATGTTCGGCCACCAAAATGTTCTTTTCATGTCTTGATACATTTTGGTACCTCCTGGATAAATAGTGTACTTCGTCTTGTGAGCTTCATCCATTAGCTTCCTCTTCAGTTCTTCATTGTCGGGGACACATGTCCTCCCTTGAAAGACAAGCCTTCCAACTTCGGTCATAGCAAAGTCCGGTCTTTTGACTAGAGTTTCCTTGACGTGAACCAAGAATGGATCATCATCTTGTTGAGCTTTGATCTCCTCTAGCAGATCAGATTGAATCTTGATATTGGCAACCAAGACTCGATCATCCCTATGTTCAATATTTAAGTCTAACCTTGCGAATTGTTCCAGTAGTTGCATCTTGCCAAGGACTAGACTTGAGACAGACGCCATTGGCTTCCTACTAAGAGCATCAGCCACAACATTACCCTTGCCTGGATGGTATTGGATGTTGAAGTCAAAATCCTTCAGTTATTCTAGCCATCTTCTCTGTCTCATGTTGAGTTCTTTCTGGGAGAATAAATACTTCAGACTTTTATGGTCTGAGTAGACAGTGAACTTTTCTCCATAGAGGTAATGTCACCAGATTTTCAAGGCGAAGACCACGGCAGCCAACTCAAGATCATGCACAGGATAGTTGACTTCATGAGTCTTCAGTTGTCGAGAAGAGTAGGCGATGACTTTTTCCTTTTGCATCAGCACACACCCTAGCACAATCCTTGAGGCATCAGTGTAGACAGAGAAACCTTCTCCCTCTATTGGCAGAGCGAGAACAGGTGCGAAGTGTTGGATCTCTTATTTTGATGATACTCAAATATGATTCATTAATATACTGAAGTCATGCTTATTATGCTTAAATTTATATCTCACAATGTTTCCTTCATGTATAGTTCAAAGAAAAGGTCATATATGCTCAGTGGTGTCGACACAGTGCCTTTTGGTGTCGACACGAGTTCACTGTCCCAGAAGAAGAATTCTAAAGAAATGGCCAGTGGTGTCGACACAGTGTTCAGTGGTGTCGACACTAGTTGACTGTCCCAGAACCAGGATTTCAGTAAGTACCCAGTGGTGTCGACACAGTCCAGTTGTGTGTCGACACTAGTACACTGTCCCAGGAGCTTGTTTCTCAGCCAGGAACCTGTGTGTCGACACATAACAGTGTAGTGTCGACACAGTCTGGATAATTCTCCAGATCTAAAATTACCAAGGCACGTGGATAATTTTGGTAAGGGTTTTTTGGGCGGGAATTCCTATGCTCCCAATTCCCAAGATATTTTGTGGACCCTTGGGGCTATAAATACCCCTTTGCCACTTGGCTTTTGGAGAAGCATCCATCGGGACACACATCTGCTCTTCATGCTCCAGAGTATTCCAACCGACCTCTGAAGAAAGCTTCATCCTGGTGAACTGCTTCCGGATCTGAAGGAACAAAAGCTTTGAGCATCTTGGATAATCCAACTGAAGGAGAATTTCGAGCCATCAGAGTCTTCTTCCAGGAGCTGAAGCAGAAGAGTTGGTCCCCATTGCTCAAGCATAAACAGGGACATTCGAACTAGAAGCCTTCCATTTGCTATTGGTTGTCCAATCTGGTTCCTCATTCTTAAACTCATTTCATAATGTGTGCTTTGTGAAATTGGTGCAATCCTTGTGCCCAATTTCATGTGTGTGTGTGTGATTAGATCCGAGATTTCTGTATCTCAGAGTGTGTGTGTGATCCTTGTGATCTTTTTGAACTGGCAATATAAGCCACATTCGTGTGTGTGTGTGGATGGTGGATGTAGGATACACTGTTGTGTAATCCGAACCACCCTAAATCTCTCTGTTATTGTGGTTTGCTTATCTCTTGCATTAGATGCTTGATAGACTCGTTAGCATTTCACCATCTAACTGGTCTAATTTGTTTAGAAGAGACATTGATATTTAGATTTCATACTGAATTCAATTTCTCTAAGATCCTAATTGAAGTGAATTATAAAATTTGGAGAAATCTATTCAACCCCCCTCCCCTTTTAGATTTCCTATAGCAGTTTTTCCGCAACATTTCATTTGGTATTAGAGCAGGTTCTCTTTGCACTTTAAGTGTTTGATCTAACGATCAAGAGTTTATTGCTATGGAAAACACTAAGGGGTTTATTGCTGAGGGTCATTCAATTTCTAGGCCTCCTTTTTTCGATGGATCTGACTATGCTTATTGGAAAAACAGGATGCAAGTGTTCCTTAGAGCACAAAATTATGAGCTCTGAAAGATTGTCGACAAGGGACCTGATGAACTTCCTAAGGATGAAAGTCTATGGACCAAGGACCAGATCAACAAGTCCACACTCAGCTAGAGTGCCATGAACATGATGCAATGTGCCATCCATCCCAAGGAGTACTCCAGAGTCTCCTCATGTAAGTCTGCTAAGGAGATGTGGGACAAGCTACAGCTCATCTATGAGGGAACTTCTATGGTAAGAGAGACCAAGGCAAGTATCTTAGTTTCAGAATATGAAATGTTCAGGATGAAAAGTGATGAGACTATTTCTAAAATGTTTGCTAGATTCATACTTTTGGTTAATGGTCTTAGAGGTCTAGGAAAAGATTATTCTAATAGTGATCTTGTTAGGAAAGTTCTTAGATCACTTCCATCAGCCGGGCACACAAAAGCAACTGTAATTGAGGATTCAAAAAATCTGTCAACCATGCAACTGGATGAGCTAATAGGTTCACTCATGACATATGAGATAAATCTGAAAAGAAATGCATCTATGACTACATCTAAGAAACCTATTGCTTTAAAAGCTTCATCTAGTTCAAAAATTATTGCTGATCAATCTGATGAATATAATGAGTCTTCTGATGAAGAGAACAATGAAGAATTGGCCTTATTAACAAGGCAATTCAGAAAATTTCTGAGAAAGAAAGGGAAAGGTAAGTTTAAATCTTTTGTCAAAAAAGATGTTTTAAAGAAAAATGATTTAAAAAAAATGGAAACTAATAAAAAGACTGACATTATTTGCTATGAATGCAGGAAGCCAGGACACATGAGAGGAGAGTGTCCTGATCTGAAAAAGAAATTGAAAAATCAAATGTTCAAAAAGACAAGGGCAATGCTAGCCACATGGAGTGACGAGGATGAAGAAGATCAGGAAGAAAATGAATCAGAAGAAGAAGAAGTGACTTGTCTCATGGCAAGACATGATGAAAATAATGAGGTAAGTTCTTCATTTGAAAATTTCTCAACTGATGACTGGGAGGAAACTTATGCTGTTTTATTTGAAAAATTGTGTGAACTAAAGTCTGAAAATAAAACATTGAGAAGAAAAATTAACAACATAGTGCAAAGTCCACAAGATTTTGAGCAAACAAAAATGCTGACTGATGAAATCAATAACCTGAAAAAGGAAAAAGAATGTGTGAATGAACAACTTGATGTAATCAAGGAGAGATGTCGGTCAATTGAAAAAGAAAAATAGATCTTAATGAATGAAAATAAGAAACTCATAAATGAAAAAGAAGTGATGCAAGAGGAACTGAAAACTGTCCAAAAAGAACTGGATGACAAGAAAGAGACCTTGTCAAGACTTGTCAAAGACAAACAAAACCTAGATGCTATTTTAGGAGTTCGGATGAACCCTACCAAGCATGGTCTAGGTTATCAGTCTGAAAGTAATAAGAAAATTGGACAAACATTGATAACCTCATTTGTTCAAGAAAGCACTTCTTATGGTAATTCTGAAAAGAACTTCAAGGAAAAATCAGAAGCAAACTAAAAAAAAAAAAATTCAAAATCAGGTCAAAATTTTCAAAATGTAATTTAAACATGAAAAGGCTCAAGGTAAAGATCATCAGAATTTAAAATCCAGTTTAAGACCAACTTCAAATCCAAAGAACAACAAAAACTCTTCAGTTGATTCCAAATCATACATCAATAAGAATAAGGGTTTCACACCACAAAGAATCATGATGTGCACTATATGCAAGAAATCTAGTCACACTGATGAAAAATATAGATCAATAATGAATTCAAGGAAAATAAGGCAAATCTGGATTCCAAAACATCTTGTTACTGAGCTGAAACAACTGATGGGACCCAAAGCAATTTGGGTACCAAAATTCTCTTTCTAAATTTGTTTTGCAGGAATGTCTTACAGCCTACAAAAAGATAAATGGTACCTTGATAGTGGCTGTTCAAGACATATGACTGGAGATAAGGAAAAAATTTCAACATTGATTGAAAAAGATGGTGGACAAGTAATTTTTGGAGGTAAGAACAAAGGGCAAATCATTGGAACAGGAAGAATAGGTAAGAATCCTTCAAGCTCAATTGAAAATGATTTACTTGTTGAAGGTCTTGATCATAATCTCTTGAGCATAAGTCAACTGTGTGACAAAGGTCTTAAGGTAATTTTCAATTCTGAATCATGTGAAATTGTTGAAAAAGATTCTGGAAAAATAAAATTTCTTGGTCAAAAAATTAATAATGTTTACTTGGTTCATTTGAATGATCATCAACATGAAAATCTTTGTCTTGTTGCAAACCAGCATGATCTATTCCAACTGTGGCATAGAAGGTTAGGTCATGCTAGTGAAAATGTTCTGAATAAGTTGCTAAGATATTCTCTTGTAAATGGTTTACCAAAGATGAAGAAAAAGAAAAATGCAATTGCATGTGCTTCATGTGCCCAAGGTAAACAAACCAGGAAATCATTCAAATCTGTTGCACCCTTAATCACTTCCAAACCTTTTGAATTGTTGCATATGGACTTATTTGGTCCAACTAGGACACTCAGTCTTAGTGGACATAGATTTGGATTTGTGATTGTGGATGACTTTTCTAGATTCACATGGGTGTATTTTTTATCTCACAAGAGTGACACTTTAGAAAATTTCAAAGAATTTGTTGATAAAATTAAAAATGTAAAAATAAATAAAATCCACTCCATTCTTACTGATCATGGAGGAGAATTTGACAATAATTTATTTTTTGATTTTTGTAGGAATAAAGGAATTGATCACAAGTTTGCTTCTCCAAAGACTACTGAACAAAACGGAATTGTTGAAAGGAAGAATAGGACTTCAGTGGAGATGGCAAGAACATTGTTGATTGAAAGTCAGTTTCCAAGAAAATTTTGGGTAGAAGCCGTCAACACTTCATGTTATGTCCTCAACAGAGTAATGGTAAGACCAGTGCTTAAGAAAACTTCCTATGAACTTCTGAAAGGTAAGAAACATCACATTGCATATTTTAGAGTCTTTGGATGTAAAGTTTTCATTCATAATAATGACAAACATGATCTTGATAAATTTGAAAAGAAAAGTGATGTAGGCATCTTTCTAGGATATTCTGAAAATTTAAGGTCATATAGAGTGTTTAACAATGAATCAAACAGTGTGGAGGAAACTCCTCATGTCATATTTGATGAGAATATTGAAAAATCTATTGACCTTGATTTGTGCAGGAATCAAGAAGAAGATGTTGACATTCTCATAAAAGAAAAAGATCAATCTGTGGAGAATGAAGAGGTTGCTGAACCTGAAGCTGAGTTGACATCACAGGACATTGAGTCGACACCAGAGCAGGTAAGTACAACAACAAGAGGTAATTTCAAATACTTTAAAGACCATCCACTTGAGAATGTTGTTGGAAATGTTCATGACAGATTCCATACAAGATCTCATTTCAGAAATGTCATTGAACAAGATCATATGGTTTTCATATCTCAAATAGAACCCAAAAACATTGAAGAAGCACTAAAAGATAATTCATGGATAGAAGCAATGCATGATGAATTGAATCAATTCAAAAGAAATAATGTTTGGAGTCAAGTTCCCAAAAATCCTAAAAACTCAATAATTTGAACTAGATAGGTGTTTAGAAATAAATTGAATGAAGAAGGAAAAATTTTCAGAAATAAAGCAAGACTGGTTGCTAAAGGATATAATCAAGAACTTGGAGTTGATTTTGAGGAATCCTTTGCACCAGTAGCTAGATTAGAAGCAGTGAGAATTCTATTGGCATATGCATGTTCCAAAAACTTCAAATTGTTTCAAATGGATGTGAAAACTGCCTTTTTAAATGGTTACATAAAAGAAGAAGTGTTTGTTGCTCAACTTCCTAGATTTGAGGATCATGATAAACTTAAACATGTGTATAAACTACATAAAGCTATGTATGGTTTGAAATAGGCTCCAAGAGCATGGGATGACAGATTGAGCAGTTTTCTTGTTGGTAAGAATTATTCCAGAGGTAAGGTAGATCAAACTCTTTTCACAAAATCAGTTCACAGTCATATCATTGTAGTTAAGGTGTATGTGGATGATATTATTTTTGGATCCACTAATCCTTCACTCTGTGAAGAATTTTCAAATCACATGCATAGTGAATTTGAAATGAGTCTTATGGGAGAATTACAATTCTTTCTTGGTTTGCAGGTTAAACAACTTGAGGACGGGTTCTTTATAAATTAAGCCAAATATGTAAAAGAATTTCTCAAAAGATTTCACTTTGAACAAGCCAAACCAACATCAACTCCCATGAGTACAAGTATCAAATTGGACAAAGATGAAAAAGGTAATTTGGTTGATGCAAAGCAATACAGAGGTATGATTGGATCTCTTTTATATCTTACTGCAAGTAGGCCAGATATTCAATTTAGTGTATGTCTTTCTGCTAGATTTCAGTCTAGTCCGAAGGAAAGTCACTTGCTTGCAGTTAAGAGGATTTTTAGATATCTCTGTGGAACTTGTGATTTGGGGTATCCAGTTAGATGTCATGCTAATTTGATTTCATATTCTGATGCTGATTATGCTGGATGTAAGCTTGATAGAAAGAGTACTAGTGGTTATTGTCAATTCTTAGGAAATTGCATGATAACATGGACTTCCAAAAAGCAACACTCAGTTGCACTATCTACTGCAGAAGTAGAATATGTTGTTGCAGAAAGTTGTGCAACTCAAGTGTTGTGGATTAAAAGTCAATTACTTGACTACAACATTGATATTGGATGCTCATCTATTATGTGTGACAATACTAGTGCAATCAATCTTTCGAAAAATCCAATTCAACACTCTAGAACAAAGTATATTGAGATCAGGCATCATTTTCTAAGGGATGAAGTTGCAAGCAAAAACATTGAATTATAATTCATCCCCACTGAAAAACAAATTGCAGATATTTTCACAAAACCTTTGGCTGAAGACAGACTCACATCTCTGAGAAGAGAACTTGGAATATGCAACATGGAATAAGAACTGAAAAACTTTTTGATTCTTTATGCTAAGATTATGAGGTATATCAAATAGTGATTAGTGGAAGGACACGTTATGCTTGTTTGGAAGCTATCATTATGTGTTGAGAAAAATCCTCCGCCAAGTACCCATGATCTAAAATGTGTAAGAATCATTCAGTTTTTTTTTGAAATTATTTTTTTTAAAAAAACATTGCTGTGATTGATATTAATATGCCTGAAACATGATTGATCATGTATGTTTGTTTGATGAAATTGAGTGCTGAAATTGAATGTGCGTTGGTTGAATGCTGAATTTCGAATGCACATATTGAGGGGGAGCACCTCTGCTTGAGAAACAAGGGTAAGATATGAGATTTCAGTTCAAAAGAATCAAGATTGTTCACAAACTCTTTTGAGAGCAAGTTGCTGAAACTGATCAAGAAAATATTGAGGTGATGTGAGCCTTCTGTGAAACTTCTATCAAGTTCATGTTCATTCTTGAAGCCATCAATTCCTCAATTTCTAATTCATTAAATTCACTTGATCATCTTAATCACTCTTTCATTGAAGAAGGAATTCTTTACTTTTGATGAAAAATAGATGAGATCAATAACTCAGGGGGAGCTAAAGACTTCATTGCCACTTTCTCTCATTAAAACCCAAGTTAATTCAGTGTGTTGATGAATATCTAATACTTGAAATGTTCATTAATTCTTCTGAAGAAAATAAGGATTGGTTTCTTAATTGCTATAACATGTTCCTTCAGTCAACACTCTCTTTTACTTTGAATTCCTCAAGCAACTTGTTTTTCTTTTATGGACTTTTGCTCAATTGTGTATTGATCTTACACACTTCTTTTAAGACTGATAAAATGTAAAGTTGTGTCAAAAGTCTCAATGTTCATTTACAAGAAGATTTTCTGACAGAGCAATGGCATAACACTGAGAAACTGCACACCTTCACAAAAAGTGAAGTGCCATGTATGTCATGAGGTGCTGTGTTATCTCTGTTCTAAGGGGTAAAATCAAAATAAAAAGAACCAATGTCAACTGAGTAACTGGAAATATTGACGTCTGATAAACGTATATTTCCATGTAAAAAGATTTTCTTTCACCCCTTGAAACAGGATAATTAGTAAATCTTTAGTAGCCAGGGATTCTGATGTGTAAAAAGTATATATACTTGAGTGAAAAAGATTTACTATATTTGAATGTTCATTGCTTAAAAGTTAAAGAAAATTCAATCAAAGAAAATGAACAACTTAAACCTGAAATCAAATCTTTAAGAGTGTTTACTTTCAATATAAATTGACTTAATCCTAAAGAAATCACATTACTTTTGGTTAAGTGTAAAAGATTGAGACTGACTGTGTAGAAGATTTTATATCACTTTAGAAATCATTTCAATCCTTCAGGATTTCTTAATGATAAATTTCATGCCAGATATCTTTCAACCCAGTGAATAAATGATGGGAATATAATGAAAAATTGGAAATGATCTCTTTGACATTTTAAAATCCCTAAATAATTGATTTCAGATATGACTCATCATATTAGAGATATCCCTTCTCATTCCTATCTCAAATCTGACGATTTCTATCAAGTGAGGTCGACACACTCTTCTTGTGTGTCGACACCAAAAGCTTGTCAGGTCGACAGACCCTTCTTATGTGTCGACACACCTGGGCTTGACCGGCGGCTCATGTTTAGGGTATTTGGACCGAGGGTACATTTTATCCCCCATCTTGAGGGATTAAATCTCTTTTTCTATGCCCTAGGTCCCATATCGACCCTACCATTTATTTTTTGCACCCCACTTGAACTTTTCCCTCCTTCCAACCTCCAAGAACCGATCCCCTGTATTTCCGTTTCTTCTTCTCCAATCTTCCAGTCTTCTTCTCTTCTATTCCTTCCCTTCATCATGGATCCCAAGCAGACTCCAAGGAGAGGGGCAAAGACCAGGGCGGCTGCAAAAGGCATCATCATTGAAGAGCCTCAACCGGAGAGGAGAAGCAAATTTCGCCATGATCCGTCAAACAGAAAGGGTGGGGTCACTCCTTTAGGAACCCCATCTAAGACGGGAAGGGCATCTTCTCTAAGCAAAGGCAAGTCTCCCATGCCCTCTCGTCACCCTAGAAGGAAGCTTCTATTGGATTCTAGTGATTCTTCTGAAGAAGACTCATCCTCGGAGTCTTTTGACTCATCTGAGGCACAAGTAGTCACCCCATCCCAAGTTGTAACTGAAGGTCATTCTATTCTCAAGCCTAGAGCTGTGGCTTTAGATGATGAGGCTCTTGCAAATGCTTTTCCAGAGCTTATACCCTTCTTTCAGTTTCAAGGGTGGTTGAAGTTTATCTCAAAATTCAGAACTTTTTATCCAAGTTTAGTTCAAGAATTCTATTTGAACATGGTGGATGATCCAGAAGGTTTCAGGTCTGAAGTCAAGGGTGTATCTATCCTTTTCACTCATGATTTAGCTTTTAAGCTTTTTCACTTTCCAAATGATGGTGAGGATTGGAGTGATTTTGAATTCAATCTTCATGAAGCCTACACTTTGCTCACTGGTCTTCCTCATGATTCAATGGATTCAAGGCAAATCCATGTCACAAGATTCAATACCAACACCTTTTCTCCAGTTCTCCGTTTGGTACATGTAGTACCCCGGAAAATTCATTAATTAAGAATTATGGATAAATTGAAATTTATCAATTAATAAATTCAACTAGTTTAAAAGGTACGCATTATTATTACATGCATAGAAATCTATATAAAAATTCCATAAAAATAATAGTTACACTTTAAATAATATTCTCTAATGACCCATCATGAAATTTGGGCGTATAAAATCATTTGGACTTAGTTTAAGAATTTATGCGACTTATTAGCATAATTAAGGAATAAGTCGAAGAATCCATTATTTTATGATCCAAGGTGGATTATAAATTAAAATAAATATATTAGTAGACTTTAAATAATATGGGATGATAGTCTATTATGATATTTGGACCAATAGACAATCTTGGCCCATGAATAAATTATCTAATAAAAGGATAATTAAAAATCTATTAAGTAAAGTAAGTACATGGGTTGTACAATTAAGCTCACACGAGTTATTGGGCTAAGAGAAATAGCCCAAATGACGAAGATTAGAAATATTGGCATGAATAATATTTAATCAAATTAAAAATATGAAGTTACTTGAATAAGTGTGATAAATAGATTTAAATGGGAATAAATGGTGAATAATTGGAATTAAATCAATACGCATTAAGTTAAATTAGTAATGGGTTTTATTAATGATCCTAGCATAAAGTTTTGAGCTCAATTATGAAGAGTCCACCATGAGATGGGAGTTAAATAAGTGAAATTCGTACCTAAAATAATAATAAATAGAAAAGGGTTAAGATAATGATTATTTTAACTCTTACTTATCTTAAAAAGAGTCATAATCCTAGTCTAACCCAATAGGACTCTATCCTAATCTAAAATTGGGATTTAGATAAGAGACAATTGGGTTAAATATAAGAGACTCATATTAAATAGGTAAATTCGTAATTATATTATCTCTTAATTAAAAAATGGGTCATTAAAGTACTAATATGACCCATATATATATTAAAAAGAGTCATCATCCTATCCTAACTCATTAGTCACAAAATTTGATCTCTCCCTAAGCTAATTAGGGGATAATTACTAGAATAAGGGGAGATAAATGTAGAAATTCGGAGTTAATTATTAAATAAATTAAAAAGAGGTAAGATAATGACTAAACTAGCTTATAAATGTCCTTACAAGAGTCCTAAACCTACCCAAACCCTCTACCCACGAAATTAAACCTCTCCCCTACCCATTAGGTGGATAAATGGTAGAAAAATAGAGGATAATTGTGAATTTTCGAAATTTAGGAGAGAAGGGAAGAGTACGGAGTTGTGTGGACTCTATTACCACCCTATACACTTCTCATTTGACCCTATCAACCCCATTTTCGTGGCTGGAGCTCTGGAGCATGAGGAGAAGGGTTGGAGCAAGGAGAAGAAGAAGGTTGGAGCAAGAAGAACTTAGAAATTCGTCACCCCTCAACCCTAGGATCTTTATAGCGCAAAAAGGTAGGCAATCTCTCAAGCAAAAATCGTGAAATAATTACCCTAGGTAGTCTTCGTGTACCTCTTCAAAAGCCCTATGGTTTCGTTGTATTTTGTTCATCCATTTGGGCGAATTTAATTCATGAAATCCTGCTGTTCTCATGAACTGAGGTCTCATGTTTTCTCTAATTCCCGATATGTACTTGTTCCCATGTCATGATAAAATTCTCAATTATACTACATGATACTATCTTTCAAACGCCCCTGGTCTTGCTCGATTTCGATCTCCCATGAGGGAGAATTAAATCTTTGAATCTCTGTCTATTGCCTGTACCCGACTCTTCATGTTGACCTTTAAACATCGTGCATATTTGATATCATGCCATGAAAAAATTCTCTAAAATACTAAATCGTGTTAGCTTTCAAATGTCATTGGTTCCGTAATTTTTCATCATGTATTCATCCCTGAATAATTCGTGGAACACTGACTGCGCCTATTTAGGTTTCCGAAAATTAACCTGATCAATGCATGTCTAAACCTTGTCTATTTTGAAATTAATCGTGCATGTTGATAGATATACATGTCTACTTTCTTTTAGAACTGATTTCGTACTTTTTGGATCACCATACTATTTTATATGTAATTTAGAACGTCCATGTATCACAGAGGGCTCGCCCTGGAAAAAAGGAAAAAGAGCAAACCCACCTGTTATCGCGACGGCGCGATCCGCTGCGATAACAGTGGGGTCGCGCCGGCCGATGGCGTCGCGTCAAGAACGCGGCGGCACGGGCCGTCGTGATTCACCCCGGACCGGGCCAGACCGGCCAGGTCCCGTGTCGCGCCCGACCGCCCCGTCGCGACTTGAAACGCGACGGGTATGTCTGCCGCGTTTTCAAGAATCTGACCAGAACTGAAAATTGTACATATGCCCTGATTATTTAAGCTTTATACCCTTTAATTAGCCATGATTAAATCATGTTATAGTTAATTTGACTTGGTAAATTAATAAATGACATTAATGATATAAATTTAATTATTTAAAATGACACTGCACGACTTGTCATATCATCAAGATTTCTTTACACTTACACACACACAACATTATTAAATGCCAATTGACCTCGATAAATTATGCAATAATATATTCGGTAAATTATCGAAATAAATGACTAAATTACCCTATTTTGTTAAATACAATTGTTTCCGTTTTTACTCGCGCATTTTATCTACCGTTATCATTTTCCCTCGGCCTTCGAGCACTCGAGGCACGACGGACCCGTTTTTACACACTTTCCCTTGACTTGGACCACCTCTCCACCGAGAATACTCTCGACTGGACCAGGGACTCCTTGTCAAGACCTCCGTAAGTCTTCTTGGCTTTGGCGCACGTCCTTAGTCAACGAGCTGGTTGTACCTCAAAACCCGTTACACCTTAGGGATCAGTACGATCCATACCTTAGTATATTCCTTCTCGTCTTGAGTTCACACCGGACCACCTGACCCGTGTACACAGCACGGATAAGGGGTGGTTGTGATTTCTACCAGACTGCCGGTACCCGACCTGGTGCTGTGCAACCGTTACTATCATGTTTATCGTCGTTTTACGATTGTACCCCTCTCATCTACAATCTCTTTACTCTCATCTGTTCACGTTCTCTCTACACTCTCATCTATCTCGTCTAGTACTCTCTTATCTCTTCTTGGTACTCTATTGGCCATTCATGTGATTGTCTAAGATAAAAGAAATGACTAATGCCAGCACAATAGGGCCCGATCAGGTCCTGGGGGGAGCATCCCGAAAAGTGCCAGTGCCCATGGGAGTTAAAATGATCAAGGATGTGTTACGGCATGCATCCAACGCCAGTTTACTATCTAGATTAATCTATGACAATCAAAAGTGCTATCTCTACAAGTGCAAGCGTGATCATCACTAGTGCACCGTTGTGCAATTTACATGTTATATCGATACATGACCATTCTATTATCGTTCTCGTTGTACTATTTTCCCTGTGCCAGTTGCAAATTGTTCTCTCGTTCTCGTGACATGCTCTACATGACTTTACTCTCTGGTTAACCTGCCTTTAAACCATTAACTATTTAAAGCATGCTTGTGTTCATGAGATATTAAGTCCTACTGAGCGTTATTCGCTCATCCTGCATATTTACTTAATGTGTTTCAGGTAAATCAGGTGATGACCTTATGCATACCAACGGGAATGGACTGGAGAGATGAGCGACCTGGAGTTATAGCGATGGAATGTCCTTAGTACCTTAGAGTCTAGTTAGCTAATTGCTTTAGATTTCTTTTCCAATGTAATAATGTCATTGAGCCCTATGTTTTGGCTCTGAATTAGTGGTTGTAATAGTTTAGATGAATTATCAATAAAATGATGAGTTTTAATGCAATTATTGTTCATTAGTTGCTCTGATATTTGCGAATGTATGTGCAATTTACGTTACCATACTCGTTGTTCATGCCTCCCCGGTTTATTCCGCTGCTAAATTGGCGGGGCATGACAGTACATCACACACCACAGAGTGGTGGCAGGAATAGATTGACAGATACTCAGAGATTTGTGATGTATGGCATGAAGAAGAATGTGAAAATCAATTTGAATTTGATAATGACTCAAATTATGTCTGAAACCATAAGGAAAGATCTTCATAGATCCTTACCCTATGCTGCACACCTTACAACAGTATTCAAGCATTTTGGAATTTCATTTGTGAATGAAAAAGTTCAGAAAATTCCTCAGAATAATATATATTGTTTGCATCACTTGCAAAAGTTTTGAGGTTCAGAGTTGAGGGAGATCAAGTGTTAAGAGGGCCAATTGTAGAGCCTGAACCACATGTTGAATAAGTGCAAGAAGAAGTTGCTCCAGAAGATGCAGCACCTCAAATTGATCCAGTGGACCAGCCACATGTTGAGGTTGACATTCCTTTTGAGCCCCAAGCTGTGCCTTCTCCTCATGCATCTCCACCTCCATCAAATATACCTATCCATTCAACCTTTCTCACCCATCATCACAGTTCAGCCTCCACTTCAGATAGTGGACCTTCCATTCCACCTCAGCTATATACATTTCTGCAAACTCAGTTTGAAACTCTAAATTCCTCCATAACAGAAATGTCTAACAGATTTGAACTTCGGATTCAGAGATTGGACAATTCTGTGAATGATCAGTTTGTGAGACAACATGAGGCATCTGAGCATGCAACTAGAATATTCAATAGACTAATTGGCACTTTGGGTGATGCTTGTACCCAACTTAAAGAACTTCAGCTCAAGACTCAAGCAGTTCTGGAAGGAATTTTGCTTAACACTCAACAGGGACTGTTCAATAGTCAAGAAGCTGTAACTCAAGTGTCCAAAACTCGATTGTCCTTTGCTCATCTGGTTGATGATATGGACGGCATGAAGACTTTGATTGCTCACATTGATCAAGAAATGGCAGATCTCAAGTCTAATTTTAGCAATTTCATGCAACATGGCACAGTTCCCAGCTCATCCTCCTCTTCTCAGCATGCAACTCACAGTCTTGGTGTTTTTCAAGAAAATATGTATGAAAATCATCAAAGAATGGAAGATCTTCTACACACCAGACTCTCCACTATGCAAACACAAATGAGAACAATCCTGAATGCTATGGAAGCAAGGATGAAGACCATGGAGACCATCTTGCTCCCTATTCCTCCTCCTCCACCTCCTTCTGCATGATATCTTTTGTTTTGATGATGTCAAAGGGGGAGAAGGATTTACATCATTTTGGGATGTTAAACTTTAAACATTTTGGGATACATCTTGATATGAATGCTAACATATTTCGGTTGATGGATGTATTGTTGGATGCTTGTATGTATGACTTTTCTTTGGAAATGACAAATGAATGACATGTTTTGCTTGCAAAGGGATGAAAAATTGTGAATGTCATTGTTATGCTTATGATATGCTATGAAATTATGAATGGATGACTTTTAAAAATCACATTTGTGAGAAATTCAAGTTAACTTAATGAATCATAGTTGCCATCATAAAAAAGGGGGAGATTGTTGGATCTCTTATTTTGATGATACTCAAATATGATTCATTAATATACTGAAGTCATGCTTATTATGCTTAAATTTATATCTCACAATGTTTCCTTCATGTATAGTTCAAAGAAAAGGTCATATATGCTCAGTGGTGTCGACACAGTGCCTTGCGGTGTCGACACTAGTTCACTGTCCCAGAAGAAGAATTCTAAAGAAATGACCAGTGGTGTCGACACAGTGTTCAGTGGTGTCGACACTAGTTGACTGTCCCAGAACCAGGATTTCAGAAAGTACCCAGTGGTGTCGACAACGTCCAGCTGTGTGTCGACACTAGTACACTATCCTAGGAGCTTGTTTCTCAGCCAGGAACCTGTGTCGACACATAACAGTGTAGTGTCGACACAGTTTGGATAATTCTCCAGATCTAAAATTACCAAGGCACGTGGATAATTTTGGTAAGGGCTTTTCGGGCGGGAATTCCTATGCTCCCAATTCCCAAGATATTTTGTTGACCCTTGGGGCTATAAATACCCCTTTGCCACTTGGCTTTTGGAGAAACATCCATCGGGACACACATCTGCTCTTCATGCTCCAGAGTATTCCAGCCGACCTCTAAAGAAAGCTTCATCCTGGCGAACTGCTTCCGGATCTGAAGGAACAAAAGCTTTGAGCATCTTGGATAATCCAACTGAAGGAGAATTTCGAGCCATCAAAGTCTTCTTCCAGGAGCTGAAGCAGAAGAGTTGGTCCCCATTGCTCAAGCGTAAACATGGACATTCGAACCAGAAGCCTTCCATCTGCTATTGATTGTCCAATCTGGTTCCTCATTCTTAAACTCATTTCATAATGTGTGTTTTGTGAAATTGGTGCAATCCTTGTGCCCAATTTCGTGTGTGTGTGTGATTGGATCTGAGATTTCTGTATCTCAGAGTGTGTGTGTGATCCTTGTGATCTTTCTGAACTGGCAAGATAAGCCACATTCGTGAGTGTGTGTGGATGGTGGATGTAGGATACACTGTTGTGTAATTCGAACCACCCTAAATCTCTTTGTTATTGTGGTTTGCTTATCTCTTGCGTTAGATGTTTGATAGACTCGTTAGAATTTCACCATCTAACTGGTCTAATTTGTTTAGAAGAGACATTGATCTTTAGATTTCATACTGAATTCAATTTCTCTAAGATCCTAACCGAAGTGAATTATAAAATTTGGAGAAATCTATTCAACCCCCCCTTCTAGATTTCCTATAGCAGTTTTTCCGCAACATTTCACGGAGGTCAGGCAATCCTTAAGAGTTTGAAAACTTTTCTCACACTCTTTACTCCAGGAGTATGGATTCTCCTTTCGTGTCAGTCGTGTGAGAGGAACGGCGATCTTGGAGAAGTCCTTGATAAACCGTCTGTAGTAGCAAGCCAGTCCTAAGAAGCTTCTTATCTCGGTGACACTGGTTGGTCTTTCCCAATTGAGTACAGCTTCGACCTTGGAGGGATCAACTGAGATGCCATCCTTTGAGATGACATGGCCCAAGAAGGACACTTCTTCGAGCCAAAATTCACACTTGCTAAGCTTTGCGTACAGTCTGTTGTCTCGCAAGACTTGCAGTGCTATCTTCAGATGTTCTTCATGCTCTTCTTTGGTCTTTGAATATATGAGGATATCGTCGATGAAGACGACCACGAACTTGTCAAGGTATGGCCGATATATGCTGTTCATGAGTTGCATAAAGGCTGCAGGAGCATTGGTTAGACCAATAGGCATAACGATGAATTCATACTGTCCATACCTGCTCTTGAAAGCCGTTTTGAAGATATCGTCATCCTTGATCCTCATTTGATGATAGTCAGATCGAAGATCGATCTTGGAGAAATATTGAGCTCCGGATATTTGGTCGAATAGTTCATTGACCCTGGGCAATGGGTATTTGTTCTTGATGGTAAGCTGATTGAGTTGACGATAGTTGATGCATAGCCTCATCGACCCATCTTTCTTCTTGACGAATAGCACAGGTGCTCCCCATGGGGAAGTACTTGGTCTAATGAACCCCTTCTCTAGCAGCTCCATCAACTACGTCTTCAACTCCTTTAGCTCGGCATGTGACGATACAGTTGACGTGATACCGGGGCAGCTCCAGGGATCAACTCTATAGCAAAGTTGACATCTCATTTCGGGGGAATCCCTGGCAGATCTTTAGGAAACACATCAGGGTAATCCTGGACTATGTGGATGTCTTCTATCTTAGAACCCTTCTTTTCAACAACTACGACTGCTAGGAAAGCAATGCATCCTTTCCTTATCATGTTATGGGCTTTTATGGCGGAGATTAGAGACATCCGTCTCTTATGTCTAATCCCAGAGAATGCCAATTTAGGAAAGTCACTAAAGGTCACCCTTCCTTTCTTACAATCGACACTTGCCCCATAAGTGGACAATCAGTCGGCTCCCAAAATTACATCATAGCCTTCCATGGGCATACATACCAGGTCGGCTTCTAGGTTATGGTCTCCGATCATTACATCGGCAGAGAGAAAGTATTTGTTCAATTTCTCCTTTTCTCCTAGTGGCGTTGTGACAGAGAACTCACAACACATGGATATAGGTTTTTCAGTTAGGGTATTAGCAAAGTTTTGAGATATAAAGGAATGAGTTGCTTCAGTATCAAATAAGACAAATGCTGATAAGGAGAAAACTTGTAGAGTACCTTCTACCATGCCACCGTCCGTACCGGGTTCCTCATCATGCAGGGCTTGTAGTCAGCCCTGTTTCTTAGGCGCATTAGGGCGCCTCTCATGTTCTTTCAGCAGCGGGCACTCGGGGATGCAGTGCTTGCGACTTCCGCAACGCAAGCATGCGTCGACTTTCCTCCAGCACTCGTCCGTGGTGTGACCAGGCTTGTCACAGTGCTTGCAGTTGCTCTTGGCTGGAGTGTTGGGTACGAAGACCTTCGCTTTCCTTTCTTGGCTGGATCCCTCCGTGATGTTGAAGGGACGCTTCTTGCCGTTGTTTAGCTTAGTAGATGACTGACCCGAGATCATTTCCCTTTTCACGAACTTCCCTTTTATACAGTCAGTGAAGTTCGTAGCATCTTCTAGCAGCTGTGCTTTCTTCACCATCTCGACGTAGGTCTGGATGTCGAGTGGTGCTAGTTGGGTAATATATTGAGGTTTGAGGCCGTTGAGAAAGTGCTTAGCCTTCATCCTCTCAGTGTTCACTAGGTGTTCAGCATATCGTGCCAGTCTTGAAAACTGGGCTTCATACTCGGCCACAGTCGAGCTCCGCTGTTTAAGAGCAGCGAATTCTGCAGCCTTCCTTTCTTGGACACACTCCGAGAAGTATTTGGAATTGAAGGCTTCTTTGAACTCGGTCCAGGTGAACTGACCATTAGCTATGGTCGCTTCAACAGACTCCCACCAAGCGCGGGGGTCCTTTTCCAGTTGGAATGTGGCTAGAAGCAGCTTATCCCCCGCTGCACATTGCATGATGCGGAAAATTCTTTCCGTCTCTTTGAGCCAGTGCTCAGCTTCATCCGGATCCGTGGATCCATTGAACCTAGGTGGGTTCAGACTCCTGAAGTTGAGATGTAGGTTGCCTGCACCATGATTGCCACCTCCTTGAGTAGCTTGCACAATCGCGCGCGTCAGTTCTTGGATGGTTTGTTGCATGCCCCTCATTTGAGCACGTTCAGCAGTCATCTTTGTTGCTTAGTTCCTACAAAAATAACTTATTGTCTTGATATTGATGTGGAAATTAATTTCTGCATGTGTGAGTTCATTTTAGCTAGTTACCCTTGGCTCTAACGACAACTCACATAGGTAGGATAATCGACTCTAGTCGAGGTAGGTTAACCTAGATCATCCTATACTTAAGAATAACCTAGGCTCTGATACCACAAAACTGTCATGCCCCGATGCGGAATATCGGAACGCAAGGCAGTTGCAAGTAAACGGGTATATAGTAAGCACTAGACATCAAACCATTGCACAATGATTAATACTAAAGATAATCCTTCTCATTAATAACTTTCAAATGTCTAGTTACAACCACTACTATCAGAGCCAATCTATAGGGCCCAATTACATTGAAATAAAAGCAAAAGACTGACTAAGACTCTAACATATTGCTAGGACACTAGGGTACTCGTGACATCACTCCTGGTCGTTCCCGTCCTCTTGAGTGTATAGTTCATCCTCGGTCTCACCTGAGAACACAACAACAAATAACGCAGGGTGAGCGATAACGTCCAGTAGGACTTAAATCTCAATAGTCAAGCAGGCTTTAAATGATTAATAAATTAAAGGAGAGTAACTAGTGATAGAGCGAGAGAGTCAAGTAAAAGATAGTATGATAGCACGTGAACGAAATAGTACAACTTTCCAAATGTAGCAAGAGTGTCAAGTATAGCACAAAATAGCAAGATGGCCATAGTACAAATAGCACAAAGTATAGCAATAGCACAACAGGTATAGTATAGCACTTTTGTCAATAGACAATGAGAGAACATAACACTTTTTTATTGTCATTTAGTTAGTCGAGTTAGATAGCACTCGAGTGTAATGCCAAACACTCTGATCATTTAACTCCCATGGGTACTAGCACTTTCGGGCGCACATCCCAGGACCAGATCGGGCCTTCTATATATTGCCAGGCATTGGTTATATTGTTTATCTTTAGACAATTGGTCAATGGCCAATATGGAGTACCAAGAAATAGATGATAGCACTAGATGAATAGACGAGATAGTAGAGTGAACGTGAAAATATGAGCGAGTAGAGCATAGATGAGAGCTAGTGGACATTGTAGATAACACGTCGAGTAAACAGACGTTAGTAACAGTTGCACAACACGCGCACATGGTGTTGGCAGTCAGGTGGAACTCACTACCTTTCCGCTGGCCATGTTACGCACAGGTCTAGAGGTCCGACGTGATTCAGGATAAGAGCAAACTTCTAATGGCCGTTTGGATCTTGTTGATCCCTAAAGGGTATCATAGGTGTTAGGGTACAATCGGCTCGTCGACCATGTGGGAAGCCATGGACAGAGGAGACTTACGGAGGCCTTGAACAAAGACTCACTAGTCCGGCAGAAGGAGTATCCGATGAAGAGTTCGTCCAAGTCAAGAAAGTGTGTATATAGAAACAAGTGCTCGACGATCTAGAGGAGTTCTAGAACAGTGGAGCGTTGGTATCGGTGTTCCAAAACATCGCGAGAAAACATACACAAGTACATTTAAGAATGAGGCAATTTAATGACATAAATTACCAGAAGATTTATGTAACATGTTCATGCCAATTAAGCCATATTTGGATGGTCAAAGTGTGTGTAAGTGTCATGAAATTTGTAGATAGAAAAGGTCATGTGTATGTATTTTAATCACACATAAATATTTAATTTATAACAAGTGTAATCTTCTGTGTGTATGACTGTTAAACAAGAGTACAAGCATTGTGGAGAGTCAGAACATCAAAATTTGGAGTTTTTATGCAAAAAGGCCGAAATGCGACGCACTGTAACACCCCGACGCACTGTAACACCCCGAAAATTTTAGAAATAAAGGGGAATAAATAAATTCCGCAATTATCAGAATGATAAAACTTACGTACTATTATCGTACGAGAGAAAACACATCGGAAAAATTCCGTAAAAATTATAAATCAACCCCAAATATTGTCCCTAAGTGTTCCACGAAGGAATTCGTGCAACGAAAAATCTGATTGGTCGAGTGTACGTCACACGTGACCAAGTTAACCGAATTAGGAAACTAAGTCGGAAAAATTGTTAACACAGAAAAATAACCCAACCATAAATTAAATAAACATATTGGAGAGACTTCCAACACCATGTATTAATGACCCATTAACAAGATTGGGCCAATGAAGCACATTTGGCCCAAGGATAAAAATTTGGACAAGAAAATACCCAGAAATTCGTGTATGTAATTATGCAGTGATTAGGGAGGGCAAATTAGGGTTAAAATTAGTGGTAATGGCCATGCATGGCAACCCAAATCGTGGCCAACCCTGTATGACACCTTCCCATGGTGTAGCTACCTCCCTTGGGTGAGAAAATCCCAGATTTTGGAAAGTAGAAAGCAGAATTCGCAGCCCCCTTTCCTAGTCCCATTAGGACATGTAAATACACCCTAAATCTATAAGAACTCGTCACTAAAATCTTGGGGAAGGTTTGGCAACGAGTTGGGGTCGTTTGGAGGAGGGCTAGGGCTTCAGAGGAGGAGGAGAAAGGCTGGGAACCGGAGTTTCATCCCTCTTCATCCTCTGCTGCATCCAGAACGTCGACTAGTCTTAGATCTTCATAAAGGTAGGTGTTCTTGGGCCAAGAATAAAGAAAACCTATACCATCTTGTAGAGCTTTGAGTCTATGTTCATTTGCACTTTATTTTCCCAATTTTCATGGAGTATACATGGAGTATTAGTCGTTTTCCCTAAGTCGTGCACGGTTAGGGCTTTTCCCGTTCTTCTCATTATGCACACGATTTGATACCGAATTAGACTAAACTTCCCAATGAAAGTTATTCTACTCGTAGTCCCAATCATCTTTCACGTTTAACATTTTGTCTAAATGTCATTAGTTAGAGAGTTACAAGCATGGTAAGTAAATCCCTGCATGAGATGTGTTTTCAGGTTACACATGACCTTTATGTTCTTCATATATTTCTCGAGATTCGAGACTGAATTAGATCTAACTCACAACATAAACATTCTTCCAATAGATGTCCTCGACATATTTCATGTTTAGAGTTTTGTCTAAATGTCAGTAGATAGAGAGATATAGGCATTGCATGAATATCGCACCCTGATTACTGTGTTTTCGGTTTGAGGTTCGAACCGCGTCCGGTTCAGGAGATGCGATTCCAATGCCTGGTATCACGTCGGCCAGGTCTGACGTGATCCACTAAAAGGCGTCCATGAGAGGCGATGCGATTCTCACGCTGACTGGTCAACGGTTGCGTGAGACTTCGCGCCTACCTGGGAGTCTGTGCAAGTCTGAATCGCGGCGGTATCCCCGGACGCGATTCAGGCAGTTTTCCCGCCCATCGGATTAAGTAATGATTTCCTGTAAGGCGTCGCTATACCCCGACGTGATTTATTCAGTTTCTGCACCGTTTGACCTTTTTACCTGTACACTGTTTTGTAAAAATGTCCACTGTGTTGGACGCTATTCATAGGCCGACCCAAGCCTGTACTTTTCAGTCAGTTAGCCAGCATGTTAGTCTTTGTGGTCCGTCAGCATGTTGCATAGTGTTCCATAGTGTGCATTGGCCTAAAAGAAATCCATCAATTTGAATGCGGTAATGATATGAATATGATTATAATGTGTAAATGTGATTGACCTTATGTTCATTTGATTATCTTATGATCTTACTTATTGTCAATTGGACATGATAAGAATATGATGTGAATGTATGGGTGAACACATGTTAGCGTAGACGTGTTTAGTTAAAGTGTTTCATCATGGGTTGTATATGAGTTTCTTTAAGTTATATGCTTTCCGATGTTTTAGTTATTTGTTCATATTGCATACATGTTAGGAAAGATCCGTGACATGTCACTTACACCTTTGTACGAATAGGCACCCCTTTCTTGGGGAATTGAGAGCTCTCTGCTGGTCATTCCGAATCGGAAAGACTAGCGATCTTTTCCTTAAGACCTCCATAACTCTCCGCTCTCTATGGATTCCCACATAGAGGCCGAGCTGGTTGTACCATGAAGTACCCTGGAGATAGAGAGCACATGTTCCCCATACGATATGTCATTAGTCATCTCCACGTCAAGACATTAATGAATTATGAAACATAAGAGACATCGTTATACTGCCCATTTGTTCTCTTGAGCTTTTGTCATACATCGACTCTATGAATAATCATGTCTTTCTTACTATGAGCTTGTCATTGAAACTCCGTGGCCATAATATGAATATGTTTGTTCGGCACAATATGGGACTTTGGTCCATTTGACCAATGCCTGTGCAATAGGGGCCTTGTCTGGTCCTGGGGAAGAGCGCCCCAACGTACTTATTAACCGCGGGAGTATGGACTTGTGGTGCGTGGCATGGCATTGATACTATATGCAAGATTTGTGTGAATGTGCCTTCATTTGATATGATATGATATGATAAGTTTGATATGATAAGTCTGATCACGTGAATACGTGATATCTATGAATATGGCCAATTCATTTGATGCGATTCTACTCTTGAAATATTTGTCCATTGTATATGAAACTCGACATTTGATCTGATATGATATCCGTTCTACTCTGCTATTCAATCTGTTAGTATTGCATGCATTGTCATCATATACATGTTCATATCTTGCCTATTTAAAATGTTAATCATGTATACTAGTGCCCGCACAATATTGAGATGTAAATCCTACTGAGCTAGTTCGCTCACCCCTATCATCCTGTCCTTTTCAGGTAGTGATGAGGAACCAGAGGAGACTGATGGGTCAGGGCAAGAGTGATGAGCAACCGCCATATGAGGAGTTGATAGTCTAGGAATAGTTATTTGAGTAGTCGATGTAATAGTGAAACATTTGTCATTTGAATAATGGGCCCTTTGATTGGCTTGATTGATGTAAGGTTTTTAATTAGTTGAATGGATGGAATAAAGAGTACTTTGGATGACAATATTATGGCCTCAAATGTGTTGTTATGTTTAATTGTGACTCTGCGTTATTCAACTGTGATACGTCTATTTGTATCGTTCACGTCTCCCGGTATTTATTTCGCTGCTAAATATGGGGGCGTGACACGCACCCTTGTAAGGGTCGTGACAGGGTTTGGGCAGATAACGACGGGGTCTTGTATAGGTCGTGACAGGCTTGACTTTTTGGGCAGGCAGGTAGCGACGGGGTCATGCGAGGGTCGCGACGGGGTCAACAGACCGGGTAGCCATATCGCGACGACAGGCCCTGTCACGATCAGATCGCAACAGGATGCTCTGTCGTGATGCCCCTGTGAACGCGGCCTATCGGGCCATCGCGTTCACAGGGTCTGTGCCCGAGTCCGACAAGGAGAGTACAGTGTGTTGGATTGCCGACCAGACTTTCCAGGTTTTGACATAGGGTTGTTCTTAAATTAAGAACAAATTGTACAATAGAAGAAAAATTGTGAAACTAGTTTTAAACAGATCCAGACATATATGGGTACTTCCAGTAAATCAGAATCTAGAATCAACAGGAGTTTCAGCATGGTTTAATAAAGAGCATTCATGACGGACATAGAACAAGGTACAGTTGGGATCAACGAATTAATTCACATGCTAAGATGGATGGAAATTAGGGCTTTTAGGGGCAAAAGAAGCCTAATATCCATCATTTCTTACAGTAAAAATTTCATGGCATGAGGACGAGTATATATGAAGATAGGAATTTAATCAGAGGATTCGGGGTCATGAAGTTCACAAAACTTTGAAAATTGAGAACTAAAGATTTGCTTGATGGAAAAATATGAACCCAAAGGGCTTTTGTTCCTGATGGACGAGACATCCTACAGAAAAATTTTCATGGTTTATGCTCGTGAGAATGCCTACCTTTGACTCGTTTTGTCTTCTAGGGTTAAGAACTTGAAGAACTCAGGGAAGACTTGAGGGTTCCTCCTTCTCCATGAATTCTCCCTTCCCTTGACTCCTTCCCACGCCCAGCAATCCCTTGGCACGAGCTAGGGCCGGCCATGAGGGTTTTAGAGGAGTATTTAAGCATCTCCCCATTCTATTTCCTATTATGACTCTAATTCCTATTTATTCCGAATTTCCTATTTCCCTCTCCCCTTTTTAGGCATGAGATCTCCTAATTGGGTTAGGATGGGAGCTAATTTCATGGCCAACCCATTAGGGTAGGTTTAGGAATCCCAATCCAACTCAAACTTCCTTTTTTCATGCATTAAATACCCCTTTTATAATTAAGCATTATTTTAGTTACGAATTTAGGGTATTTTCCCATTATTCCCCTTTAAAAAATTCCTATTTTGGCCCACTAAATTCTATTGGGTCAATTTAATAAGGCCCATTGCTTCTTTTCTTTTAATGGGTTTTAGTAAATTCTCTTTTCATTAATTTCCTATTTAATTTATTTTATTTGATTTTCTAATAAATTTAATTAGTTTTCTTTCTATATTATTAAATTTTTATTTTTATTTTAAAAAAAATCCAAGTTGCTACATAGACACCCATAGTTCGCCAAAGCATCTGCAACCTGATTAGCCTCCCGATTAACATGGGTGATCGTATAAGCACTTCTGTTAATTCTTGCATTCGCTTCCCACCACCAGCGGTAAGCTCTCCATGAGGGACACCTTCCTTCCTTAAAAGAGTTAGCCAATGCACTGGAATTTGTGTTAACAATAGAAGAAATGGCCCCTTCACCTAACATAAACACATAGCCTGAGGTGGATTTATGCTCATCTTTATCACCGGCCCAATCTGCATCGCTATAACCTCTCAATCTTAAGTCATCTCCTTTGTAACATAAGACAAGGTTCGAAGTACCATAGAGATATCAAAAAATTCTCTTGACTGCTTTCCAGTGAACGAGACCGGGATTACTTTGATAACGACTAATAAGACCCACTGCAAAGCTAATGTCTGGCCGTGTACATAACATGGCATACATTAGGCTCCCTATTGCAGCGTCATATGGCACTTTAAACATTTCATTCTTTTCCTTATCAGATTGTGGACATTGGCTGATACTTAAAACACAACTCTTATCAATTGGAGTATCGATGTGTTTGGAATAATGCATCCGAAATTGGAATCGCTCAAGAAATTTATTTATGCAAGTCTCGTGTGACAAACACAGAAGTTTATTCGAGTGATCTCCCGTGATTTTTATTCCTAACACATAATTTGCTTCACCCATGTCTTTTATCTTAAAGATAGAAGACAACCATTCTCGAGTGGCTTCGATAGATTCCATGTCATGTCCAACCAATAAAATGTTATCAACATATAATGACAAAATAAGAATCTTTTCCGCCGTACGTTTAACATACACACAGTGGTCTTCTTCAATCATCTCAAAACCAAATGAGATAATTGTTTTATAAAATCTAAAATACCACTGTCTAGATGATTGTTTGAGGCCATAAATGGAACGTTTGAGATGACAAACTTTGCGCTCTTGTCCCTTTGCCTCAAAACCTTCTGGTTGAACCATATAAATTTTTTCGTCTAGTTCTCCATTAAGAAATGTTGTTTTAACGTCCATCTCAAAAAGTTCTAAGTCTAAATGTGTAACTATGGCTAGAATAAGGTGAACCGATGTGAATCTCACCACTGGGGAGAATGTCTCATCGAAATCTATACCCTCCTTTTGAGTATATCCCTTGGCCACAAGTCGTGCTTTATATTTGTTGATTGTTCCATCCGTCTTGCATTTGACTTTGAAAATCCATTTGTTTCCAATAGTTTTATGCCCTGGAGGGAGATCGACAAGTTCCCAGACCTGATTCTTACTCATAGAGTCCATCTCATCTTGCATTGCTTCCTTCCACTCTTTACTAGCAGATGAAGTTAATACTTCTTTAACAAAACTAGGCTCATCTTCATCAGCAAGCTGGCACAAAAGAGCTTCCTCTTCAATCTCAAATCGATAACGAGGCATGTGTCCATGTTTGCTACGGCGTATCTGATCGTCTTGTTCTTCCATTGGTGTGCTCCCACTGGGCACATAGCTCCCACTATCATCATGATCATCTCTACTATCTCCGGCGGCTTCCTAGTTAGAAACTAATTCCCTCCCTTCACTGGAAGATGGTAGAACATTATTAGGGTCATCCAACTCATGGAGATCAAGACTCTTTCTAGTTTCGTTGATACTAGGAAATTTTGATTCTAAGAAAACAACATCTCGAACGTATTTTTTTGTCATTCCTCCATTCCGATGTTGTCCGCACATGCCCTTAGAGCTTTCAGGATATCTTATAAAGATAAACTTTCTAGCTTTAGGGCCAAGTTTTCCAAACTTATGAGAAATGTCGTAGACATATCCCACTAAACCCCATGGGCATAGATTATCTAAATTTGATTTTTCACCACACCATAACTAATAAGGGGTGGAAGGAACTAATTGTGAAGGTACACGGTTAAGGATGTAGGCCGTAGTCATTATAGCATTCCCCCAAAAAGATATTGGAAGGTTGGCATGAGCCATCATCGACCTAACCATATCTAATAGTGTTGTATTCCGTCTTTCAGCAACACCATTTTGTTGCGGTGTATACATAATAGTTAATTGTCTACGTATTCCTTTTTCTTCACATAAAGTTTGAAACTCATCCGAAAGATATTCACATCCTCGATCTGTCCGAAGAACTTTTATGGTTTTGCTTAATTGATTCTCAACCTCTGCCAAGAAGTGTTTGAAATAATCTAACGCTTCATAGCGGTGAGCGATCAAATAGACATATCCATATCGTGAATAATCATCTATAAATGTGAGGAAATAAGAAGCCCCTTGACGGATCTTCACACTCATGGGTCCGCAAATGTCGGAGTGGATCAATTGTAAGAGTTCAGTGGCTCTTTTAGCCTTTCCGAAAGGCTTGCGACATGCCTTACCGGCCAAGCATGATTCACACACAGGATGATTGACTTTAGTGAGTGAGCCTAGTAGGCCTTCTCGAGCTAACCTTGTCATTCTATCTTGTCCTATGTGTCCCAGCCGAGCATGCCAAATTTTTGAATTAAGGTTATTATCAGTATTTACCACATAAGACACAAGAAAATCATGATTATCTAAATCTAATTTAAACAAACTATCCATGAATAAAGCATGGCCATATATAACATTGTTCAAACAAATGTCAACTTGGCTGCTAGAAAAGGAAAAAGAGAAGCCTAATGCTAATAATGACGAGACCGACAATAGATTATGCTAACTCTAGGCACATAGAGCACTTCATGAAGAGTTAAGACTCGTGAAGTCTTTAACTTGAGTTGATACACACCAACTCCAAGGACTTCTTCATTGGATCCATTTCCCATATATACTCTTTGCAATCCCGCTGTGATTTGCCGATAATCCACGAACCCTGCTCGATCCCTTGTTATGTGCTTGGTCGCTTCTGAATCCACTATCCATTCAAGATTTGTTCGAGCAACTAGAATATGCGAACAAACATGTATAGTTGAAGAGCAAAGAAATTGGAATACCTTTTTCGGCTCAATGCATTCACGAGCGAAATGTCCCAATACTCCACAATTATAGCATTTGGCCTTCGTCTTATCTCTTTTTCCACTGCACTTGCCTCTTTGGCATTTTGAAGTTTGCCTCGCCTTTGAAGTGGACGCAACATTCTGCCTCTTCCTCTTGAAGTTCTTCTTTGGACCCTTCTTGCCATGTTGTCTGCCTCCCTAGGTGACAAGGACAGTGGCGTGCATAGCTTCCTCACGCTCAGCCTCTAACTCCACATGGCGAGAGATGTTGGAAAAATTCTTAATACTCTCATTGTGAGTGAGGATTTGTTTCATGTGAGTCCAGGAGTCTGGCAAAGATCTTATTACTGCCTGCACCTGCTGCTCATCGGTGAGATTGTGACTTGCGGACTTCAAGTCGCGGATCATGCTTGACATCACCCTTAGATGCTCAGTCATATTCTGACAGGGATCCTTTCGGAGGGTCTCAAAATTTAAAACCAGAGCCCTTAACCTCGTGGTAGAGGTTCCTCCAAAAGTAAACTTCAATTGATCCCACATATCCTTGGCAGTCTTACACTTATCAAACTCGCCAATCAGATCATCCTGCATGCTGCTTAATAGTGTAAAGCACGTGCTGCGATCTTTGTTGAACCATGACTTGTAGGCCTCTTGATCTTTGTGGTGTTGATCAGTGTTACCTTCTTCGGGCGGGGTCATGGAGGTAGTTATGTGATCAAGTAACTCTTGCTCATTTAAGAGATATTGGATCTTTCGATGCCAAATGTCATAGTTAATGCCATCTAATTTATCCCCTTTTGTTAAGTCAGCAATAACATTGTTGGTGGCCATCGTTGAATCACTACATTAAGATAATAATGAGAAGGCTAAGTTGACAACTCTACACATCAGCCTATTTGATCCAGAAATCTACACTATAATATTAAACATTCTCCATATAAGATCGAAAGTAGACTTAGAGTCCTACACTTATCTCCCATTTATATAAGAATGTTCAATATTATTAGAGTAATTTTGATCAAATAATTTAATGGGAGAGGAACTAACATCTCTCAATTAATAAGAATCTATATACTAAACATGAATATTCAAAACAAAGAATTAGCAACAACTAATCATGTTCAAAAATATTCTAATAATATATTTAATACATGATTTTAAATGATCAGATCATACATTGATTTCTAGAAGATAGAGTGCATGAATATACTTATAAGATCAAATGAATAAATTAATATAGTTTATTGCATTAACTTAAATAAGACAATCTCATAATTATGAAGCTTATAATGATTCAAAGGAACAATAAAATCATGTTTAAAATAGGGATAACATCATAATAGCAAAAGCCATCGTCTGAAGGTGGGCTAGAGTCATAGCATGGTGCTGGGGAACATGCCGCATGTGACATCAAACTCGTCGTACTGCCAAATTACCATTATTGTGGTGACGAGAGACTGGGATACCATTCCACGCCGGTCCATGTCCAATAATGCGCCTAAGTCAGGCTCGACCATGGGGTCCGCTCGGCAACACCACATTAGTGCGATGTCTTGCAAGGCAGTCAAGATCACGATGCCGATGGGCTGACGCTTGCATGTGGGCCTGTTCTACTAGGAAGGTGCGTTTGGGTACACTATGTCAGACACCATGAAGTTGGCCTGCAAGAAGGATGTGGATGGGGGGACTAGTACCCATGCGCCCTTGTCTGCCAGTACCCCTGCATCCAGCGAAGACGGCATGCCAGCGAAGCGCCACACCTTCACCCTCGCGAACCATCATGCCTGCATGCATGGGACCACCCTCGCGCACACCTATGCGCCCTGCATGTAGGGCTGTTCATAATATGGTCCAAACCATAAAATCGAACCGAATCGATCGGTTCGGTTTCATGGGTCAAGTGGTTCAGTTCAGTTTCAGGCTAGGAAGCTGAAATGAACCGAATATAGATATATAATTATATAAATAATAAAATTTTACGCGCGTGGTGGTCGCGCCAGAAAACACATCTTTTTGCCATGTTTTTTTAGAAAAATGCCAGAAAATTCCAGAAAAACACCAAAAAATGTCAGAAAAATGGGATTTCGATTTGAACCGAACCGAACCGGTTCGGTTCGGTTCATTGAACGAATTCGGTTCTGTTCGGTTTCCTCCAAAAATGGAGGAAACCGAACCGAACTGTGTACACCCCTACTTGCATGGCCGCGACCACCACCGCGCTTAGCAGCACGGTGTGCATGGCTGTGAGGACCCTCGTGCATGTGTGTGCGGCCTGCAAGGCCACGGACACCTCCGCGCACGCCTGGGTAGCGAACACTTCCGTGTTCCCCTGGGCCGCAGACTGCATACCCTCCTGCGTGGTCGCGGGCTGCACGCCCTCCCGCGTGGTCACGAGCCGTGCGCCCTTTCGCGTGGCCACATGTCGCCCGCCCTCCTGCGTGGTCGCGGACGACCACGCTCCCTCCCACGTGGTCGCAGGCCGCGCACCCTCCTACGTGGCCGTGAACCGTGCGGCCTCCTGCGTTGCTGTGGACCGTGCGGCCTGCATGGCTGCCGTCCGCGTCACCTACTGGCGCGTGAACCGCGCCTCTGCCTTGTCTGCGTGCAGTGCCTCAGTCATGTCCGCCAGCAGTGCCTCAGCCATGTCTGTGAACAGATAAAAGTGCATGGCCACATATCGCCTGGCCTACACAGTTTGCATGGGCAGGACCATCACCGCTGGATCACTCTTCTGAATGGCGTGAAGAAACATCGCTCGGACGTGGCGAAGGAGAGGCGTAAAGTGCTACAGCATAAACCCTTACAGTCATCAGTCGCCGAAATCTAACTGGCGCCATAGACTCCTACATGGATGACGTGTCGCTACCAACCACACTATTCCCATCATCGTCAGTGGAGATCTCCGTCGATTCAAAATTGTCTTCATCCATTGCAGCAAGTTCTTGCGCATGGAGATCATCTGACGACATTGTGGAGAGAGGAAGATTGATGCTCTGATACCAATGTTTGTTCTTGATTGGGGTGTGTACCTTGTCGTTGCGGAGAGAGAGAGAGAGAGAGAGAGAGAGAGAGAGAGAGAGAGAGAGAGAGAGAGAGAGAGAGAGAGAGAGAGAGAGAGAGAGAGAGCGCTAGGTGCTTGGATGCTCCAACTCTCGAAAATAGGAACCAACCCACACATGGGATCTCTTCCAGGAGTTATAGAGTCCATGGGACTCAAGGAGACAACTGCAATGGCGGTTGTCATTCTCCTAAGGTTGCCAAAGCAACCTTTGGTTGCCCACCTTCTTGAAGCTTATTTTCCACCTCCTCTATGGAAAAGTAGCGCACAAAAGATATTTTCTTTCCCAACCATTTTATACTTTTCCCTCTCACTTTATGTATATCCATATCCATCTAAGAGTATGAACACTAAGATGGCATTTGATAACACTTAATTAAAATAATTAAAATTTAATTAATCATCTAAGATCTAAATTTAAAATTTAAATAATAATTACATAATTAAAATAAATTATGACTTAAAAAAGAGTTGTTTGATAACTAACTTAAATATCGTCTTAAGACAATGATATACATTTTGGCAATCGATAGTTATTGACATTCAATGGTTGACGCTCGGCGTTCGACAGTCGATGTTCAGTGATCGACGCTTGAGACTCGATGGTTAGAGGTAGACGCCCGAGATCTTATGCCCGAGACCTGGCAGTCGGCGACCGATTTTCGGCACCCAATAGCCAATGATCGGTGCAGCTGGCGCCCAATGGTATGGCAGTCGACGCTCGACAATCAGCGGCCGGCACCCTAGCGCCAACTGCTGAACTACAGGGAGCCGAGAGTCGAGGGCCAATCGTCGATTGTTGGACTGTCGAACGTTGATTGTTGAATCGTTGGGTGTCGACCGTCAGGCGCTGATTGCTGATCGCTGGACCGTTGAGCACCGGCCACCGACCGCTAGACAGTCAGGCGCTAGCCGCCAACCATCGAATCGTCAGTCGCCGGGCTCCCGGCTCTAGCCGCCAGGCACCGCCCGCTGGTCATTGACCTCAGGACGTCAAACACCTAGAGCCTTATATGTCTAAAAAAAAGCATTATATCCTTCACTCTCTTTTAAGAGGAAAATGAAGAGAATAAACAATCTAAAAATACGTCTTATCGTTTTAGATATTAAACATCTATTAAATGCTATCAAACACACCCTAAATATGTTTACCAACTTTAAAGCAGGGAGTTTAAAAGTTAAGGCTTTAAGTCAAGCATTTTTTTTTTTTGATAACGAGGAAATCCCGCCCCTTGTGGCTTTGTGGACTCAGGGATTGGTGTTCCTGAACTCTAAGGTCAGGACTTGGTAGCTCCTACTTTTCGTATACCCGTATTGCCCTTACCCCACTTGATCGGAAAAACTCCAGATTTACACAGCTCGAGGATTGCATGTAAATCAGGTAAACCCCCCCAGGAATCCAACTCGGGACCTCTTGCTTTTAAGTAAGAGTTCTAACCGATCGACCCAATCGGGATCCTCAAGTCAAGCATTCTTTCAAAGGGAAAATTACCATACTTTCCTCAACATGCATCTAATTGCACAAGGGAGTGGGTGTACATCTCATCTGCTAATTCCCAAGTGTCTTCACCTCCCTGTATGTTTTCCCATCTGATTTTTACCAGCTCAATATCTTTATTTCTTAGCCTTTGTGTTCTTCGTCATGTAATCAACACTGGATATTCTGGCATGAACATATCTGGTTTCAAATCATCCCGAGTATAACTAACAATATGTGAAAGGTCTCGAATGTATCTTCTCAACATGGAAACATGAAACACATCATGAGCATCTGTAAAGTCTACTGGAAGCTCCAATCTATATGTTGTTTCACCAATCCTTTCTATAATCTGAAATGGACCTACATATCTTGGACTCAGTTTGTCTTTTCTGTTGAACCTCAAAACACCTTTTGTAGTAGAGACTCTCAAGAACACATAATCACCAACTTCAAATTGTAGTGGCATGCGTCTTATATCTGCATAACTCTTTTGTCTACTTTGGGCTGTCTGAAGCTTTTCTTTGATAAACTTGACCATCTCTGCACATTGCTGCACTAATTCTGGTCCCATAACTTGCCTCTCCCCTACTTCATGCCAATTTAAGGGTGTTCTACAAGGTCTTCCATATAAAGTTTCATATGGTGCCATTTCGATACTTGTATGATAACTGTTATTGTAAGCAAATTCCACCATGCCTAAATGCTACTCCCAGCCGCCCCCCCAAACTAAACAACAAGCTTGTAGCATATCTTCATTAGTCTAAATTGTTCTTCCGTCTGTCCATCTTTCTGGGGATGGTATGCTGAACTGTACCTTAATTCAATACTAACTACTCTCTACAAGCTTCTCCAAAAACCTGAGGTGAAACTAGGATCCCTGTCTGAAACAATAGATATCGGAATTCCATGCAACAACACAATTCTATCCACATATAGTCTTTCCAGTCTGTCCACTGCCCATGACATACTTACAGCTAACAATCTGCACACCTTTGTCAACATGTTCACAAAGACCCATATTCCATTGTGACCAGACGTTGTCCTAGGCAATCCTGGTACAAAATCCATGCTATGTCATCCCACTTCCACTGCGGAATGAGTAATAGCTGCAATAAACCTCCTGGCCTTTGATGCTTTGCTTTAACCTGTTGGCATACTAAACATCTTGCTATGAACTCTGCTATTTCCTTCTTCATGTTCGGCCACCAAAAATGTTTCTTCAAATCTTGATACATTTTTGTGCTACCCGAATGAATAGTATACCTGGATAGGTGTGTTTCTTTCAACACTTTTTGCTACACTCCAGCTTCAATTGGGACATACAATCAGTTCTTGCTTCGGATCACACAATCATCATCAATAGTAACATTTTCCATCTTCACAATTTCAGCCAAATTCTCATATATCTTCTGAGCTTCTATTATCTGATAATACAAAGATGGTTCCACTGTGCTGTTAGCTAACATTGCTCGTCGCTGGTTGTTCAGAATGAATAAGGAATTCTCTGCTACATCTTCATTTAATTTCCATTCCCTTATCATCATGTGACTCATCACTACCTTTCTACTCAAAGCATCAACAACAACATTGGCCTTACCCGGATGGTATGCTAAGCTGAAATCATAGTCTTTCAAGTACTCCATCCATCTATGCTGCCTCAATTTCAAATCTTTCTGCGAGAATATATACTTTAAGCTTTTGTGATTCGTGAAGATTTCAAATCTCTCACCATACAAGTAGTGCCTCCATAGCTTCAATGCAAACACCACTACTGCTAATTCTAAGTCATGTGTTGGATAATTTTCTTCATGCCACTTCAATTGCTTGGATGCATAAGCCACCACTTTTCCACACTGCATTATAATTATCCCAAGTCCTCTCTTGGAAGCATCGATGTACAACACAAAACCACCTCGGCCTGATGGTATCTCTAGTATAGGTGCTGAAGTAACCATTTTCTTCAATTCCATAAAACTTCACCAATAATTGGATGACCACACAAAAGCTACTCCTTTCTTAGTTAGTTTTGTCATAGGTGCTGCAATCTTAGAGAAATCCTGAATAAACTGCCTGTAATACCCTGCCAAACCAAGAAAGCTTCTGATTTCATATACTGTCTTTGGCTCCTACCATTTCATAACCGCTTCAACCTTAGCTGGATCTACTGCAACACCTTTCCCTGAAATCACATGTCCTAAAAACTGAATTTCCCTTAGCCAGAACTCACATTTACTGAATTTAGCATACAATTGATGATCTCGCAATGTTTGTAAAGTGATTCTCAAAAGAGCTGCATGTTCTTCTTCTGAAGCTGAATACACCAATATGTCATCTATAAATACCACAATGAACTAATCTAAATATGGGTGAAATATCCTATTCATCAAGTTCATAAAAGCTGCATGTGCATTGGTTAGCCCAAATGGCATAACCACAAACTCATAGTGTCTATATCTTGTTTAAAAAGCTGTCTTGTCAATATCTTCTTCTCGAATTCTCAACTGGTGATAACCCGATCTCATATCAATTTTGAAAAACACTTTTGCCGACTGTAGCTGATCAAACAAATCATCAATTATAGGGAGTGGATATTGTAGACACCCGATTCTGGCCCATAAGTCGAACCATATTTCTTATTTTCTTATTGAGCCCCAAGTTGGTCACTTACCTTGAGCCCATTGATTAGCCACGTTTTGAGCCCATTTAAGCCCAATTCTCAGCTTATCTCGTCCAATCGTCACTTCAAGAGTCCTTGTCCTAGGGTTTCAACCCTCAAACCTTAATGCGACGGCCTGGGGGTCGCGTTCATGATAATTAACTGATTATATTTTTTAAATAATCGATTATATTTCCTAAATAATCGATTATAATCCTAATATGATCGGTTATCTTTAATGCGACAGGTCGTGGCATCACGTTAGCATCCGGGTCCTGTCCACTCTGACCGTCGTGATCAGCCCATGCATATCCTTTCACATGCTTTCATGGTCACGGCCACCTTGGTCGTCACGACAAGCCTTGTCGTGTCCCTATGACCCATCGCGACAGCATTCTGCATGCGCTGGCTCTGCAAGCACCTCCCCTTTATCCTCCATTGGACTCTATCCTCATCCACAACCACTCTCCAACCCCCCAGCCGCAGTTTGAGATTCCATCTCACCTTGGAACCCTCCTAGGACTCTTCCTATGCAGATTTACTTGGGTTTTTATCATTTTCATGGGTCATTATCACTTATGGACAAGATACTCTCTCTGCTCTCTATATAAGTGACCCCTCTCCTTCAAAACGAGGTAAGGACCCATAGCTACCACGAAGTGCTGCCAAAATCTTGCCAGAGCTCCCCCTTAGGTCGTAGCCCTCCCATTTCCTCCCATTTTCTCATTATTCTCTTCACCAAGTCACACTCTTTCCTTCATGCATGGAGCTTGGTAGCTGAGAGGGTGATGTTCACAACCTTCAGAGGCTGTTGTACAACCCAAAGAGCATCTCCTTCAGCCAAGGAGTCACCCCTTTGGGGCCTTTCTTCCTTCCCTTCTTCTCATTTTTTTTAAAGCATCTTGTCATTTTCTTTTTGGATAGTAGCATATCTCCATTCCTACGTTTTATACAACCCAAGGGGTTCCAAACACCCCCAGGTTCGTACCCTCCATGCTTCCCTTCTTTCCTTTCATTTTGAGTAGATGCTTCACTTAATTATGGGCTAAGAGGGTTTCTCTCTTTTGTTTCGTTGTTTTGGCAGGTTCTACAACAAGATCAGACGAGGGGCTCTCATCCTCTGGCCGGCCGGAGGACGAGAAGAAGGTCCCCCCATCCATCTCTTGCACTGCTGAGAAGGCATCAAGGTACCCCATCGTGACATCAAGAATGAGACTAGTCGGGGCCTCACGAAAAGCTTCTGATCGCACTGGGTCACCCCGTCGCGACAACAGTAAGTAAGCGGCCCTTCTCACCTCCTTTTCCTAGCACGTTAGCCTTTGATCTTCATTACATATTAGGGCAACATGTTAGGTGGCGATCACATTCCCTATATCATGCATGACATTCCATGTCATGTGTTTCAAGGGGTGCTCAACCCCGTGATTATACCTTTTGGCTATCATGGTGGGACCTTCATTGCTAGCCTCTTCGTTCTGCTTGTTTACCTGCCATGTTTGCATGTTTGTCTGTCTAGTAGAATCTTGTTAGGGCTATTTATATATTTTATTGTCTTTCTGTCTTCCATTAATATCGTGTCCTATCGTGTGATCGCAACCTTATCGCGTCCATAAAGGCGGACGCGACTTCAGGTACACGTTCTCCTCCCTGTCCTCCATCTTAATCTTCTTTTAGAAGCTTCCTTATGTCTTCTCCATGTTGTTCTGTCATGTATACCCACGATTCTCTGTGTTAGAACTCTGCAAGGGCCCAAGTTTTCCTTTCATTTTCATTGTTCGTTTTTCTGGTTCTGTCGCGACATATCGGGCTGACGCGACGTTGTCGCGCCATAGAAGAAGGATGCGACAAAAGGTACACATTGATTGTTATTGTTTTTCATTCCAGCATCAGTTTCTACTTGTCTAGGAAGTCTTCATCTTTGTTGACCACTTCCATGCGTATGCTTTAGGATAGTCTGTTGTTGTTTCTGTAGTGTAGCTTTCGCAACCCGAGATTATCGCGATCGATTCCCCGATTGTCGATAAGGTCGCGGTGGATCTGGTGTCGCGACCTCAGCAGGAAGTCTTCATCTTCGTTTACCTTCTTCCATGCTGTATTACGCTTTAGGATAGTCTGTTTGCTTATTGTTTGCGTGTAGTTGTAGCTTTCTGCAACCCGAGATTATCGCGATCGATTCCCCGATTGCGATAAGGTCGCGGTGGATCTGGTTGTCGCGACCTCAGCAGAGACCTTTCAGCTACTGTTTGTTAGTTTATGATAGAATTTGCATGCACCTCAGTGCACATAGGTTCATGCATACACTATTTTCATGTAGATAGGACTCCTCCTTGGTAGTGGACTTCTGAGCACTCATGGGCTGACCAGGGCTTGCTACCGAGGGCCTCGGTAGGTCCCCATAGACATTGTACTCGTTGCCCCATAGTTCAAGTCGTTCTGTGTGTGAGTTCTATGTCTCCCCTTAGTCATACCAGAGTACTCGAGTACACACCTACTAGGGTTCCTATTTGGCCGAGTGTAATTTCATTAATTAATCCACTAAAGGCTAAGTGTAAACCCTAAAATCTTAACAATGATCATGTCAACTTGGATGTTTATTTGATATACTCCCTCTCATCTCACAGTCCATTCTTGTGTGTTAGAGTCTAGGGTCTGTTTGTGGTCTTGTCGTCTCCCCTAATAGTTTAGGGGTGGTGTATGCGTCAGTGTCTAGGTCTCTCAAGTCAGTCTCCCCAAACCATTGTATTATATCATAATCCTCTTTTAAGTATGGACCATTTTCGCGTCCTTACCAGTGATGCTCTGCCCATTGGGCTTCTTGAGGATGTGGCCCAGCCACCTGCTGCCACCCTCACGGGGCAAATCTAGCCCCCCATAGCTGTTGACGATCGGTCTCGCCCCCCCTTCTCCTTCTGAGGCCAATGACCCGCACGCCCCATTCAGTCAACTTCTACCCTATCTAAGCCCGACCCAAGTTTGGGAATTCCTGGCAGCTGCCAAAGGCAAGCGCCCCCTCTCTCCATCCTCTAATGTCTCAGCCCAACAGGCGACTTCCTCCGCACCTGTAGCTTTTGTACCACGCACACCCTCTGCTGTGGTTGATCCCATTCTTTTTTTTTTTAATGTATCCGGACCAAAAGAGGTAGGTAATGGCGACCTCACAGTGTGAGAGGGCCACTACCTTCCCCAGGCGGCTAGGTGTTAGATTTTATATATGAAAAGAGAGGAGGTACAAAAGGGCTACGGCCTAATAGAAGGCGTCCCCACCTTATGATGGTGGTAGAGCTCCTTGACAACAGGGGGCAGGTCGCCCCAACAGTCCCAGTTGACCAGTGAAGGACATGATAAGGCGAAGTTTGCAAGGCTATCCGCAACTTTGTTGGCTTCACGGGGAGTGTGTGTGATTTCGGCCTGTAGTTTTTGCGTCTTGACGGTGATGTTCTGTAAGATGCATGCAAGGTCCCAATGGCGAGTCTGCTGATCAGTCACAATCTACAGGAGGTTGTGGGAGTCCGTCTCGATCATCACCTCAGAAAAACCGTTTCTGCAACACATGGCGATGCCATCCCTCAGAGCTAAGGCCTCTGCAGCTAAGCTGAAGTTTAACCCATAGTAGGCGTGGGCAAAGGCACAGTACATGTTGCCCTCTTGGTCGCGAATAATACCACCACCTCCAGCTTCACCCGATGTCGACTTGAATGCCATTCCTCTTAATCCGTGGGCTATCCATTTCTCTGAGCCCAGATACCTTTCGACACGGGAGGTTCGGCCCAAGTCTCCTCCACTTTCTTTATACTATCAGGTCGAGCACAATGCTCTTCCTCGTGAGAGATCATATTCTTTGGAGCAGTCGCGCTCCCTTGTACCCGCTCACCACATCTTGTCCCCTTCCAATTTCCTTGTGGAGTGGATGTCAATAAAAAGGGAGCTGTATGATCTTCAAGGCAATTGGACCCTCGAAAGGTTGCCGACATCCCTCTCCCCTCTTTCTAGCATCTTCGGGTCCTGCCCCATTCAGAGCTCCCTATTTACATACGATACTCTGGAGTAGGCGACCCCTATGTACACATCAATGATTTTGTATATGAGTTAGCTCCCCATAAGTATGATGGCCACCTCATGGCGTACTTATTCAGGAAGTCCCTAGATGGGCCGAGGGTTCTACTCTCTACCACCGGAGGAAGCCGAGGACTTCCAAATTGCACAAGAAAGGTTCGTTCAGCAGTTCCAAGATTGGGTCGGACCTGAATATTATTTTGTAGATTTGGTGGCTGAAAAGATGAAAGCCGATGAAGAATTTAAAGTCTATGCTAACCGGTGGCATGCTCTAGCTGCAAAGGTTCGCTGCCCCATGCCGGAGGAGGAGAAGGTCAAGCTTTTGATTGCCAACGCCACACCTACCGACCGATCCATCTTGGCCATGAATGAAATCACCACCATACACCAACTCTATAGCCGAGCCCGTTTCATTCAAACCCAACTCAAGGACTCGCCTATCCACTCCATGTTTGAAAATCCAAAGTCTCGCTACCCCAAGAAACCACAGGGTCCTGTCATCGAAGGGGTACAAACCAATGAACAAGTAGGTGTAGTCAATCACCCTCAAGGCCAAGTAGGTTGGCCAACCCACAATCAACCTCCTCAGCAACCATGGAACAATAGGCCACTACCTCCTCAAGCTCAAAACCCTCAGCAGAAGCAACGCCAATACAACGAAGTCCCTCCACCTCAAAATGGCTATGCTCCTAGGAAACCCAATGGTCCTAAAAGAGCTCAGTAACCTCCTCTTCCCGAGAGTCTATCTGACATCTTTGTAGCCCTCATGTCTCTCAATGCCCTTAGATTTCCTCCGGAAAAGGCTAACTAGAACATGGCAGTGGATCAAACCAAGTATTGCGTATATCACCGCCATCCAGGGCACAATGTATCTGACTGCTTTCAATTCAGGGACATGATATATGATCTTTATGAGCAGCAACAAATTGATTGGGCAGAAATGAAGACATTAATTCAGACCCTTAGGGATCAACAGGGGCAGAGATAGCAGCAACAGAAGCGACAACAGCCACCACCACAGTAGCAGCAGTTCCAACAGCAGTAATTCCAGCAGTAGTTCCAGCAACCACAGCAGCCACAACAACCAGCCCATGATCTCGGCATAGTCCGAAACCCTATGCCGCAACATCAGCCCACTCCGAACCCACAACCTGCTCCACCACCCCACCACCTGCTCAAGTTAATCCCGTCGTTCACCATCCACCACCAGCCGCCACTTGGGCCTATGATGATGAGCATGAAGTAGGCCAACTATTGGCTATTTCCCATACCACCATCATCTCCACCACACCCACCATTGCTACAATCACCTCACCACTATGAAACACTCCCATCATACCACCCATTAGTCCATCACCTATCAACATCCCACATCCCACTTTCCACCATGCCAACACCAATAATAGCCAACCCGTCCATCATCAGCGCCACCCCACCTCCACTACAACACAACCTCGCCCTCCAGAGAAAGCGAATGTTTTACCGGATGTATCCCAATGCATCCGTGTCTATGCCGGGTCAGCCAACCCACAATTCCAACTCTAACAACCAACAAAAATAGTAGGATGCTGAAGAGGCAGACTCGGTCTCAGGCACCCAGTATGATATTCTGAAGCATTTGGACCAGACTCCTGCCAGGATTTCTATCCTTGAACTAATTAAGAGGTCTCAGACCCCTCAGGATGCTTTGAGGACTTTTCTGCAAAGGGTCATGATCAGTGAGGACATGACCCAGGAGACATTACCGTCAGTCTTATCAATTGTTACCAGAGGGCCGACAATTATTTTTTCGACAGTAAGCTAGCTTTTTGAGGCAAGGAGAATGGCTCTGTATGTAACTCTGACAATAAACAAAGTGTCCATTGATGTTGTCCTAGTAGACACCGGAGCATCAATAAATGTGTGCCCTCTCAGCACTCTTTGGTTGTGCAACATATCTGAGCACCGCCTACAGCCAACTCCTACCACTATTGCGGGATATGATAACTCCAGGCGACCCTGCCATAGTGTACTATCTCTACAGGTAGACTTGGGGCCGCTTGTGATGACCGTGGACTTCTATATACTTGATATTGATCCTACTTTCAAGGCTATTCTGGGTTGTCCATGGATTGAGGCACTAGGGGCAGTCCCCTCTACAACCCATCAATGTTTGAAATTCTCATTCCAAGGATGGATCGTCAAAGTTAAGAGTGCAGCCACCACACATACTATTGACGCCATTAAGCAGATCATGCCCGCAATCTGGCCCTCTAACAAGCCCATTATCTTTGTGCTTGATGTGAATTACCCATGGGCATATACTTTCTCTTCCAGTCGACAAACTGTGTCTCCATCTGTAGCGGTTTCCAAGAGGACGATACCATCTGACACGAGGGGTTGGAACATTATGTTCAAGATTGGCTACCAACCAGGAAAGGGGTTTGGAGCACACCTCCAAGGAAGAACCCAGATCATCTCCAGCTCCAAACAGGTCACAAGACACGGTCTTAGTTACAAAGAAGAAGTCCAACCACTATCGCTTTCTCATCTACGCTGAAGCCAGACCGACAACCACGCACATGGTCATTATATTGTCATTTTGTTAGAGGACCCGTCCATCTAGGATATGCTACTATTGTGATAGGGGCAGACCTCACCAACTACGACATCCATGGACGTCATTTGATCGCCATATGATGCCGATGCTCACATATCAAGCCCTGGAAGCACTGAGACCCGACAAAAGGAGGAAAATAGATGATCCTGAAGCAGAGTGTCATGGATGGTTTGATCCAGAAGACCTAACGATCGCATTCAGTCGGTTGTTTTGGGATGGCGATCTCACTTGGCCCCCAGCTATGGCAGAATTAGTGGAGCCCTCGTTAGCAATCACCTCCAAGCGACAGTTGCTTGGGGACGGTGAAGACATTGGAGAACTTGATCCACTATATGAAGACAACAACAATATAGATGAGCTCTGACCAAGGTATTCCTGGTCCCCCAAACATTCCATATTTTCTATTCTCGTTTCTAAATTCTTCTTCATTCCCCATTCACCTCCCCTCATCCTCTAAATTTCATCTGACGCTCTCGAAGTGTTAATCATTCCCTCTCCCCACTTTGTTCTCTCTTTCAATGGCATGACGTTCTCCTTCTCTCGATGCCTCCAAATGTAAGATAGTTTGTCTTTATTTTTAGGTTAGTATGTTTTATTTACTTACCTAAAAAAAAAAAAAACACTCTGCCCTCTTTCCTCACTTCCTCAACAATCAGACAATGATCACCGTCTTCCCCTTCTTCTCTTTCGGAAGGCAATCTCTGTCTTCCCCTTCTCTAGGGCTGTGAATGGATCCGAATGATATCCAGATCCGATTCAAATTCTTATCCAATTATCCAGATATTATCTGATTAACAAATATCTGGCGGAGCGGATTTCAGATACAGATATTATCCGGATAATAAACGTTGCGGATACGGAAACAGGTGATCCGCTCCGTTTAAGATCTGCTCCAAATAGAATTATTTTTTACCATTATATTTTAAATCTAATGATTCATATATAATATATAAATATCTAATATATCTAATACTAATCTTTTGTTTAGAGAATATTTTTGACATCTATATTTAAAAAAACATATATATTTTTAATTTTTATGATTTTTAGACCACTTGATGTCTTTTATTAAGTTTATATTTTTGAAGAGGATAATATCCGTATCCGCTCTGAATCTGAAAATTATCTGATTAAATTATCTGCTCCGTATTCGAATTGTATTCAGAGCGGATACGAATTATCCGATTAACTATTTGGATCGGAATCGGAAAACCCATATCCGCTCTGTATCCGCTCCGCGGATACGAATTACCCTTCTCCTCCTTAGGACACCAATCCCCATCTTCCCCTCTCCTTCATCGGACGGCGATCCCCATCTTCCCCTTCCCTTCATCAGAGGACGATCCCCATCTTCCCTCTTTCGCTCCCTCTGACAGCGATTCTCGTGCTCCTTCTCTTTGACAGTGATCCCCATCTCCACTCTTCTTTTCCTTCTCCCTGAGACGGTGATCCCCGTCTACACTTTCCCTCACACTCATCTCGATGGCAATCCTCGTCTCCCTCCTCCTTCTCTCCGATGGTGATCCCCGTCTTCATTTCCCTATGTTTTCAAACCTCCTGACAGCGATCCTCGTCACTCTCACCTCCCTTCTTCGGAGGTGATCCCCACCTTTTCCCTTCTCCTCTAACTGGAGCGACGATTCCCACTCTCTGACACATGTGCTGATCATAATGGACTCACTGGGTGAGGGGCCTTCTGTTCTCCTGCACCACAATTCCGCTTTAGGCACCCTAAGCTCAGGTGGCCTGCTTCCACCTCCAAACCCACCGGAGGACCCCTACGGTTGCACCGCATCCCTTCCTTTCCCTGCCAATAAGCCTCTAGACTCTCCCTCAGAGTGCCTCTTAGGTTTTAATCCTAATTTAGGTTTAAGGGTAGAATGTAGTAAGTCCCCATCCCCGTCTAGGAAGAGCAAGGGTAGTACCGTTCCCCTTAGATATCTGGTAGATCTGGCTTAAAGGTGTGGCACTCTTCTAGCTATCAAAGAGTTCGTCCAAGAAGTAGTCGTTCTAAACTTGGAAGCTCAGCATGAAGAGAAGAGGCTAGATGACGGATTTGGAGTTTATGAAATCATGAATGATGAGGACCTAGTGGATGAAGAGGACAGTGAGGTAGAAGACGTTACCGAAATGTATGCTAGTGGCATGAGGAGATTTGATGAGCCTACATCAGCAGTGGATGAGCCTACTAAAGAGGTAAACATTGGGACAGACGAAGAACCCAAGCTTCTAACCATAGCTTCCAGTCTCCCTCCTGAGGAAAAAGAAGAGCTTATAGAGATACTGAGGGAGTACAAAGACTCGTTTGCCTGGTCGTATGACAACATGCCCATCATTGACCCTGCATTGGTGGAACATAGGTTAATCTTGAAGCCAGGGGCAACAACCGTTAAACAAAAATTGAGACGATTCCACCCTCATATTGCATTAAAGATGAATGAGAAGATTGACAAACTACACAAATCTAGGTTCATCCGTGTAGTACTCTATCCCCTATGGGTGGCCAATATAGTCCCAGTGATGAAAAAGGATGGAAGAGTGCGGATTTGCATTGACTTCTAGGACGTAAACCGAGCATGTCCTAAGGATGATTTCCCATTACCTTAGCCATTAAACAAAATTCAGATGATTTCAATAATGTACATTTTTACCCTATTTTATAATTGTCTTGTCTTCGTTTCTCTCATGGTTTTGGAACACCATTACTGATGCTTCAGTACTGTTATAGAATTCCTCTAGAACGTTGAGCGACTTGTTTCTATACACACTCTTTCTTGACTTAGACAAACTCTCTGTCGGATATTCCTTCTGTCGGACTAGTGAATTCTTGTTCAAGGCCTCCGTAAGTCTCCTCTGTCCATGGATTCCCACATGGTCGATGAGCCGGTTGTAACCTCAATACCTATAACACCCTTAGGGATCAGTATGATTCAAACAGCCTTAAATTGCTCTCTCTCTTACCATGATATCGTGCCGAACCTCTGGACTATGTTCGTAGCATGGCCAATGGTTGGTTAGTGAATTCTACCTGACTGCCAGCACCAATCATATGTGCTGTGCAACTGTTACTATCGCCTATTAAACATTATTTCTTGTGCATTGACCTATAGTTCTCACCCATACTCTATTCGCTCATCTATTCACGTTCTCTACACTCTCAACTATTCATCAAATACTCTCATCTATTCTTGGTACTCTCTATGGACATTTGACCGATTGTCTAAAGATAAACAATATGACTAATGCTTGGCAATATAAAGGGCCCGGTCTGGTCCTGGGAGGTGAGCCCAAAAGTGCTATTTGCCCACGTGAGTTAATTGACCAGAGTGTTTGGCATTACACTCAAATGCTATCTATCTCGACTATCTAATGACAATCAAAGTGCTATACTATACTCGACTTTTGGTGCTATTGTGAAATATATTGTGCTATTTGTGCTATGGCCATCCTACTCTTTGTGCTATACTTAACACTTGTGCTATTTGAATCAAGCTATTGTGCTATCACTTACTCGACAATGCTTGATTCTCTTTCTACCATTAGTTACTCTGCTCTTTAATAAATTAATCATTGAAAGCATGCTTGATCATGAGATTTAAGTTCTACTGAGCGTTATTGCTCACCCTGCATTATTTGACATGTGTTCTCAGGTGAAACTGAAGAAGATACCTACACTCATGAGTATGGGGATGACCAGGAGTGAATCAAGAGTACCCTGGCGTATTAGTGTTATGTTAGAGTCTTAGTTTAGTCCTTTACTTTCATTCAATGTAATGATGTCAAATGGGCCCTATGCAATAGCTCTGGATTAGTGGTTGTAATAGACATTAGTGGAATTATCAATGAAATACACATGATTTAGCATTATTCATTTGTCCAATAGTTCGATGTCTATTATACGCTCTATAGTCGCTTACTTGTAACTGCCTCATGTTCCGATATTCCGCGTCAGAGCATGACAATTTTGTGGTATCAGACCCTAGGATATCCTTATTAGGATAATTTAAGTCTAGGATGTTCTGTTAGGATCGGATATTCGGTTATGTCAAAGCTAAAAGGGGGGGTTGAATAGATTTGCAGCGAAAATTTAATCAATTTTAAAAATTACTTTAGATTAATAGATCTACTCAATTAAAACCCCTTTGATCTGATGTAATGTGTGTGAACAAAATAACAAGTAGTGTGTAGACGAAATCCCTAGGCATGCATCTAGCGCAACACAATGCAAACCACAAGTCAAACCACAGTGCACAAGGGATTTTTAGGTGGTTCGGAGATCACACCACGTGACTCCTACATCCACCCCTCACACAGTGAGGACACACTACTCAAGAACTGAGTACAACACACACACACATGAGCACAACGGCTCAACCACACACACACAAGCTAGATCAAGTCCACAATAGATCAGATCCTCTAGCCTTGATCTGACCAACACACCGCACACGTTGTCTGATGCAAATACACAATCAGAACAACAATCCACACGTGGATCAAGCACAAGGAATGCTTGAACCACTACCACACACACAAAGATATGAAAGGTGTAGAAGTAGAAGAGTTCAGAGATGTAGAAGTATATCCTGATGAAGAGCTCTTCGTGGTGGTCGTCCGGAAGAACTCCAAGCTTCGTTTGGATGAAGATCAGTTGATGGAGAAGCTTGAACCATGGACGAACCGCTTCAACTCCGCTTGGAAGATGGATCTTCTTCGCTCTGGTCGGAGGGATGAAGCAGGGCAGTAGGAAGAAGACCTTCTCTTGAGTTTTTCTTAGGGTTTTGATATGGTGGCTTCTTGCTGTGAAAATAGCCTCATATGATCCTTATATATGGGTGTCCAAACATGGAGATTCGTGCTTAAAGGGATCACCCAAATATAGATCATATCTTGGCCATTAGATCTTCCCAAAACTCCGTCTGTCGACAGCCGACTTGCTGCTGTCGACAGGTGCTGACAGGTTTGCAAAATCTAGAAGACTGGCCTTCCGGGAAACCATTTTCTGTGTGTATCTGTCGACAGGTCACTATTCATCTGTCGACAGGTGCACTATTCATCTGTTGATAGCACACTATTCATCTATTGACAGCACACTATTGATCTGTTGACAGCTACTTGTTCCAGCAGCTTGTCTTGTTCTTTTGCACTTGGATTTTGTTGCTTGTCTTGTGTACATTCACACCTACATTAAAAGACATTCTAAGTGAGATATAATGAATACATAAGTGACCATAAGAGCATTTTTTTCACTTGATCATTTGATTCATGTCTTTGTCATTGTCATCATGTTTGAACCATTCACATAACATCAATTAGTATTGCTCATCATCAAAAACATTTAAGCACTTGTTACATTCTCCCACATGAGAACCCAACATTCTTCCCCTTTTTGATGATGACAAAACTTACAATTGATACAATTGATGTTTCTCCCCCTTCTGGTAACATCCAAAAAGATAGTGAGTGCACACATGGGAAGAATGAAGCAAAGAAGTACTTGACCCCGAACTGAATTGTGAAGGATATGAGTGGGGTATGAGTGTTCAAATGGAATTTTAAGGTTGAGAACCGGTTTATATCCATTGCAAAATGTCATAAACACTAGTATTAAAACACATAAAAATTCTACAATGGTTAAGAGATAATATTCCGGGAATCTTAAGTTATGGCATTTAGAAAACACCCTTCAAGAATATATGAACATAAGATAACCCCTTTGGATAAAACCGTTGTAGAAAAACATGTTCATTTGTGGGTGATGTTCAGATGGTACTTGAAAGTAATGTCTACATGAGCGATTAACAATAAACAACACATTTCCTTTGATGTAAAAGCATGGAGGCTACACTCTATTTCTTGCGTTGAATTTTTTCTGTGCCAAGTTAATGTGGGAAAAGTAGTAATTAGGATCACTTTCACCTTTTGACGTGAAGGTAGACATTTGGGATGCCCGTACCCCCAGTTACTCAGTGTAAGTGACCATCATACTATTGTGCAGAGATAATGAAAGGACTTTTTGACTCGAAGATAGACATTTGTGATGCCCATGTTCCCGGTTACTCAATGATACTCATCATTGCTCTGCCTTTGTCCCATTTCAAATACTTTTTATGAACTTTTGAGTGTTTTAAATAGGTAGCTTTTCTCCCTTTTTTTTTATATTTTTAACAATCAAGTCAATGATTATTTAAGGTCAATGGTTAATGTAAAACATTAAGTTCAAAAACCTTCTTACTTATCAAACCATTTTAGAAACATGATAATCCACAAGGGAGTTATTCAAGTGAGTTAGGTTAAAATCATTAGATTTGATCAATGTTTTCTAGATGACACAACCTAGACTCAAGCACAAAATATTATATCAAAATCATTGTAATGAATTCAATGTCTTTGATACTATGTGAATATGAAAGGTTGGAATGAATAGTAAGTCCCTATTCTCCCCTTGTACAAAGATTGTGATCATACTCATGAAGATGTTGAGAAAGATGAAGAATTTGATGTGAAATGGGTATCTGTTGACAACAAATTTGAACCTGTCAACAGATACAAACAGTTGTGAAGGACTAGGTTTAGGCAGGGTATGGTCTGTCGACAGCTATGGTGCTGGCTGTCGACAGATACAGACAGACAAAAAATTTGAAGTTCGGAACTGTGCCTGGTTGTCGACAACAGAAGTAGTGGCTGTCGACAGATACACACAGGGTGCAATTTCTGGGTTCTGTGTAGGCTTATCTGTCGACAGGCTGTTGGGGGCTGTCGATAGGAACTTGATAAATCAGATGTAAGGCTGAGATTAGAGAGAAATTGGAACTTCATGCTTAAAAAAAATACATATGAAGAATATAGATTTTCCCTCATTAATCCACTCACCAATCCTGATTTTTGCTCCCCCATAGGGTGTGCATGTGATGACTCAGCATTCAAGCAAATCAATCAATGAGATACACAAAGATACCAAATATTTATACACAAAAGAACATCCATAAGCATAAAAGCACCAACATTCATTCTTTTAAAGAGATACATGTGGCAAGATTGATGTGAAAGAATGTCTCTCAAACAACTCACTCAAAAACTCTTTTTGACTTACTCCCCCATAATGTTTGCATGGTATTGAGATGAGCATTCAAGCAATTCAAACACGTTCTTGTCAAGCAATTTACACAAAGAAGGTATGAACATGATCAATTGATTTTTTTTTTTGGGTCTTTATGTAGTATAAGACTATTGATACTTGGCGGAGAATATTTCTCACGCATAATGATAGTTTCCAGACAAGCCGGACTTGTCCTTCCACATTTCACCATTTGATATACCAAATAGTTACTGCATAAAAGATCCATTTTTCCTCAAATTTAGCATGACTCCAATTTCTAAGAAGCATTGTCAGTTGGGGATAGCATCAAAAACACATTTTTCATTGCTCAGATGGACTTAAAAGTCCATTTCAATTCTTGCAGTTCATAACTGAAGTGTTAAAGAGATTTTACCTGAACAGTCTTCAATCATTGTCTCAAAAAAAAAATACCTTTGTTCTCCATCATTTCTTGCCTTGCACAGCCAATGTCATGAATCCATTTCTAATTTTTGGCTGCAAGACATCTCAACTTGTTCATTAAGCTGATTTTGGGACCCACACTTGCTTGGGTCCTGCAATGATGTCAATGTTAGAATTCAACAATGATTTCTGAATCCAAAGTGATTTTATTTTTTGAATAGCTGTATTTCTTTCAATTATAAAATTATGAGCATGGAGCTTGGGAACATGCACAAAATCATGATTCTTATGCCAACAGTTCTTAGACAAATGTCCATGTTCATGACATGTAAAGCATTGGACAAACTTGACATTTTTATGAGAGTGTTGATTTTTATTCTAGCAGAATTTAGCAAGATGACCAGGCCTATTGCATTTAAAGCAAATGGGTTGAGCATTTACCTGGAGCTTACCATAGTGTGATTGCATTTGCTGAAATCTCTGAGATCTTTTAGAGTACCTTTGATCACCCTTGGGTTGAGAAGAAGGAGGTGGTACCCTTTGGTATCTCTTGGCATGATGTGGAGTTGGAGATTTTCTTGAAACATTCTGGGTTGCTGGAGGAGGTGTGGAGACCTTGTGGACTCTTGTTTTCTTTTCCATTTTCTTTTTCTGGTTTTCAATTGAAACATGGTTCTTCCTTTTTGCAGCTTTCAATGCAACAACTTCTTTTTCAGAAGTTTGAAGTTGGTTTGTCATGACATTCAGACCATTTCTCATTTTGTTTTTTTCAATTTCACTTTGAACAATTTGATTTTCCAAGTCAGCAATTTTCTTCTTAGAATTGTTCCATTCATCATTTAATGGTCTGTCATTATACAAGCATTCAATCTTCTTTTTCAGATGATTATTCTCCTCAAACAGTTGATTGCAATTTTCTTTTATTTGGTGATCATGAACCATGTTGCAGATTTATTTGTTCAATTGATCATTATCAAATTTGAGATTCTCATTATGATCAATCAATTTTTCATTTTCATTTTTCAAATTAGAATTTTCAGATTCCACATGATCATGATCTTCTTTCAACTTAGAAAACTTGATTTCATAGTTTTTGACTTCATTTTCCAATTTTTCATTTTCCATTTTCAATTTTTCATTTTCTTCATAGAATGCTTGAGCATTATCAATTATCATTTCATTCTTCTCCAATTTTTCTTTTAGCTTCTTGTTTTGAGCTTTTACCTTCTTAAATTGATTGGACAAGTGCTCATAGCATTCTATCTATTCATCATAGGAAATATCATCCTCTGAATCAGAATTAGATATTGATGCATCAATTGGGTCTGAATTGGATTTACCTGACTCTTGAGAGTTTCTTGACTTCTCTGACATATGTGATCCTTCAGAGTCGTCTGAACGGGAAGAACCTCTTGAGCTGCCATGAGCCATGTAGCATTTTTCTTCCGTTCCCTTTCTAGACTTGCATGTTTTCATAGAGGAGACCTGCATTTTATCAACCTTGTCATCAAACTCAATTATCATAGGTCTATTTATGATGCTTGAGAACTTAGCCATATTTCTGAATATGTTTCAGATGATTAGACCAGTCAACAAAATATTGAGTGAGATCAAAAGGCAATCAATCAGTTCAATCAAATCATGTCAGATCAGAATCAGATTTAAACCCGCTCAACAAAGCAAGATATTGTTAGGACTCAGAGCAGTTAAGGACACAAAGATAGATCTCCCAAAACACAACCGATGAACAGAAAACCTGCTCTGATACCAATTGTTAGGATCAGATATTCGGTTATGTCAAATATAGAAGGGGGGTTGAATAGATTTGCAGCGGAAATTTAATCAATTAAAAAAAATACTTTAGATTAATAGATCTACTCAATTAAAACCCCTTTGATCTGATGTAATGTGTGTGAACAAAATAACAAGTAGTGTGTAGACGAAATCCCTAGGCATGCATCTAGCGCAACACAATGCGAACCACAAGTCCAACCACAGTGCACAAGGGATTTTTAGGTGGTTCGGAGATCACACCACGTGACTCCTACATCCACCCCTCACACAGTGAGGACACACTACTCAAGAACTGAGTACAACACACACACACACGAGCACAACGGCTCAACCACACACACACACGCTAGATCAAGTCCACAATAGATCAGATCCTCTAGCCTTGATCTGACCAACACACCGCACATGTTGTCTAATGCAAACAAGCAATCAGAACAACAATCCACACGTGGATCAAGCACAAGGAATGCTTGAACCACTACCACACACACAAAGATATGAAAGGTGTAGAAGTAGAAGAGTTCAGAGATGTAGAAGTATATCCTGATGAAGAACTCTTCGTGGTGGTCATCCGGAAGAACTCCAAGCTTCGTTTGGATGAAGATCAGTTGATGGAGAAGCTTGAACCATGGACGAACCGGCTTCAACTCCGCTTGGAAGATGGATCTTCTTCGCTCTGGTCGGAGGGATGAAGCAGGGCAGCAAGAAGAGGCCTTCTATTGAGTTTTCTTAGGGTTTTGATATGGTGGCTTCTTGCTGCGAAAATAGCCTCATATGATCCTTATATATGGGTGTCCAAACATGGAGAGTCGTGCTTAAAGGGATCACCCAAATATAGATCATATCCTGGCCATTAGATCTTCCCAAAACTCCGTCTGTCGACAGCCGACTTGCTGCTATCGATAGGTGTTGACAGGTTTGCAAAATCCAGAAGACTGGCCTTCCGGGAAACCATTTTCTGTGTGTATCTGTCGACTGGTCACTATTCATCTGTCAACAGGTGCACTATTCATCTGTTGATAGCACACTATTCATCTGTTGACAGCACACTATTGATCTATTGACAGCTACTTTTTCCAGCAGCTTGTCTTGTTCTTTTGCACTTGGATTTTGTTGCTTGTCTTGTGTACATTCACACCTACATTAAAAGACATTCTAAGTGAGATATAATGAATACATAAGTGACCCTAAGAGCATTTTTTTCATTTGATCATTTGATTCATGTCTTTGTCATTGTCATCATATTTGAACCATTCACATAACATCAATTAGTATTGCTCATCATCAAAAACATTTAAGCACTTGTTACATTCTCCCACATGAGAACCCAACATGTTCTAGGATGGACTGCCATGACACGTGTCTAGGTCAACTATCATACCTATGTGAGAATTGGGTAGAACCAGGGTTAAGATCAAGAAATATATTCACACACGCACAAATTAAGTTCCATATCAATATCTTAATGATAAGTTACTTTTGTAGGAACTTAAGCATTTAAGATGACTACTGAACGTGCTCAGATGAGGGGCATGCAACAAACCATCTAGAACTTACTCGTGCCCTCCTGTAAGCTGCTCAGGGAGGGGGAAATCGCGGTGCAGACTAGCTGCATCGTAACTTTAGAAGCTTGAATCCACCAAGTCCGAATGATGCCGAGCATTGGCTTAAGGAGATGGAAAGAATTTTTCGCATTATGCAATGTGCGGCTGGGGATAAGCTGCTGCTAGCTACTTTTCAACTTGAGAAAGACGCCTGCTCTTGGTGGGAGTCTGTGGAAGCAACCAAGGCAAATGGTCAGTTCACTTGGAATGAATTCAAAGAAGCATTCAACTCCAAGTACTTCTCTAAGCACATCCAGGAAAGGAAGGCCGCAGAGTTTGCCGCTCTTAAACAGAGGAGCCTTTCTGTAGCTGATTATGAAGCACAATTTTTCAGGCTGGCACGCTATGCTGAACATCTGGTTAACACTGAGAGAATGAAGGCAAGTGCTTCCTCAATGACCTTAAGCCGCAATACATCACACAACTAACCCCTCTCGACATCCAAATGTATGCCGAGATGGTTAAGAAAGCCCAATTGCTAGAAGGTGCTACTGACTTCACTAACCTTATAAAGGGAAAGCTCGTAAAGAAGGAGCTAACACCTGGCTCTTCATGTGCTAAGCCTATTATCGGCAAGAAGTGTCCTTTCAACATTACGAAAGGATCTAGTCAAGAAAGGAAGCCTAAAGTAATTGTCCCCACTATCACAGCCAAAGGCAACTATAAGCATTGCGACAAGCCAGGCCACACTGCTGACGAGTGCTGGAGAAAGGTAGGAGCATGTCTGCACTGTGGGAGTCGCGAACACCGCATTCTTGAGTGCCCGCTATTGAAAGAACATGAGAGGCGCACTAACGTGCCAAGGAAATATGGAAGACTAAAAGCCCTGCGAGACGAAGAAACCACTGAGGAAGGTGGCGTGGTGGAAGGTACATTACAAGTTTTCTCTCAATCAGCATTTGTTTTGTTTGATATTGGCGCTACACATTCGTTCATATCTCAAAACTTTGCTGATACTCTGAATGTTAAACCTGTACCTATGGGTTCTGAATTCTCTGTCACAACACCACCGAGAGAGAAAGAAAAATTGAACAAATATTTCCCATTGGCCGAAGTAATGATTGAAGAACTCAACCAAAGAGCCGACCTGGTATGTATGCCCATGGAAGGCTATGACGTAATTCTTGGAGTTGGAGTCGATTGGTTGTCCACCTATGGGGCAAGTGTCGACTATAAGAAAGGGAAGGTTACATTTAGTGAATTCCCTAAGTTATCATTCACTGGGATTAGACACAAGAGACGGATGTCTCTAGTCTCTGCCATACATGCCCACAACATGATAAGGAAATGTTGCATTGCTTTCCTTGCGGCCGTAGTAATTCAAAAGAAAGGATCCAAGGAAGAAGACATACACATAATCTAGGACTACCTTGACATTTTCCTCGAGGAGCTGCCAGGAATTCCCTCTGAACGAGGCATAAATTTCTCTATTGATTTAATCCTTGGAGCTGCACCAGTGTCACGTCAACCATACAGGATGTCACCTGCTGAATTAAAAGAACTAAAGGCACAACTGATGGAATTATTAGAAAAGGGGTTTATTAGACCAAGTACTTCCCCATGGAGAGCACCTGTCCTATTTGTAAAGAAGGATGGATCTATGAGATTGTGCATTGACTACAGGCAACTGAACCAGTTAACAATCAAGAATAAGTACCCATTCCCTCGAGTCGATGAACTCTTCGACCAGATATAACGACCCGACCTCCCGGACCCCCTCCAGGGACCCCGAAGTTCGCATCGCCACCCACGGATCCGAAGACCCGAAAGGGTTATAAGAAATAGTCTAGTGAGATATGTACTGAATTTAAATAACTATAACAATATGTACAATATACAAAGGTCTGTACAACGTGTCCCAAATAAAAGCACATGTACAAGAAGAAAGGTGCAGTTCTTAAGGGGCATACCCTGAGGACTTGCAAAACACAACTCTCAGCTCACTCGAGTACAAGACTCACAACACTCTCTCTCTGTGCTGCTGACAACACACGACTCCACGACCGCCTTCGCAACCCGTCCGACACCGAGCTCCCGCGATGGCGAGCCCTAGCTGAAGGAAGTGGGGGGGGGGGTGAGCCTTGCGAACAAGGCCCAGTAGGGATTACCAATCCCTCATCGGCCAAAGAAGTAGGAACTCCGAAAATAGGAAACTACCCTAGAAAGCTGTAAAGTGAGTAACACCTACAGCAGGGTAATACTAAGCAGCGAAAGAGAACAGCGCAATGCCATGACCACCAACCGAGGTCGGGCCACACACATAGCTCCCACAGAAACTAACGGAGTCGGGCAACAACCAGGTGAGAATGACGTCTCACCGCAAGCACGGCCACCTCAGACCTCCACTGTTGGGTTCACATTCTATAACATATAAGTCCCAAATGCAACATGTTTTTGCTGATGATCAATGATGAACAAAGTAAACAAGTGAACAATGTGAGTTAAGTTTAGAATTGCAATGCAATAACTTGTCATAATGTGTTGATATGATATTAAGTTTTAAATGACAAGAATGTCTCACTAACTATGTTCATAATCTTAGGTGAGATGTTGAGCAAGAGTTGTACGAAGCACAAAGCCAAAATGATGAAGATCTATACATAAAGCAAGCATCTGTCGACAGCAGGCAGTGTCCCTGTCGACAAGCAAACCCAAGCCAGAAGGCAAATCTGCAGAACAGATGAGCCTGTCGACAGCAACCCAGCCGCCTGTCGACAGGAAGAGGTTTCCAGAACTGTGAATTCTTCTGTCTGCCTATGCCTGTCGACAGCACCCAGTCGCCTGTCGACAGCAACTGCCTTCCAGAAGTCTTGTATGTCCTGCTAGCTTGCGCCTGTCGACAGGAGCACCCAGTGCTGTCGAAAGACGGATAGAGTCCTCAAATACGGGAAGTCTTCAAGTTGCCATAGATGGTGTTTCCACAAACCATGACTCTCCATAAGTAAACACCTCTATTTAAGCATCCTTTTGAGGACAATCACGAACACAAGCAGCCTCCAAGCAAGAACCCTAAAAGTCTTTCAAGAAGAGTCTTGCCCTGCTGCTCTGCTTCTACCTACTGCCTAGATTCAACAAGAGAAGTCCTTCGTGCAGTGGTGAAGTCTGGACGTCGTGGATTCAAGCCTCTCCATCAACTTCTAATCATCAAGACGAAGCTTGAAGTCTACTCAGACGTTCTTGAGAAAGAGTTTTCAATTGGATTTGATTCTCAACTCTTAAACTCTTCTTTGTTTCACTATTGTCCATACGTGTGTGTGTGTGGTGTGTTTCAAGCAGTCCTTGTGCTTGATACACGTGTGAGTGTTGTTCTGATCATGGCTATACATCAGAGAACACGTGTGTGTGAGTTGTAGTTTCTGAACTAGCTCATAAGCAGATTGTTCTGCGAGTGTGTGTGGCCCGTGGATGTAGGATACATGAGTTGTGTACTCCGAACCACGTAAATCGTTGTGTCTCGTGGTTTGAACGTTTCTACGTTAGATGTTTGGTAGGCACGGCGCATTTACACACGTCTAATCATCTGTTTAATATCTATCATTGATTCACACACATCCACACCAAGTTCAGTCCTTGCCATAACTTCTAGTTATTTGTGTTCTATCAAAAAGAAGGCAACAAGTGTTTTTAACAGACAGTAATCTATTCAACCCCCCTTCTAGATTACCATATAGGGAATTTCGCTACACTTCATCCACAAGGTCGAGGGCCCACAAGTAGAACCATCCCAGACCCTGGACACACCACGAGGTCGGGAAGCCACACGCGCCGGTGCCACCACGGACTGGCACCCAAGAATGGGACTACGGAACCGAGAGGACACCGAAGTGGAAACCACCAAAAGCACAGGTCCGCACAAGGCCAGACCAACGATGCCCAAGGAAACTAGGCATAGCCAGGCTATAACTGTCGTGCAAGCTAGGGCAACGGATAACACTTGGAAACGTCGTGAGGAAACACCGTCACAACAACAACAACCAAGCCACCGCCGCTAGCAGCCAAGAGGGGGACACGCCGTCCACGCCCTCTGATCGCTAGCCTGGCTCCTGCCTCCCCTCCGCGGAAGAGCGAGAAAGAGCCACCACAGAAACACACAACTCACGCAACACCACAGCCTGGTCAAGCTGCGGCCCCATGCCTAGCACCACTACGTGGCTCTGGAACCAACACAGAGAGAGGCAGTGAGACAAAGGACTATCTGGGCCGCGCCGAGAAAAGAACCGCCTCAACGACCTCGACGTCCCGCCCCAGATAAGAGAGCTCTAAAAATGACTCAGCGCCACTGTCCAAACCTTATTTTCCCCTCAGCTCCAGAGTCCGCCCAGTTGGTTGCCAACTCGAGCACGCTCGTAGCCCAGAGCACTTCCTCAACAGGCTCCCGAGGATGGGGGTCCCAGGCAATGGAGACAACCTCTGAATGGGACAAGCCTTCAAGTGCCAAGCACCGGGTGAAAGGCGGGGCAAGCACAACAGGAACTGCGCCGAACTGCTGGCTTGTAACACATGACAAGCCCAGCAAGCGAGAGGCATGCACGGACCCTCAAAAGGGCCGTCGGCCAACCAAGGCACGCACGAACGGCTAGAACCTCGGAACACCACCAGGCAGTACGGAAACCCATCGCTCTGCTAATAATCGATTGACTACCAGTCAATCGATTATTAGACAGACGTGACCCTCCTGGCACCACTGCCAGGACACGGCCACGAAGGTGTCACCTTTGGTCATTGAACAAAGGGAGGTAACCTGCCACGTTCCCTACCAGAAGGTCCTAAGGGCAAAGCCTGCCCTGGGGCACACGCCGACACACAAACCGGGCCACGGAACACCCAAAGCAATACAAGTAATGTCAAGCCCCCCTAGGCCATCGCGATACCATCATGACGGGGAAGGGCACCGCGACACCAGCCATATCGTGATGGGGACAAGCGTCGTGACAGCAAACCCTGTCGCGACCGGAAAGCGCGTCACGACAGGGACCCTTATCCGACAAGCAACCACATCGCGATAAGGTTGCGCCCGATCGGGCTGACGGGTCGTGACACCAGTCAAGAGGCAGACCCACGGGATGCTCCATCCCGAGGTCGCCCACACACCACAAACAGCGCCACAAGGGGGAGGGGAGCATGGAAAAGCAATAAACACTAACTACAAACCCCAAGGAGCTCCCAATCCACCCGGATCGAGAAAATTTCAAGTAATCCCTACCTTTCACGAAGAATCGAACCCCGTAGGGCCCTTTTCGTCGGTTGGCCACCTCCTCCTTGCTCCACGCAAGCTCCACGATGCCACGGCACCACGCACGGCCCTCCTCCTCGCCTGAAACGCACCAAGGGGAGAGGGGGAGGCAGAGCACCACCAGAGGGAGAGGGAGAAGGGAAGAAGAAGAGAGAGAGGGGGAAGGGGCACCGGCTAAGGTTTTTAGCCTTCGGGCCCCGAGACGTGACGGACCGCTCCGTTGCGTTAAGCACCTTAACGTGAAGGGTCAACGGGATGCAACCAGAACGCGTCCCCCAGGGACGCCGCGACAACCTGGCAGGTCGTACTGACACACCTGCCACCATGACAGGCATCAGTCAACCGACACAACAAAAAGTAGCCGTGACCCGTTGACTGGGTGCGACACGAAGACGCGATGGAGAACGCGGGCGCGACAACGACGCGATGCACACACGTGTCACAACACGCATGACTGACGCGTCAGACACCCAGAACATGACACTAACGCGTCGCCCAGCCTGGACGCGTTAGTGGCCAGTCATCCAAGACACCGGACGGAAAGCCGGGAAGTTGGGTCTTACATTCTACCCCCCTTAAAACAAATTCATCCTCGAAATTGGGGCAAGCCTAAACGATTCTGAGGCACGAAACGAAACACAGGGAGCAAACGTAAGACCAGTGCGATTAAGCCACTAAGTCTCAACATGACTCCCTCGTGGCAACAATCGCACAACTAAACGCGCGTGGCACACGAAGCCGGAAAACCAACGGCTCACACAACGGGCTCCAAACACACGGGTGGAGCACATAACCGAAAACCAATGGCTCACTCCAGCCATACGTGGGGCATCCAAATGGGACGACAACCCCACAGGCACTGAGCAACGCCAAAACAGACCTGAACAGCAGAAAACGCCAGCCAAAAACCACATGGCTGCAGCCACCAACAGACCCCGCTATTGGGACCAGCCGACCAGCAACCCACTCTATCGCCAACAAAACCCAGCAGAGCACACAGTTGCCAACAACCACATGAGAAACACCTGAGGGTCAAGTACAACACTCAGGGGAACAACCTCACGCTACTAAAAGCAGCTAGCACCGGTCACCAGCCCAACCGAGAAGCCATGCGAGAGACAAGAACTAGAGCGAGGACACGCTCGCGAAGAATCCTTAACGCATGAAACATCGTCCACCGCTACCGCTAGGTCTCACCCAGACCTTAATCACAGTCCAACAGGGATAGAAAACACACACGGAGAAACCTCAACACGCAAAAACGACATCGACTGTCAACACTAGGTCTCACTCAGACCTTCCTCGTGGTCCGACAAGGGCACCGAACGCACGTAGTGCCACAAAAACTGGGAAACTACACACTCCACAACGTGGCACACTACGACGGGAATGCGGAAGACGTCTGAGGTTAGGATGAAACCGAGCACTCACAACGTCGACAAACCACGTGGTCGAATACTAGCAAGCCAATAGGCCTCACTGTCACCAGACAAACCAACAGGAGACTCCGCCATCGGCTTCCAGACTCACCAACACCACGCACAGCCGAGAACCAACGAGGGATTGGCAGCACACCTGCCATGCGCACACATGGCTCAGTGCGGTACTAGCATACCAACCACCAGAAGGACGCATAACCACATAGGAACCAAAATAGCCACAGAGGTCGAGGACAACACGTAGACCTCAGAGGGACCCAAACTGAAGTAGGGTACCACAACCAAACACACTCGCTCCCAAAGCGAGAAGGAAAACTTGGACATAAGCCCCCACCCAAGCCTGGCGTACCACCGATAGGGCTACCTAGACAAGGCAAAGCAGCCACCCCACAACGGCAACGGTACAACCACAAGGCATAGGCTAGCACACGTGTCCCAGAGGCAGAAAGCTCAATGCCTCCAACACCGAGCGAAGTCGTGAAACGACACACAAATCTCATGAACAAGCACACGACACAACACATGGTACTATCACAAGCATCGGGAGCCACCCAAGGCACAACACAATGCACCAAGGCTCCAGACGGCACAAAATCGAAACACTCGAGCACGAGCACATGGTGCTACCACAAGCACCAAAACTAAATGAAGTGCAACATAGGTGCACCAGCGGCCGAAACGACACGGCTAACAAGAAGGACTCTCCACAAGAGACCTGCTAAAAGCCACACGCAAAGGACCGCAAGCCCGAAAGGGCACAACAAGCCACGCCGGCCCCAGCCCTTGAGGCACAAAAATATGAAGCATCGGAAAACGCTCAAGGTGCAGCACACACAACCGCACCACGGCCCGAGACAACACAGGGTCCACCGAAGGGGACTCTTCACTAGAGACCCACAACATAAGTACACGGAAAGCCGACAACATCGAGATCACAACAACCACGTCGGCTCCAAAATGCACACCAAAACATGAAGCACCGACTCTGCCGCACGGGGAGCGAAAACCGCAGCGACTCCCTAGCGTGCAAGAGAAGAAGCACTGCCTCTATTGCGACTGAAAGAGAGGCCAACCCCAAAACGATGACATGAAAAGCCTCCACGGCACAAGCTGAGGCACAATGGAGTGCTCACCGAAATAATGCTCACATGAGCAAGCCAACCAGAAAACCGGTGCACAGCAGAGCAATGCTCATGCCTGCACCCAAATAAGAAAACGGTACTACTACCTCACACCAAACCAACAGGGACCCAATGCCCCAGATTGTTCAGGCAGGCAGCAAGAAACAATCACCATGACCAACGACACAAACAGGTTCGCCGACCTACGTGTAGACACCCATTTCTGACCCATAAGTCGAGCAAAATCCCTTGTCGTATCATTGACGCCCCACGTTGGCTCATCATCGTCAAGCTGGCTTTCTCCGATCATGACATCATTCCCATTAGTTCATCGCCCTGGAGGACTCTTCCTGGTCAAATCAATCTCTCTTGCTATAGCTCTCTGAGTATAGAAGTCCGATGTTTTGTCCTGAAGGCTGTGCATGGTTGTTTGGATGACCAAATGCAGAAAAGACCAGAAGGCGACAGGCCCTAGGTCGTCTTCCTGAAAACGACAGCCCCTATGTCGCTGCCATAATTCCACATTTTTAATCCTCAGAAAATCGAAAATGACTTGAAGTACCTTTCTATATGAGGAAGGCGACGTATCGAGCAGTCGCGTTCAGAAGGCGACACGATGGCCGTCGCATTTTGGTCTTTAAGCAGGAAACTCAATCCGATGCTAACTTGGACACATGCTATTGATGGTAATTGCTTCTTTTGGACGTCCAAATCAAGTCCAAATCCTCTCAAATTCGGAGCAGACCTTCCTAATATGCTCCTTTCCGAGTTCCAATAGCCCTTGCACGGCCATACTTGCCCATAGTCGGACTCTTGCCCATTATTCCTCTTAGAACCTGCTCGGGAATAATCACCCATAAAAACCTTATTTCTCCATCATTTTGGGCAAGGCCGGATTCTTTAGTTCGCAGAGCAAGAGAGCTTTCTCTTCTCCGAAGAGAGTTCCTTCTCCAGAAGACTCAGAAGAGCCCTCCAGGGCGTTTTCCCATCGGCTATCCAATTCTCCCCTCCTTTTCTTCTTTATTTCATCAATTTCATGCATGCATAGTTCTTTTTTTCTTCTAGTCTAGCGTTAGAACACGAAACACACACCCATCCTTAGCACCCCCAGGGGTTAAAAGCCCCAATCCTGTGAGTTCCCCCCATAATAGTTCATGTACATGCGTTTTTTATTGAATAGATCTTCTATGCACGAATTCTAATGGGTTTTCTTTGTGTTTGAATCATCTTGGCAGGTGTTTGAAGGTTAGAACGAAGTGAGGCTCCTGTCCCTTGGCCGGCTGAGGAGCAGGAAGGCAAAAACCCACAACTCTATCCCTCTGAAGAGAAGGCGACAAGGACCCTGTCGCGTTCAAGAAGGCGCCAAGCCCGCTGTCGCGTTCAGGACAAAGGAAGGTGACACTCCCTCTGTCGCTTTATCAGGTACGCCTTCCCTTCACCTTCTCTTTTCCAAGGTAGTCAGCCCTCCACGTCTACATCTCTGAGGCGATTACCCTGGTGGCGATCACGGTCAGTTCTTAATCCCTATACTCATAATTTTTAATTCAAAAGGGGATACAAATCCCGTGATTACACCTTTTGGCGATCACGGTGGGACCACTTGTGCCCATCACGCTCATTCTTCCTTTCCCTGCCGTCCTTGTCATCTAACGGGTGTTGTGTTGTCCAGTTTTTTCTGTGTTTAGTTCTGCTCTTTTTAGGTTTGTTAGTGCTCTGCTGGTCTGGGTGAGAAGGCGACATCCGGCACGTCGCAATCGGCGTAGTGACGCATGCTACGTCGCGATCAGGTTAGTATACAGTTTACCTTGCCCGTTTATTTTCGTGATCTGTGTTCTGTGAAGAAGGCGACGTGGCATCTGTCGCAATCAGGAAGGCGACTAGACCATCGTCGCTACCAGGTACGCAGTCTGTCCGTACACCTATTTCCTTTGGTTGAGTTCTGTTCGAGCCTGTGAAGAAAGCGACGGGGTTGCTGTCGCTACCAGAAGGCGACAAAGGGCTAGTCGCATCCAGGTCAGTACCTTGGTCTCTTGATCTTTCTCGCAAACTTGGGTTTATTTTCACATACTCCATTCGAATTTCATCATATCATGCCTTTTCCATGTTCTTGAGAGATTGCCAGTCTTGTATTTTATAGGATTGATTGATTTTTCGTGCATAATTAGGGTTTAATCACTTTCTGTCCACTGCGAGAAGGAAAGCGACAGGCCTTGTGTCGCGATCTTGGTCGCGACATCATTCTTGTCGCCTTCTTCCTCTGAGGGTGATTAGTCCTAATTCTCGTTGTGTTAGTACTAGGATTAGAATTTTGCATGCACTCCGGTGCACATAGGACTTGCATACATCGCTCCATATTCGTAGCATAGGTTTCCTCCTCAGCGACGTTCGCTCTCTCGGCCACATACTCCTTGTGTCCGACTAGAGCGCGCGCTTGAGGGCCTCCGTAAGTCCCCGCTGACCGTGGATTCCCACACGGCCGCCGGGCTGGTTGTACCCGTCGCCACCTAGGATCGAGTCTAGACTCATTTGGCAAGGTAGAGAGAACTTTAGTCATACCCGAAGTTGGAAGCCCTCTCCCATTTAGGAAACCCTTCCTTATTTGGAGAGAACTTGCTAAAAGTCAAAATCACTAAGAGGCAAACCTGAACCAAATAAAAGAAACCATCATCATTGCCAACTGCTTGCTTTGGGTGAGACGTTTTTCTCTTTCCTTTTGTCTGCATAGATTGTTTGTTTAGGAAACTAAGAGTCTGTCTAGGTCAGGTTGTCTCTCAAGTCTGGAAAGGCTTTCTCCGAGTATGGAGTCTTTCTTGAACCCAATCTACAATGGTGAGAATCCCGACACTGCCTTCCATAATCCCCAGGATTACGAGGAGTCCCTACCCCATGATCTCTTTGACGAGGTGGCCCGGCCTTGGGTCGCCACCGTCCATACCTCTGAAGGTCGCCATCGTGACGAGGGCAGCCCGTCTCGGAACACCCACCCTCCTCAGTCAGATGATCAAGCTGCTCAGCTTCTGCGTCTAATTCCACAGCTTGATCAGTCTCAAATTCAAACTCTCATGACGGCTCTCAAAGGAAAGGCCGCCTCCTCACCCTCACCCAGAGCGGGCACATCACGCCCTGCAGCAGCTACCTCCGGCCCCCACGTCTCCATGGGACAAGCCGACAACACCCCATCCGGCCGCGGACTATCCGATTCACGCCCTTCGAGTCTGAGCACTACATTCCCCGTGAGTCGAGGCCCCGGTCTCCACCTTACCAGCCATGTTACTCCCCTCACCGTCCTGAGCCACGCGCCAGGCCCACCTTCGTGCCTCATCCATCTACGCTCAGCCATCCGCTGCACCGGACATGATGTCCGAGTGGGCGTCCATCAAGAAGGAGCTCCAAGAGCTCCGCAAGCAAGTCGACCCTAGGCAGCACCACGATGTGCACATGCCTAATTTCAATGGCCTGTGGGTCCCCTCTCCATCCGAGCTGCCAAAGTACCGAAAATACAATGGCTCAGGCAATCCATATATCCACATCAAGGACTTCATCTATGAGTCCGCGCCTTACCAGCATGACCGCCGTCTTATGGCATATCTCTTCCGCCGGTCGCTGGACGGGCACGCTCTGGATTGGTTCTATTCCCTGTTACCCGAGGACGCTGAAGACTTCGCTGTGGTGAAGGCTAAGTTCCTCGAGCAATTCCAAGATAGAGTCGGCCTGAATATTCACTCACAGATCTCATGGCCGAAAAGATGAAGCCTGATGAGGATTTCGCCACATACGCCGATAGGTGGAGACAAATGGCCACCAGAGTTCCGGGGTACCTTCCAGAAGGGGAGAAGGTGAAGATCATCATTGCTAATGCCACACCTGCTTTTAGAAACATTCTGGCGATGAATGACATCGTCACCATGCATCAACTCTACAGCCGGGCCCGGTTCATCCAGACCCAGCTCAAAGACTCCCCGATCCACTCCATGTTCGAACCCCAGAAGCCTAGGTTCCAAAGAAAGCCTCAGGGTCCAGTTACCGAGGGCGTCCAGGTGAATGAGCAAGTGAGCGCGTTCAACCCTGCCGGTCAGAGCCAAAACCGCCAACCGTACAATGCCCAGGGTCAGAACCCCACCCAGCCACCCCAGGGGCAGCAACAACGCCAATACAATCAAGTGCCGCCTCCTGATGGTTCTCAGCCAAGGCGTCCCATGGGTCCCAGAAGAACCCACTACCCACCGCTGCCGGAGACCCTCTCCGACATATTCTTGGCCTTGCTCTCCACAGACGCCATTAGGCTCCTCCTGAGAGACCCCTGAACCCGAGCGTGGATCAAACTCGGTACTGTGTGTTTCATAGGCAGCCTGGTCATACCATCGACCAGTGCTTTACATTCAAGGACCTGGTGTACGACTTGCATGAGCAGCACAGGATAGATTGGACAGCCCTCCGGCAAGTAATCGGAGACATCAAAGAGAGGCAGAGACAGCAGCAGCAACAAAGGCAGCAGCGCCAGCCACCCCCTCCGCAACAGCAACAGAAGCAACATCAGCAGCCACTGCAGGATCTCGGGATCGTCCACAACCCCTTACCTAACCATCCACCAGCTCCGAACCCACCACTGCCACAGCAACCTGCCCAGGTAAACCCCATCGTCCACCACCCTCCTCCGCAAGCGAACTGGACATACGATGATGAACTGGACGTTCAGCAGATGATGGCCATTAACCAATATCCTATCCAATCCCAAACAACACAACCAGCCTACGCGGCTCCCCAATCAGTCCCTCCTATAGTTTCCATGGCCAACGCCGTCATACTGCCCGTCAGTTCAGCATCCGCGCCAGCTGCTAGCTCACCCATCATCTTACCCTTCACTCCACCTATCTCCATCCCTCTACCCCCTATCATATCCGCTCCCTCACCCATCATCCTACCGCCCCTTGGGCTAGACCAACCCTCCGCCGCAACACTATCCTCCGCCAGACAGCCACCCACCAATCCAACCACCCTACGGAGCGGGCGAGTTTTTCGCCGCCCATACCCACCTATCTCCACCACCACCACTTCCACAAACCCCCAGCAGGTCCTGCAGCCGCCACAGCAACAGCAAGCTCAGCAACAAGATGAGGGGTTGATTGAGCCATTGCCTGGAACCCATTATGACATCCTCAAGCACCTGGACCACGTGCCAGCCAAGATCTCCATTCTGGAGCTGATAAAGAAGTCTAAAGAGCACCAGGAAACCCCGAGGAATTTTCTGCAGAAGGTGGTAGTAAATGAAGACATGATGGCAGACAAGCTACCCAGTGCCCTGGCCATGGTGACTCGCGGGCCGGCAATCACATTTGCAGAGAATGAATTAGACCCCCCAGAAGCCAGGAGGCTCCCCCTCTGTGTCACCCTAGTCATCAACCATATAGCAGTGGGAGCGGCACTGGTCGATACGGGGGCATCCATAAATGTCTGCCCGCTAAGCACCCTGAGGGCCTGTGAGTTATCAGAAAGTATGCTGAGGCCGACGCCCACCACCATTGCCGCATACGACAATTCTAGAAGATCCTGCCACGGCATGGTGACTGTGCAAGCCGAACTGGGACCCCTCGCCATCACAGTGGACTTCTACGTCCTAGATATCGATCCCATGTTCAAGGCAATCCTGGGACGTCCATGGTTAGAGTCACTAGGGGCTGTACCATCTACCGCACATCAGTGCTTAAAGTTCCCCTTCCAAGGGCGAATTATCAAGGTCAAAAGCATAGCCACCGCCCACTCTGTAGATGCTCTCCACGATACCCACCTCCCAGCTGTGTGGCCAGCCAATAAACCCATCGTCTCGGTGCTAGATATCAACTACCCCTGGAGCTACACGTTCCAGTCCCGCGAGAGGTCAACCTAGCCCAGGTCAATGCGGTAAAAAGAAAAGAGCCACTAAGCACAAAGGGGTGGCAAATTATGATGAAGTTGGGGTATGAAGAAGGCAAGGGTCTAGGGGCAGAGCTACAAGGTATAGTCAAACCCATCCCCGACATTGTCATGAAAAGCCGATGGGGCTTAGGGTATAGAGAGAAATCCAAACCATGGTCATCCAGTACATCCACTCTCAAGGCCGACCGAGAGCCACTCACCTGGACACTCTGGTGTCATTTCGTCAGGGGGCCTACCCAACCTGGATACAACACCGTGGTGGTCGAGGCAGAGCTTTCACAGCACGAGGTGCATGGCCGGAACTTCTCTCGGCACATGGCCCCGTTGCTGACCTATCGAGCCCTAGAAGCCCTCCGTCCGACCAGAAGGAGAAAGGTAGGAGACCCAGAGGCTGAGTGGTACAGATGGTTCGACATAGAAGACATCACCATCGCCTTCAGCCGACTGTTCTGGGAAGAGGAGAGAATCTGGCCGCCAGCTGCGGAAGAATTACTAGATCCACCCGTTGCTATCACATCTAAAAGGCAGCTCATGAGCGATGCCTCAGATATAGGAGAGCCGGACATCCCCTACGAGGAGGGGAACACTGTTGATGAGCTCTGGAGAGGCACCTGCCTAGCCATCCATCCATCCCTCCTGGATTCCCTCCTTCCCAGCCTAGTCCCATCCTCTCCTCCCTTGCTGATCCAACTGACTCCCCAGCTCCTCACGGCGGCGCACAGCCTCCTCACGTCCGAACTCCCACCAGCTGTCCTCTCCACCCTCCAAGCTGATCCAGGTGACCACGAGGTCACCCTCTCCTGTTGCATGCTCTCCTCCGACCCAAAAAAAAAAACGTCCACTTTCAAATGCACGTTGAGGTCGAGGAGCCGGCATACGTCCTGCACTCTGCTGATCAGGGGTACCCCTCGACTGAGGGTCCCCCTCCTGCTCCTTCATTAGGAGCCATTCTCTTCGAGGACACCATGTCCTCCCCCAGTCCTGTAGAGTCGTCTAGTTTAGGAGAGTCTAGGGTAGGTGAGTCTAGAGTAGATAGGCCTAGGATAGAGAGTCAGGTTAGCCCGCCATCCGCCAGTTCCAAGCACCGTCCTAGGAAGCAGCGGGGAAAAGCTATTCCCCGGAGATATCTTCAAGAGCTAGCTCGGCGGTGTCAAGCGCTTATTGATAGAGGAATTCACGAGAGAAGCACTGGCATTTGAAGAGGTGTTTGAGCAGGACGGGGTGTTCATAGACGACGGGTTTGGTGTCTACGAAATAATGAATGATGAGGACCCAGTCGATGAAGAGGATAGCGAAGTAGATGACGCTGCCGAAAAATATGCCAGTGGAGTAAGGAGGTTCGATGAGTCCACAACGGCAGTGGATGAATCTACTAAGGAAGTCAACCTCGGAACAAAAGAAGATCCCAGGATTGTGATAATCTCAGCAAACCTCCCTCCTGATGAAGAAGAGGAATTGGTGCAAATCCTAAGGGAGTACAAGGACTCATTCGCCTGGTCTTATGAGGACATGCCCGGCCTAGACCCCTCTTTAGTGGAGCACCGACTAGTACTGAAAGAAGGGGCAAAGGCAATCAAGCAGAAACTCCGAAGGTTCCACCCACTCACAGCCCTGAAGATGAAGGACGAGGTAGATAAGCTCCATAAGGCTAGATTCATCAGGGTAGTGCTATATCCGAACTGGGTGGCCAATATAGTTCCTGTCATGAAGAAAGACGGCAAAGTCAGAATCTGCATCGACTTCAGGGATTTGAATAAGGCATGTCCAAAGGACGACTTCCCGCTTCCTCATCTTGATGTGCTGATCGACAATACTGCTGGGTATGAGACCCTCTCATTCATGGATGGGTATTCAGGATACAACCAGATCCGTCTCGCTCCTGAAGATCAAGAAAAGACATCCTTCACCACGCCCTGGGGAACATACTGTTATGTAGTAATGCCATTTGGGCTGAAGAATGCTGGTGCTACCTACCAGAGGGCGATGATGGCTATATTCCACGATATGATCCATGTCTATGTTGAAGTCTATGTGGATGACATCTTGGTGAAGTCAAGGACCAGGAGAGAACACCCCGAGATCTTAGCCAAGGTGCTGCAGAGAGCTAGGGAGTATCAGCTGAAGATGAATCCAAAGAAGTGTGTGTTCGGGGTATCATCAGGTAAGCTGCTAGGCTTCATAGTCAGTAAGCGGGGCATTGAGATCGATCCGAACAAGGCCAAGGCAATAGCAGAGATGCCTCCTCCAAAGAATATCGCACAATTAAGAGGGCTAATCGGGCGTTTGCAATTCATCAGAAGATTTATCTCCCAGCATTCGCAAAGATGCCGCCCATTTTATGATCTCTTGAAGGAGGGGCAAAATTCGAATGGAATGATAAATGCCAAGCAGCCTTCGATGAGCTGAAGAGTTATCTCATGAATCCCCCAGTCTTACAGCCTCCTGTACCCGGAAAGCCGCTAATCCTATATCTCTCAGTCATTGAGGACTCCCTAGGAGCTGTCCTGGCACAACATGACGAGTCTGGGAAAGAAAGGGCAGCATACTACCTCTCTAGGCTCTTCAACCCCGCTGAATCCAAGCTCACTACCGCGGACAAAACTTGTGCCGCACTCGTGTGGGTAGTCCAAAAGCTCAAGCACTACTTCTTAGCCCACGAGGTCAAGCTGATCTCAAGGATGGATCCACTCCGTTATCTTCTTGAAAAGCCCGTCCTTTCTGATCGGCTGGCACGCTGGCAAAGTTTCCTCTCCCAGTTTGACATATCCTTTGTGGTCCAAAAGGCCGTCAAGGGGTATGCCATCGCCGAGCACCTAGCCCATCTCCCACTCCCTCACAGCGACTCCCTCCGAGAAGGGTTCCCCGATGAGGAACTCTCAGTCATAATCAAAGACCCCTTCTGGTCCCTTCATTTCGATGGTGCACTCAACTCTCAGGGACGGGGCATTGGAGCCGTGCTGCTTACCCCGGAAGGTATCACCATCCCCTTCGCATATCAACTCACCTTCCCCGCTACCAACAATATGTCAGAGTATGAGGCTCTCCTTGCTGGTCTCAAGCATGCTTATCTGCTGGGGGCATCACACCTCAGAATTATAGGAGACTCTCAGCTCGTCCTGCGGCAGGTGCTCTCAACTTACCGCACTCGTGACCCAAAGCTCAAGCCATATCAAGACCTGGTCATGTTGCTGGCAAGGCAGTTCCGTAAGCTTGTCTATATCCACACTCCCTGTTCTCAAAATATCCTGGCTGACGCGCTGGCGTCGCTAGCCTCATCTCTATCCTTCCCTCTGAGCCGCCGGACTGAGACAATCATCGTCCAGCGTCTCGACATTCCATCTACCCAGGATCCTTGGTTTAGCGACCTTAGGGCAACCTTAGAAGAGAAAGCTAGGAGAAGAGGAGCACATCAAGTCATGTTAACTGAGCTCGAGGAGATCTTGAATGAAGAAGAATTGCCATGGTATTTTGAGATAGAGCAATACTGCAGGGATGGAACATATCTTGATGGGGCAAGTGCAGAAGACCGTAGGGCCATCAGAAGAGCCGCCTTAAGGTACACAGTTGTCGGAGAAGTTCTGTACAGGCGAGCCCTTAATGGAGTCCTTTTAAGGTGCCTTACCGATGACGAAGCTTGGAAGGTGGTGGAAGGGGCCCATGCTAGCGAATGCGGAGGGCACATCAACAGTCAGATGCTAGCAAAGAAGATCATTAGGCAGGGCTATTACTGGCCAACCCTAGAAGAAGACTGTACCATCTACGTCCGTAGGTGTGTCAAGTGTCAACTCCATGCCGATAAGATCCATGCCCCTTCCTCCTCACTACACCCACTCTCCACACCATGGCCATTCTCCATGTGGGCTTTCGACATTGTCGGCCCTCTTGGTGACTCTAATGCTCAAACCAAACAGAAGTCATTCATCTTAACAGCAACTGAGTATTACACCAAGTGGGCGGAAGCTGAAGCCTTCACAGAAATCAAAGCATCCACGGTGTGCCGCTTCATCATGAGAAACATCATCTCGCGGTTCGGAGTGCCAAGCAGCATCGTCACGGACAATGGGCCGCAATTCATCGCGCAGGAGCTCCAGGACCTCTGTAAGAAATACAACATCACGCTGCATCATTCATCGCCGTATTACCCACAAGGCAATGGCCAAGCTGAAGCAACGAACAAAACCCTTCTTAAAATCTTAAAGAAAACCTGTGAGTCGCATAAATTCGCCGACTGGCCAGAAAAGCTAATAGAGGCTCTATGGGCCTACCGCACCTCCGTCCGCACTCCCACGGGACAAACCCCGTACGCTCTCACCTACGGGATGGAGGCGGTAGTTCCATATGAGATCCTAATTCCTTCACTAAGAGTCCAACTAGACAAGGAACTTAATCTTGATGAGCGTCGAGAGGCGTTACTAGTCCAATTGGAACTCTTAGATGAAAGGCGGCTTATGGCAGCCGACCATGTGCTTTCCTACCAAAGGCGAATCTCCAGGTCTTTTCAAAAGAAGGTAATTGAACGAAAATTCCAAGAGGGTGATATGGTCTTGAAACGCATCTTTATCAAACCCGGAGGTCCTAGGTCCAAACTGCAACCCAACTGGGAGGGTCCGTACGTTGTGAGGGAGGTCTACCCTGGAAATGCATATCGCTTAATCAATGCTGAGGGCGTCGAATTATCACATCCGTGGAACGGGTTGTACCTCAAACATTTCTATCCTTAGGCCTATAGGTGTGAGGCCACAACACCTAGATCGGGGAGTAGCCCCATGTTGGGAGTCTAAAATACCTCTCTAATCGCCAAGGGCTGCTCTAAGTTGCGATTAACACACACGCACACGGCAAGCCCGGATAACTGCACTTGGAAGATGCTGCAATTATGCAGGCTCTACTCTAGCGATGCCTCGGTCATTCTCCCCTAATCGGTCGAAGTGTAGGGGCAAAAGGGTCGTAAGGGTGAGGTCGTCAACCTACAGCATACCCCGACGAGAGGAAGTCTCAAACAGGGACGGTCAAAATAACAAAAGGGCAAAAGAAGGAAATAAATAAGAGAGAATCCATAATACAATAGGGGCATGGCAAAGAGTGGCAAAGTCCCCGCGGGACACTAATGAGCCCGGTCGTACGCATGCCCCAAAGCCAGGCAAGTCCATAACAAAAGACCATTAAGTCCCTCCACAACAGACCCAATCTCTGAATGGTATGCTGTAGGGAGTAGCTGAACCCAACATCCCTATACCCACACAAGACTTTCCTTAAATAATCTTCTGTTTCTCCTATAAGGCTGAGTCACCCCTTGGGTGGGGCTTAATTAATCGCAGCGTCAACCATGGGCAAGTTTTCGAGGCGTTGTCACCCCTTATGCACGTCATGACTTAGAAAGCCCTGTGGCGACAACCGGAGGTGATCAAGAATCCTAACTAGCGGTTCGAATCGGTCAAAGTGTTGTGCCCCGAATATGCGAGTGCCTTCCGTCTCGCGTGTCTTCTTTCAGGAAGGGCCAACGTCGGCTTCAGGTGCCAAAAAAAAAAAACCAAAAAAATCAGATATTTCCAAAACCCCCAAAAAATCAGATATTTCCAAAACTCCAAAAAAAATCAGATATTTTCAAAACTCCAAAAAATCAAATACTTTCAAAACTTCAAAAAAAAATCAAATAGTTCCAAAACCCTAAAAATCAAATATTCCAAAAGTCTCGAAAAAACGTTAAATCATTCCAAGCCGATTTGCATGCATTTCATTTGTTTATTCGCATCTTTTGCCTATTTAATAAGGCTTAGCCCCTTGACAAATTATCAAGGTCACTCACTCGTCTTTTTTTTAAGGCAAGGGGCTAAGCCTGAGAACAGATCTAACTTGTTTTGTGGTTGTCTAAGTGTGCAGGACGGAAAAGAAAGCGGCACTCATATCTCACTCGTCGCTCTCACTCAGTCACAAACCATAAAAAAACAAAAAAAGGGGGTTCCATTTCATTCCATTCTATTCATATCATGTACAAAAGAAAAGAGCAAAAAGTACAAGCCCTCAGCCGCTCTCCCCTGTACCCTCAGGCGGGCGGGGAGATGGGGGGGCCATCACTCTCGGCCCTGTCTCACTCCCCTCGGGCGCCCTCTCACGCCGTCGCCGCTCCTCCTCCTCGTTCCTCCGCCGTCCGGAGGAACCCGTCAGATAATGCCCAGTGGACCCGCTCGGGATACCGCTCCGGCTGGTCACTGAACGGCTACGTCCGACCAGGGCTAGGGCTCTCTCTAGCCCCCTCATCTCGGATCGCAGCATGTCGCTGCGATGCCTCTCCTCCACCAGCTGCGTGCGAAGGTCCCCAGCCTCGGCGCGCAGTCGCACCGCCTCCTCCGCGTCCTGCTGCCAGCGCGCCGCCGCCTCCGCCTCCTGGCGCCACCGTGTCGCCTCCGCTGCCTCGGGGCGTAGGCGTAGCTCCGCCATCTCCGCCTCCAGCGCGGTCGTCCGCGCCAGGGCGGTCCTCAGCTCCTGCTCCTGCAATGCCAAACATCCTGTCAGGTTTCACCGAAAGAAGCAAAAGTCTAGGGGCATCTAAGTAAGAATCCTACCCGCTCCTGCAACTGGCCGAGGGCGTCCTCCGCTCGAGCCGTCGCCGCCGCTAGCTGGCCCTCCAAGACGGAGCGGCCAGGGTCCTCCCGAGAGGAAGAGGCACCGCCCACCATCTGCTGGGCCCTCTCCAACTCCCCCCTCTGCAAAAGAAACACCACAGGGTCAATCAACCAAAATCAGGATTAGAAGGGGAGGGTGCAAAGTTACTCACCAGCTGGTCCACCACCGCGTGGAGGTCGTCGCGCTGCTGGATGGTGGAGTGGAGGATGCCCTCAAGCGAGGTGATCCGCCTCTCAGGGTCAAGCTGCAAACACAAGTCAAGTCAGTCACGCAATCAAATCAGGAATCCAGAAGAAGACTGAAAGCAGTAAAGACTCACCGGTCGTCGGGACCCCTTGTACACCTGGGCCCCGTACTTCCGGGCGTATGCCCGGAAGTAGTCCTCATCGCTGGTGGCCTTGGAGACCACCTCCGTCCCTCGTCGCTCCCAGTCGTCCAGCTGCTCCCGGACCCGGACCGTCCAGTCCGTGACCTGCTGGATCCCACGGAAGCTCCGGCCTGGCCTCTCCCAAGATCGCTGTCGGGACGGGAACTCCACCACCGCCTGGTGGAGTCCCAGAGTACGTGCCACCAGCCGGTGGTGGAGCGGAACCACTGTGTTGAAGCAATGCAGCCAAATGTCCCTACCGAAGTAGGGACGGCCTCGCTCCACCCACGGCTGGGCGGCGTCACTCTCCCCGACATAGGGGGTCCACTGTACCTGCACACCCAAAAGCCAAAACTCCGTCAGTCAACCATCAAATAGGCAAAGTAAAGAGGGCAAGGTTAGAAGCACTTACATGTCCAAAAGGAGTAGTGTCCAGCGCATCGTGAATCATGGTCACCTGGCCGCAGGGACCGCTCATTTCGGCAAAACCGCCAGCGCTGTAAGAGCGGTACAGCGCTGCGTCGCCTCGCCACCCCTCGGCCTAGGGAGGGGAGGTGGTAGTAAGCCCACACCTACGAGAGCAACACAAGTCAGTACCACAGTCAATAAACAAGCAGGAAAAGCAGCAAAGGGCAAGGGTAGAAACGTACCTGTAGAAGTGGGAAGAAGCCCGCGACACCCGTCACCCTGCTAGAGGTGCCCAGACTGTCGAAGAGGTGGGCCAGGAGGGCCGCACCCCACGCGTAGTTGCCCACGCTGGACAGATCCTCCAGCAGGGGCAAGCAACGGCAGCCCACCGGGTCCCCTCTGGTCCCCAGGATCAGCTTCCCGATCACCAGCGTCAGGAATCGCCGCAGGTCCCTGTCCGCTGCCTCTCCCTCCTCCTCCGCCATCACCGCTCTAGCACCCTCGGTCATCCGGTCCATATGCTCCGCCGGTCCCTCTCCTGTCTCGCGCCGCGCACTCGCCACGCCCAGGCTCGCCTGCAGCGCCGTCCGCTGCACTAGCGAGGACCTCTCTCCCCTCACCTCCAGTCCCAGTAGCCTCTCCACCGGCTCCTGATAGCTGGTATAGGTGGTCCCCGTCACCGCCTGGCCATCCACGCGCAGGCCGGTGATCCGCACTACGTCTTCCAACGTAGGGACCATGTGTCCCCACGGGAAGAGGAAGGCGTGGCACTCTGGGTCCCACCTCTCCTTCAGCGCCTGGATGGGTGCCACATCTGGCGCCAACTCCTTCAATCTCAAGAACGGCCCGAAGCCCATCCCCTCCAGTCGGCGTACCTGGAAGTCCGGAAGGCCGTCATAGATCGCCCGGATCACTGCCCACCCGAGTCGGGACCGCAACTCAGTCTGCAAGGCAAACACCAGAAGGGGTCAGAAATCAGAAAAAGGGTCAAAACACTCTCTGCCCTGCTAAAGCGACAAGGGACCTGTCGCCTTCTGAAGACGACAGACCCCCTGTCGCTTTAAGACCCTCATTGCGACAGGCCCCTGTCGCCTTCTTTAAGGCGACATGGGGGGCTGTCGCCTTCTGTCTGGTAATACGACAGGGGGTCTGTCGCATTACCAGGGCCGAACCGAGACGGAATTTCCTCCATTTTTCGGCCATTTCCTCGGGCAAACTGCCCTACAAACGGGTGCTCCGCACCCCCCACATCCCATATTCAAAGTGTAGGGTTCGGAGATCTACCTTCTTGGGCCCGACCGGCTCGTCCTCGTCACCCGGCATCACCACGGGCTCCTCCTCCATCGGCACGGCCGGAGGGACCTCCGGGGCCGCCGTAGAGGTCCCCTCACCCAGTTGCCGACGCCGGATTGATTTCTTGCGTCGTCGGCCACCGCCCTCACCGCCTTGGCCGCCTTCTCCGCCACCCTCCATCACACCGTCGAGAAAGAGAGAGAGAGATAGGAGAGAGAGAGGGATGAGAGAAAGGGGAGAGAAGGAAGAGAGAGAGAGAGAAAGGGAAGGCTCGCCGGAGAAAGGGAGGCCGGGAAGAAGGGGAAATCCTCGGAATCCCTGGAGCAAGCCAAAGAAGGGAAGGAGAGGGAAGAAGAGAAAGGGCGCCCGGCCCTAAGTTCAAATCGCCTCAGGTCCTGTGAACGCGACAATGTCCCTGTCGCCTTCTAAATGAAGGTCGCGACGTGGGGTCTGTCGCCTTCACTTTAGTGGTTGCGACATGCTGTCCGTCGCCTTCTGGATCGCGACACCGCCTATGTCGCCTTATCAGGTCTGTGCACCAACTTCTAAAAGGCTCAATGTTCATTGCAATAATTCCATGATCACACCAAATGAAAAGCTATGAAAAATCAAAAATCAACATGTTCCCCTTACATCAAGCATCAAATCCACCAAGTCCCGTCAAAGTATCAAAAGTACAATCACATCTCCGGCTCGCGGTCCGCAAGTGGCCAAAGCTTCTCGTGTTCCCGGAGGTACGCCTGGTACGTCTCCCGGTCCTCATCAAGTCTCGGTGGGAGCGCGTGCATGGCACATGTCCTCCACAAGGCCAGTGCGCTTCGCACAGCCTGCTCGTCCTCCGGGGTCCCCAAGCGCCGTCTTTTCACAGGAGGAAGATGTGATGGTGGCAGTACTCTCGTCCTTGGCTTTCCGATCTGCAAGTAGCACCGCTGTGGGTTATAGAGAACGGTCGCCGTGTTTCCTATCAGCTGCAAGTCCAAGCCGCGTCCGAGTGGTAGCCGGATCTCCGCTCCGCGCAGCGCCGCGATGTCCAAAGCGAAGTGCTCCACTGGCAGGGTGCTGAAGTAGAGGCGCCACGCACTCCTCGTCTTCTTGTCGGCCGTCCTGCATAAAACTTTGTCCGAAAATTTGGCCGCGCCGCCAATGAAGTTGAATGGATGGCACCCAAAGATCTGACAGTCAGTGGTGGGGTTATCAACAGGTCTAAACTTTACCCTCACACCCAACCAGCACTCTAGAAGGATCATAGAGCCGTAAAGGAAACCACCCGTGGAAACTGAAGTGAGACCCGAGTAGAGGTAGGCCAAGACCGCGTGTGAAAGAGAAAGTCCCCGCCATACCCCGCTAATTGCACTAAGGCGCATAATCTATAAGGTGATCCCCGGACGGGGGAAAAGGACTACACCACATAGGCATATGGCCACGGCCTTTGCAATTTCCCGATGGTCCGTAGTCTTGTTCTTGCATTGGGATATGACCCACTTAGACAATGGAACCAAGTGTATGGATTGTGGGCTAATCATGGTATGGATATCCCCGGGTCAGTCATAAACTCCCCTAGGATAAGCTTTGGGTTAATGGGTTCGACGGTATAGCTTATGTTGTGCTCGTCCCCCGGTTTAGTTTTAGGGAGAGCTAGAAAGGCCTCGACCTCCTCTAGAAGGACGGTCGCCTCAAACTTGGGAAAGATGAAGGTATGGGTTTGTGGGTGCCATAACTCTATCAAGGCCGTGATGCTATGCCAATCGAAAGAAATTTTGTGGTAGTTATGGGCCGCTATCAATACTACCACCCAATCCCCACTCCCTCAAGAATCTAATGACAAACATGGGTAAGGACTTGATCATTGGGGTGATCCAGTGAGCTTAGTTAGAATAGCGGCGGGATCCCGGGAAGAGCTAGAAGAGGAGAAGAAAAAAGGCAAAAGAGGGGTAAGAAGAAGAAGAAGACCAAAATTAATGAACAAATTCGGAGTTCAAATGCATGAAAATTGAAAACACCAAAAACTCACCTCCCTCACTTCCTGCATTGGCTCAAGTGATGGGGACGTCCGTCACCCTCAGGAGCGCCTCATACGGTCCGAGCACGCTTCGGACCTTCATAAGCCATCTCCCCATCCATGGAAGCAAGATGAGCTCTCCTCATAGCCATAGAAGCTTGCAAAGCTTGAAGAAAGGAAGAGAGGAAGAGAGAGTTCCGAATTTGGCCTCTCATCCCCTTTATTTATAGAGCCTTAGCACTCCTAATCCTGCTAGAAAGAGGAAGGGGAGACCCATTGGGAGTAGGACTTTGAGTAGAAGGCAATAGGAGTCTAAATAAGAGTCAAAACCAAATCATATGCTGAAAGCTTTTGAGCTCGGGCTGAGGGAAACTGTGAAGCGACATAGCGACTGTCGCCTTCAGGGTGGCGACAGCCTTGTGTCGCCTTCTTCAGTTAAGCATCGCGACAAGCCCTATGTCGCCTTCTGATTACTCTATGCTGTCATGCTTATTTCTTTGTGAATGTTCAAGATGTTTGCACATATGCTTTGATATCATTGTCTAGTTTATTGCTTTGATTATTGAAAATCCATAAAAATTCAGAAAATCCAGAAAATCAAAAAGAGACGTCCGTCAGGTAAGTCAGGTAAGTATATCTAACCCTAATCCCTTCGCATTACTATATGGTATCTACACTATTATATCAGCTCAAGGACCGGCTGGTTCCCAGTGTGTTCCAGGATCTGAGTTCCCCTTCATCAAAAACAAGGATGATCTAAGTGCGCACTGCTAATCGCTGGATAGGCCGTTGGGTGACATGACTCGGGGACGATGGATTCTATCGCACGTCGGGGATGTGAAGTGTCTTGACCCTTGCTCATATTGTCTAGCAATATTATCCTTGAATATTTGTTATTTTCTCCCTTTCTTTGCATTCGTTTTTTTATGATTTCTTTCTTTATTTTAACCCAGCATGCATCATGTAGGTATTTTGAGCTTCATGAATCATGATTCGTCGAAGTCAGCTTCTCAATGATGTCCCAATCCAAATCCTCATTTCCAGACAAGAATTCCGTTCTGAATTTGAAAGTTTTCCTCGAGCTTGTGCTCGGTCCAGTTTACCAATGATGGTTCCTATGTAGGATTCCTCTCATCTCCATTCATTATAACAGTCATCCCTTTATCCCCGATCCGCTCATTAGTCGTGACCCGCTCGAAGGCCAGAGTCGAATCGACCCGCCGGGCAGCCCCCTATCCCCTAATGAACGAAACCTGCACGCTAAAAATAGCCAGGGTACCTCTTGAATCAGGAGGTTGATCATTCTTTTCTTTGATTTTCATTCGTCTCCAGTAGGAACCATCCTCGCACTCTGTTCCCAGCCATGTTCGAAGTCAGCCGGAAATTCTCGCTGCTTGTTCGTCCAGAATGGGTGTCTCTTTACCTTGATGCCCGCTTTTCAGCTCATTCCTTCATTCCGCTACATCGCCGTTTCACGCCATTTTCGCTCCATTTCCGCTCCACTCCCTTGCAAAGCAGGCACCAAGGAGGGGCAATCTGTAGACACCCATTTCTGACCCATAAGTCGAGCAAAATCCCTTGTCGTATCATTGACGCCCCACGTTGGCTCATCATCGTCAAGCTGGCTTTCTCCGATCATGACATCATTCCCATTAGTTCATCGCCCTGGAGGACTCTTCCTGGTCAAATCAATCTCTCTTGCTATAGCTCTCTGAGTATAGAGTCCGATGTTTCGTCCTAAAGGCTGTGCATGTTGTTTGGATGACCAAATGCAGAAAAGACCAGAAGGCGACAGGCCCTAGGTCGTCTTCCTGAAAACGACAGCCCCTATGTCGCTGCCATAATTCCACATTTTTAATCCTCAGAAAATCGAAAATACTTGAGTACCTTTCTATATGAGGAAGGCGATGTATCGAGCAGTCGCGTTCAGAAGGCGACACGATGGCCGTCGCATTTTGGTCTTTAAGCAGGAAACTCAATCCGATGCTAACTTGGACACATGCTATTGATGGTAATTGCTTCTTTTGGACGTCCAAATCAAGTCCAAATCTCTCAAATTCGGAGCAGACCTTCCTAATATTCCTTTCCGAGTTCCAATGGCCCTTGCACAGCCATACTTGCCCAGAGTCGGACTCTTGCCCATTATTCCTCTCAGAACCTGCCCGGAATAATCACCCATAAAAACCTTATTTCTCCATCTTTTTGGGCAAGGCCGGATTCTTTAGTTCGCAGAGCAAGAGAGCTTCTCTTCTCCGAAGAGAGTTCCTTCTCCAGACGACTTAGAAGAGCCCTCCAGGGCGTTTTCCCATCGGCTATCCAATTCTCCCCTCCTTTTCTTCTTTATTTCATCAATTTCATGCATGCATAGTTCGTTTTTTCTTCTAGTCTAGCATTAGAACACGAAACACACCCCATCCTTAGCACCCCCAGGGGTTAAAAGCCCCAATCCTGTGAGTTCCCCCCATAATAGTTCATGTACATGCGTTTTTTATTGAATAGATCTTCTATGCACGAATTCTAATGGGTTTTCTTTGTGTTTGAATCATCTTGGCAGGTGTTTGAAGGTTAGAACGAAGTGAGGCTCCTGTCCCTTGGCCGGCTGAGGAGCAGGAAGGCAAAAACCCACAACTCTGTCCCTCTGAAGAGAAGGCGACAAGGACCCTGTCGCGTTCAAGAAGGTGCCAAGCCTGTTGTCGCATTCAGGACAAAGGAAGGCGACACTCCCTCTGTCGCTTTATCAGGTACGCCTTCCCTTCACCTTCTCTTTTCCAAGGTAGTCAGCCCTCCACGTCTACATCTCTGAGGCGATTACCCTGGTGGCGATCACGGTCAGTTCTTAATCCCTATACTCATAATTTTTAATTCAAAAGGGGATACAAATCCCGTGATTACACTACAGTGCCACAAGAAAATGAAGCACAAGGGGAGCAACCCTCATCCAAAACACTCAAGGGGAAGACGACTCCACCAGAAGGTCGCAACAATGCGCCCCTGGCACACAATACACAGTGGAGCATCGCCACCCGAAGCACCCAGCGGAAAGCAGAGGAAGAAGACACACACAATGAGTCTCTTCCAAGCGCGAGAGGGATATCCACAACGCAAGACTGACACTTCCACAAGAAGCACAGCCAGCCAAACACCTACTACACTCACCAGACCACCATCTGGGAGAGCACGCAGGGCATAGGAAATGAAGCAAACCACCCGAGCCACGGGGACACACAAAGTCCCACCAGCGCAACCGAGAAACTCGGAAATGAGCAACAAGGCAAGCTGACCAACGCAGCAGCCAGACGCACGACCAAGCGCACAACACCTTGACCGATAATGCCCAAGCAGACTGTAACATAGACAGTCCAACCGGCAACAACGCCAGCTCATCTCCACAGAGAGAGAGCAGCGATAACCAAACAAACACAGGGCAGCTTTAGGGAGAACCTCTACCAAAAGCGCCAAGAGCCGTCCTGGGAGAACCTTGCTAGAACGTAGCCCAACCAACGGCACAATTCGAACCACAGGGGAAACACAACGGTGGCTCGAAACGAACACAGAGTAGTCCTGGGAAGAACCTCCGCCAGAAGCGACAAGGGACGATCCTGGGAAGAACCTTCACCAGAATGCACAACCCAAATGACCAAACATCACGGACCAACAGAGAGAATACTGCAGCAAGCAAAAGCAACGCAAGCCGGTCCTGGGAGAACCTCCACCAGAACCACCAAGGCACCGTTCTGGGAAAACCCGCCAGAACGCACCAGCCAAACCAACAGCACACCTCAGACCCTGAGGTAGCACAACAACAGACAGAAACGAGCACGGAACAGTCCTGAGAGAACCCTCACCAGGACAACAACAAATGGTTCTGGGAGACCTCACCATAACACAGGGCAACCAAGCGATACATCTCAACCCAGAGGGCAATGCAACAGCAACCAGAAACGAACACAACACAGTTCAGGGGAAACCTCACTTCCGCCAGAACCAACAGAGAAAGACTCCAGGAGCACCTCACCAGAGCTCACAACCAGTCAGCACAAGGCCGACAACAACCATAGGCAAGTGTCGCAGCGCTCAACCAGCGATGCAACACGCACACAGAACATCTGCTTAGCCCCAGCAACAATGCCGACCAAGCAGAGTATAGCGCACAACAACGCACAGAATAAAGACCACACACACAACCAACGCAGCACACACCCCAACAATAGGGGAACAGCCAACAAGGCATGGACACTTCGACCGGTTCCACAGACAACAACCCTGCACCGGTGAAGGCCACACGCATGCTCTCTCAGCCACAACGACACATACACCCAACTGTGCCGAAGATGACCAGGAGCACTGCACCTGGACTTGCCTGCAACCATCCTCTATACAGAGAAGACCACTGCCAGCGAGTCCAGCGCCAACTGTGCCACCACGGCACGAACGCACCGAGCGACCACACACGCCACGCACGCGGCGCAGCAACAACTGCAACCCACTACAGTGCGTACACGAAACTTGCAGGGGGGCTGCACACCTGCAAAACAATTGAAAGCACAAGTCTAACACTAGTCGGACGGTGTCAGCAGCGTACTAGTACCTTTCTTTGGGACAGCTATAGTTATTAACTCTTCACAAATCTCAGTAGACTCTCGCTCTGATACCAACTGTAATGAGCCGACCTCTCGGACCCCCACCAGGGACCCCGAAGTTCGCGTCGCCACCCACGGATCCGAAGACCCGAAAGGGTTATAAGAAATAGTATAGTGAGATATGTACTGAATTTAAATAACTATAACAATATGTACAATATACAAAGGTCTATACAACGTGCCCCAAATAAAAGCACAGGTACAAGAAGAAAGGTGCATTTCTTAAGGGGCATACCCCGAGGACTTGCAAAACACAACTCTCAACTCACTCGAGTACAAGAGCTCACAACACTCGCTCTCAGTACTGCTGACAACACACGGCACCACGACCACCTCCACAACCCGTCCGACACCGAGCTCCCACGACGGCGAGCCCCTAGCTGAAGGAAGTAAGGGGGGGGGGTGAGCCTCGCGAATAAGGCCCAGTAAGGACTACCAGTCCCTCACCGGCCAGAGCAGCAGGAACTCCGAAAATATGAAACTACCCTAGAAAGCTGTAAAGCGAGTAACACCTACAGCAGGGTACTACTAAGCAGCAGAAGAGAACAACACAACACCACGACCACCAACCGAGGTCGAGCTACACACACAGCTCCCGCAGAAACCAACAGAGTCGGGCACAAAGTGGAAGCAACCCTTGGAACACCTACCGAGACTATGCAACAACCAGGTGAGAACGATGTCTCACCGCAAGCACGACCACCTCAGACCTCCACAAGGTCGAGGGCCCACAAGCAGAACCATC